>MU227925.1:1065058-1082463 GCA_018584345.1 Thuja plicata
GTTGGGCCACCTGAACTGGCGGAAAATAATTTTCTTCAAAATTTCTGTTCGGGTTTCAAAGGTTATCTTGAGCCGACTATGATGTAATAAAATGTAAAATAAAATAATTCTAAGTTTGGTCGGCCTTTTTCTGGAACCTTCCCAGGCGGTGGAAAATCGCCTATATAAGGAAGGCTGTATTATTGTCTTAGGCAGTTCAGAATAGTTCTGGGTAATAATTCGAGGCTTTGTCCTACAGAATATTGTAAGGGAATGCCCATGTGGCTTTGCATATTGTAATTCTGAAAGTTTGTAATTCCACATTTATGGAGATAATAAGAAGCCAATTTTCTGTTCTTGCATATTGTGGTTGTTTATCTGTTTATGTTATGTGTTTGTGGTATTAAGGGGAGCACCCTTCATCAGATACTCAGCTGACATCCCTACATCTGCCACCTATTTCATCATATCCCAAACAACATAACATAGCTGATCAATATACAAACAAGCCAACCAATAGTCCACCTATGCTCCCCACATTAATCTCTCAGCCTGTACCTTGGCATAGCGTGCCATACCCTGCGGCATGTCCTAAACTTGGCCAAACTAACATAGTACTCTCCCAAAGAAAAATCTCTCAATAACTAATGGTGATCGGCCTATCATCCATCAAGGCAAAAACATATATGGAAGCTCATCATCATCATCCCACCACCTTTCATACTGAAGATATGGCCTCCATACTACCTGATCTATGTCATTAATAGTACGTCTCCAAAACTCAACCTTGCCTAGACGATGTTGGACAACCATGCCATCATATAGAAATGCATACGGATATCCACAGACCCACACTCATGCTGAAACTGGTCTCATAATAGGGAGATGCTCCCAGGTCCACAACTATAATACCACTTTACCTACAGAAAGAGATACACTGCACTGATAAAAAACCTCATGAAGATCGTGATATAATTGCGCTAAACCACAGGAGCCCCAATCCAATCTCTGTAGATGTGCAATCAAGTCCTCTAATATCTGGCCCCATCCGAATGCAAAACCATGACCTCTCCTAACTGGCATAATTAATCCACCAATCATAGCTCCTAACAATGCTAGTAAAGTAGGAAATGACGCAAACTGTGCCCAAGTAATACAATCATCATCAATGGTGTTATCTCCAAACACCCATCTTCATACACTACTATCATAAACTGAATCATAATACACCTGCTCTCCATGAGTTAGGATCCTCAATAATCTGTAAACATCCTTGGGTGTGATAGTCATCTCACTAAGGGGTAAATGAAATGTATTATGGTCAGAGTGCCATCACTCTACCATAGCTATCAAAAGACCTCGGTTCAACTGAAACTAAGGGAGATATAAAAGAAAACTGAGTCCACATGTTTCATTAGTATGCCACTCAAGAAGCGTAAGCTCATCCACTAAATCAAATATACAAGATGCTACACCCCATACCTACAACTTATGGTAATATTCCTACATTTTGAAACAAAGTGAATCATATTAGTCTTTCTCTTGGTGAACAATTCTACGTCAATCACACACATTAAATCTATCTTTTCTCTAACTTGAGCATATCAATTTATTGCTCCTAACCTCTATATTGTGAGACACAAGGATAATTTGTAATCATTTTTAATCAAATCTGATTGACCTATCAAACATTCATCACTATGAATTTTCTAATATCCTAAACACTACATGACATTCTGGAAGAATATTTTCTAGCTTGGAATCTAATTGAGTTATTTGGATAGTCAATTGAAAAGACTTCATCTATTTTCTATCTCAGTTTTCAAATTTCACGGTAGGCGGCACTTTAATTAATGTACATGGATTTTCAAGCCCTGTGGAATTTAAATCATTAAACATGACACTTTACTACTCAGAGGCGGCACTTAGCTAAGTAGGTGACCTTTTAAAGCCCTACGCGGTGTTTTACAAATCATACGTGACCTTTAAAAACTAGGGTTTTTCAGGTGGCTCTTTCCTATTTGGGTTAAAATTTTGCCCTAAATCATACGTGGCTAAGGATTTCTCCTATGCAAATTCTTAACATACAAAGGCGGCTTTTCTATGCCCTACGTGACACTTTATCTATCCTACATGGCATTTCACTAAATTTTATCTAGAAATCATCAAAAACATGTATTAAATGTTATTTAAAGAGCAATAAATGCACTAAGGGAGTTCAAACCACTCACTGGAGGCCCATAGTCAGGAGGTCTCTGATATCTGCATGTTCACTCAAACCTATGCTCTTGAATGGGGACCACCATTGCTGTCAATCGTTAGAGGCTCAAAGCAAAATCTCAATAGTAAAAAGTGAAAATGAATAGTAAATTTGAGTTTTTTCAACCTATTTAAGCTATTTTAACCTATTTTCTGAGATTTTTGACTCAGTCAAACCAAATCTGCATATTCTGCACACTGGGGCATTTGTTCAACATCTTTTAGCATCATTGTTTATCAGAAATGCAATCATCTTGGATCTATTCAATCAGCATTGTTCATCAAATTTTTCACACCTACGATCAATATGATTTCATTTCTAAGGGGGCATCATCATATCATCCAACTGGGATTCTGCATCTATTTTATATCAAATCTGGGGCATTAAAATTTCAAACTTTATCAGAGATTTCATATCAGGGTTTCATATCAAATATTTCATATTAGGGTTTCATATCAAATATTTCATATCAGGGTTTCATATCAGGGTTTCATATCATATCAAGATTTCATATCACATCAGGGATTCATATCAGGGTTTCATATCAGAGTTTCATATCAGGTTTTCATATTAGTCAATTAGCTCATCAGCATCGAATCAATGATCAGGACAATCAAGCTTTCTTTGAATCAATGCGCTTCACACATCAATTCAAAGAGGGGCATTTGTAGACACCTAAAATTGACCAGGTGTATCTCAAGCATTCAAAATTGCAAATCTCATCCAAATGCCTTAAAATCTCATCTCAATGTAAAACAAATGGATCAAAACAAATGGAAAAAAATCAAATCAAATTAAAAGATCAAATAATCATGAAATCAAATAATTAAATTCAAGCCTAAAGGGATTAATCAAATTATGCATTTGATTTTTCAATTGTATAGTTCAAATTAAAAAGATCAAATCCAACCCATTCACCCTTCCATGGGTAAATTAATTAAATTATTGAGTTATTTAATCCCTAATATCTTTGAGATAACCAACCAACTTTCCCTCCATTTGAGAACACCTCAAAGCTTTTGACTTAACCAAACTTTGATCATGATCAACTCACTCTACCCCCTACCCTTGGGAAAATGCTATAAATATAAGCCATTTCCTTTGTGTTTGGGATCCAATAATTTTAAGACAAAAAGCATCCTTATTATAGGCATATGGAGAGCATTTGAGAGCTTTTGATCACATTTCAGCATTTTCATAACATTTAGTATATCATGTTTAGGAGAATTTGTTGTTTTCTAACATATCTTGGAGCATTTTGAACATTCTAAGCTATATTTGAGCATTTTTTTATCGTTCATTTCTTGTTCTAGGATTGTCCTTGAGAGAGATTAAGCCTGAGAGCTCTCTTAACAAACCTTAGATAGAGAACCATGAGATGATATGGATTTTTAGCTTCAATTCTTAGATTAAATCGTATTTTCTTTCCATAGAATTGTTGTTATTAGTCTTAATTTCATGAAGGTATTAATCTTACACACACACCATCATTTCTTGTCCTACCCATTCCTGCAAGTGGTACATCATTTCAATAGAGGGATTCTATTCTTTTTCCTTCGATTTCATTCTTGAGGGGCCATGATCACACTATTATCAATTAAATTCTTGCTCAAAACAACATTAAAACAACTTCATTATCAAAAAACTAGGGGCATGATAGTTTCCTTGACTAAGGTAGAACTATTGGATAGAAATCTTTGGTTCTCATAAGCTGGATATCTTTTTTTTCCTTATTTTAAAAAGATTCTTACTAAGCTCCTGGTAGCTTCATACTGACTTTTGGATGACAACCAAATCCAAAATCAGTATTATCAATCTTTGGATGACAACCAAGTTCAAAATTGGTATCTTTAAAAATAGAAGGAGTTTTTGAGTTCAAAGAGCCCTTAAGTTTTGAATGTAATGTTGTTATGTCCATATTTTGAAGGAGTTTCAAGCATTGTTATGCTATCAATTTCTACATAGTTTCATATTGCTTCATATTTTCATGATCATGCATGGTTATAATGTTCATTTCTAGAGATAATATGCATGCTTAATGATTAAATAGTTTTTTTTTAACTCAAATCTTTCATGCTAAGTCGTATATATCACTGATAGTAGCATAATCTAAGGGCTTTTATGTTTCTTATCATACTCTTCTTAGTTAGAAAGCAATAGGTCAATTTTAGTGCTTTATATGCTCATCTAACCATGTTTTCCACTAACATAATGATCTATTGAAGTGTTGTGTCGCAGGTAACATGTGCACTATTTAACACACAAACAAATAAGGGAGTATTAAGATAGTTTTTTGAGAGACTCTTGTCTTCAAGTACTCAAATGACTTGTCTGCAGCATCAGTCCATACAAATTTACATTTCCATCCCCCTTTTATGGTATCTATCATTGGTGCACTCACCCCACTGAAATCCTTGAAAACATTTCTATAGAAACTAGCAAGGACATGAAAGATCTTTACCTCACTAGAATATTTTGGAGTGGGCCAATTCACTATGGCTTCAACCTTGGAAGGATCCATTTTCAAATTTCCTTTGGAGATGAAAAAACCAAGAAATATTAGCTCTTCTTGCAAAAGCACACTTTTTTCCAAACAGATTATTAACTTCTCCTCATGTAATCTTTTCATGACCATGTCTAGATGTGTCAGCTGCTCATCCTTACCCTTGCTAAAAATTAATATGTCATCTAATTAAAAAACAACAAAATGATTGATAAAGGACTTAAGGATTTCATTCATCAACCTCATTGTATGGTGGGAAATATAGATAGGGTTTAGAACAATGGGGGTTTGCACATAAAAGAGACCATATTCCTCTATTAACCACATACATGAAATTCTCATGATAAGGAATATAAATCTAGAAATGTTTGTAAAGAATAATGAAATCAGGTACAATAAAATACATACCTCATAACATAGCAGATATGGAAATACCTATTTTCTAGTATCTATGTCAAGTTTCTGGAAATTCTACAGCCGGTTCTGGAACAGAAACACAGAGATAGAGAAAACCCAAAAATATTTTTCTTTTCTGAGACAAGTCAACTTTGACCCAAATACGGGGGCACAATTGTACCTCGTTATGTCGACCTTGACCTACACTTCTCTGATGGAAATTTTGTTCACGGATCCCAAATTTTTTGTGAAAAGGGTATCGAAATCTGATCTGTAACTCCCAAAAAAATGACTCTAGATATCTGAAAATGTTGTTTTGGGGTGGCTATATAGGGTTTTGCCTTAGTCAAACCCCTTTTTTGGTGATTTCCACCTCCCCGAATAGCCTGATGTAATAGAATATGTGTGTGTATTGCTCATAGGAAAAGATTTTAATGTGCAATGCCAAGATCTAATCCTCTAGATCGAAACCCTAGAACAAATTAAAATCAGAGAGAAATGCATAGATTTGAATATGATAAAGAAAGCATACCAAGCGCCCAAGGCTAAAGTACTCCTATCAAAATCACAATTTGTAGTTGCTACCCCATGATTGTATCTTTTGAATGCTTGAATGTTGAAAATTGTAGATCAAAGAAGAAGGAAGGATTGAAGAACTCTTTCTTGCTCCAATGAATGTCCATAATAACTCATCCACAAAATACTTATTTTCATTAAGGCATCATCATATCTTGTTCTTATATATCGTCCTCTTGCATTCTTGCATCATTATCCCATGTCAAATGAAGGAAAAAGAGAGTGCTTATATAGAGATTTCAAGGTAAGCCTCCTAGGGAAATGTGAGGGCCCCTTAATTTAAATTTCACCTCAAATTATGGTCCAATCACAATATCCAACTAAGGAGGAAATTCATTAATTAAATTTTGGATAAAACCCCTTTCGCATTCAGATCTAGGGGCCAATTTTGAATTTAGGGCCTCGCTATGATCCAAACTTGAATGGAGGAATGAAAGCATGACAAAGGTCAAGGTTGACCTTGACCTTGACCATGACCTGAGGTTTCAGGCTAGTCAACTTAGAGTGTGAGTAAGTTTCTAGGTCAGCTAGAGACCTAGGATGATGGGAAAATTGAATAGAGTGCTAGAAAAGGGCACAAGGGCCTAGAAGAAGTACAATAAAAGCTAGGAGGACCAGTATATAGGTCTGACCTAGAAAATAGAGCCACAAAGAAGGAAATCAAGGAGAATCCTCAGGATCTTAACCCTAATTTTACCTAGAAACAAAGAATTACCAAGTGTAGATGCATCCTAAATGCAAATATATCATGTAAGTGCACTAATTGAGGGTGCTAAACCTACCAAGATGGAAGTGCTTCCATTTTAAGATGATACATTTAGCCCATACTTTATCTTAGACATGACACTACATGAATATGCAAGCTAAAGTAAGAAAACATCATAATAAATAAAAATGATATAGCCAAGTCCTCAATGTAGGGATCCTACAAGAAATGGTTAGTACCCACAACCTGTAGCACACAAGGTTAATGAAAATCCATAAACCACCCAAGACTTACTAAGATTGAATGAGAAGTGCATAGAGTCCCTTATGCCCCCTATTTTGACTTACTACTTCTGAAGGGTGAAACAGAGTAATGAGGATAGCCCTATACATAGGATATGAAATTCGTTGAAAAAGACTTTCCTAAACCCTGTAGAAGGATTCCTAAAGTTCCTAAACTAATTCAAGGAGTTAGGTATATGAATCATGATTCCAACATCGTAGATGATAGTGAAATTGAGCTACATAACTCAAGTTAAGATGAAAAGAGTGAATTTCTATCTAAAAGGATATGAAGGTAAATTTGAATTTATCCTAAATAAACCCTAACAAAACCCTAACAAAACACCTAATTTTTATCTATAAATGAGGGAAGAGAGCACATACCTCCTCATTCTTACCATTTTCAAAGTTTAGGAGAGAAATTAGGATGACGAGTAGAGAGGGACTTTGAGCAACATGAATGGAGCTCCTAAGACAGTGCCTAGCCACAGGACAACTACTTCCTAAGGTAAGTTCACTATTTTTTATATCTGTAATCTCAAATTCCTTTTTTATAGGAAAGGTTGACCCTGACCCTTAAATTTTGACCCTAACCCAATTATTTCAACCTTGACCCTTTAAGGTCGACACAAACTGGAAAGGTCCACACCTTTCCTAGAGTGAGGTCGACCCCAACCCAAGAAGGTTGACCTTGACCCAAGAAGGTCGACCTCGACCTAACAGAGGTAGACCTTGACCTATTCAAGTTGGATATACACTTTTGTGGTTATATAGTTCTGAAATGATGTTGTTTTGTACTTACATGACATGGTTCATCTCCAAGAGCACCCATTTGGAGGGCCACTACTAATCATTAGAGAGAAGTTATTCAAGTTAAATGAGGATGAGACATAGCTGCTAAGAGCCATAGGACTATACTGGGTAATAGTCCTACCATAGATGAGATTCCATCAAGCCATGATATTGGCTCTTATAGAGAGGTGGGATGAGGACACATGTTCCTTTCATCTTCCCTTAGGAGAGATCATAGTGACACTAGAGGATGTATACAGGATCCTACAACTTCTAGTTTGGGGTGAGCCTATTAGATCGAGATTATAGTGGGGTCCTGAGGATATTCATGTAGATGTAAATTATTACCTCAGACGGGTTCCACAGATGTGAACCCGAGAAGACCATACCACCCTATCAGCCATACTGGTAGGTTTGACACCCTTGGTACAGAGGGTTATGTTGTGTATACTTTCTTTGGTTGAAGTACCCAACACAAAGGGTACAATCTTTTCAAGACCTTTTACCGATCTTGTACATAGGATGGAGAGTGATAGGACCATCTTTGCATGGGGTTGTAGCATGCTAGCCCATCTATACCATCAGTTATGTTAGTTGGTGATATATCAACAAGAGAGTCTCATAGTATGGACACTATTACAGATTTGGTTGTTCAAGCATTTCACATGTACATGACCACAGAGTGTTCCTATGATGGTAGATGTGGGCACACCTAGATCCTTTTGTTATCCACTGGGAGATTTCTGGCAGCATAGAGATATCCTCTACTAGAGGGTACATCTAGACCATGTATCTGGCATAGATGTGATATATAGACCATACTATTGCATGAGAGAGTGGCCAAATACACAACATTAGATGAGACACTAACAGTAGCATAAGCTTCTAGAGGATCATTCTAGTAACATAGTAATTCCATACTACTATGACAGAGTGATGAGATAGTTTGGTCTTATATAGGGGGTCCCTAGAGCAGTACCTCGGTACACACATCTGACAAGATACTATTAGAGACCCAACACTATATACCATCCATAAGAAACAAACATCATATATAGTGATACAAATGAGGGAGAGGATATAGAGGTATTCCCCTGATGTGTCCTATTCAAGCATTAGCAAGGACTACATCAGATACTTGAGTCTGAAGGGAACCCACCCCATCTTCCCTGATGACTATCCCATAAGTGATCTAGGCCTTTGAGAGAGGACACACTGAGATAGTAGCGTATCAAAGGAGGAGGAGGATCATAGAGATGAGGTGGAGACCATCTCTGAGAGAGATCCCATGGAGGAGGAGAGAGAAGAGGAGAGAGGAGACAGGATGCCCCTAGCTGATAGTACCAGTGCAGATGAGCATATTGTTCATGTAATACCACTAAGATCACGATGACCTCCATGCACCCATACAGAGACACCACCTTTGAGACCTAGACATAGAAAACATGGAGAGAGTAGTCACTCCATGCCCCCACCATCTAGACCCTTCAGTGATACCCAAGAGGGAGATCTAGGTATAAAACATGTATTTTATTTAAATATTTAACCTAATTTTTGAATAAAAATTACTAAAAGATAAATATATTTTAATTCTGCAAATAACGTAGTGGAGTGGAGGAGCTTCATATCTGGGGTCCTGAAGGATGCATTCCTATCCTATCAACTACCATCCAGTGAGCAAACATCTTTTCTTGTGTCCAGCAAGAGCTAAGGTTATGTAGAGAGAGAGAGAGAGGAGAGGTTGATGGCTGACCTATGGAGATCACATGAGTGTGTATATGAGCTTAGCATATCAAGGAGCCACTCATAGAATATCGTACACAGATCTTCATCTTCACATCATAGACTAGAGATATTTGGTAGCCATCGACCACCAAAGCATACAGATAGAGAGAGTGGTAGATAGGTCATTGTGCCACATATGTATCAAAATCTATCTATATATATATATATATATATATATATATATATATATATATATATATATATATATAGATGAAAAACTCTCTTTGCTAGTTACTTCTATGATTGATTACTATATTTTCACCAATAACATAAAACTTAACATAAATAAATAATGTGTATAAATGTATTCAAATGTAATTTACTAAAATCTCATAACCTATTAAACAAACATAACTATTTTATAAGGAATACATAAATACACAAGGAAAGATTGATGTACTAGGGATAATAACATTTTAGATGCATAATATTGATAGGTTCTTTAAAAGGCACACCATCCATATCAACAATTTTTTAAGCACCTGAACTAAAGTCCTCAATTACAACAAAAGGTCCAAGCCAATTAGGGCTAAACTTTCCTCTTTCACCAAGTAAAGCATTCATATTTCTTTGATTCTCATATAGCACTAAATCACCCACTGAGAATGATCATTCAATTACCTTATGATTATACTTCTTCTGAAGTGATAAGCCTTTATATGTTCCAAATCATTTATTCATTGTTTATTCAACATTTCTAATTTTTGTAATTGTTTTTTTCTTGAAATGTATCTTTTTCAATTATCCCATGAAATGAAACACGTAAAGAAGGTATTTCCAATTCCAAAGGCATAACAACATCAATACCATAGATAAGATTATAAGGAGAAGTACCTGTAGTAGTATGAACACTAGGACTATAAGCCCATAAAGCATAGGTAAGTTGGGTATGCCAATCTTTTGCATGCTTATTACCTGTTTTCCTCATAATTTGTTCAATGAATTTATTTGATGCTTCATCTTGACCATTAGATTGAGGATAATAGGGAGTCAAAAATCTATGTTGAATTTGATATTTCTCCTAGAATTTTATGACTTCTTTATTCTTGAAAGAGGTACCATTATCTGAAACTATCGTGGAAGAAATACCAAATCATGTTATAATATTGTTAAGAAGGAAATCACAAATAACATGTAGAGTAGTTGAATGGAGAGGGATAGCTTCCACCCACTTCATAAAGTAATCTGTAGCCATCAAGATGTACGTATGTCCTTGACAAGAAACCAGTGAGATTTTTCCAATAAGATCAAAACCACAAATACTAAAAGGCTATGGAGCAACTTGATTACGGAGCTCATGAGAAGGAGCATGAATCAAATTACTATGTTTCTGACATTGAGGACACTTCTTAACAAAAATGAAATATTCTTGTTCCATTTTTTGTCAATAATATCCCATTCTAAGAAGTTTATTCACTAAATATTTTCCACCACAATGTCCCCCACAAGAACCAAAATGAGCTTCTACCAAAGCTATTGGAATTTTTCTTCTACCAAAACATCTTAATAGAAAACCATCATAAGAGCATTTGTAAAGTGTAGCTCCTAAAATAATATAAAGTGCTGCAAGCTTCCTAATATGATTACATATGTTCTTTGTTGCCGATTCAGGAAAAGTACCATCTTTCTAAAAAAGAAAGATATGAGAATACCATTCATCCAAATGCAAATTGAAACAATTAGAGGTAATCTCATTGGAAATTGTAGGGTATTTAAGATTATGTATAGTAAATTGAAAGTCTTCATAATTATTCTCATGACAAACCAAAGAAGTTGTGCTTTCCATGGCATCCACATGTCGATTATCTTTCCTAGGTAAAGTTTGAATCATATAAGAAGAGAATTGTGAAAGAACATCAAGAGCCAAATCTCTATATTATATCATTTAATCATTCTTATTCTGGTAAACTCTTTTAATATGTACCATAATCAATTGAGAATCTCCATAAATTTCCAATTTTTTAATGTTAAGGGATGAAGCTTCTCGTAAGCCAGCTATAAGATCTTCATACGCTGCAATATTGTTAGTACAAGGAAAAGTCAATTTATATGACATTGGGATTGGTTTTTTCGTGGGATGGATCAATATAATGCCAAAAGAAGAACCTGTCTTACATCTATATCCATCAAAATATCATTCCCAAACATCATCCTATTTAATAGCTAGAATGTTTTCATCAGGAAATTCTAATGAAGTAAAGCATCTATCGGAATGAGGACAAGGAGCTTCAGCCAAATAATCTGTTAAAGCTCATCCTTTAATTGAATATTGAGAAATGAAATTAAGATCAAACTACATAAGTAACATCAACCACTTTGGAAGATGGCCAGAGAGATCAATCTTTGAGAAAATATGTTTCAAAGGATCAAATTTAACAATCACATTGACTTTAACATTTAATAGATAATTCCTGAGTTTCTGACAAGCATAAACTAAAGTTAACCATTGTTTTTCCAAATATATATATCTTGTTTTGTAATCAAGTAAGTTTGACTAATGTAGTACACAAGTCTTTCCTTACCTTCACTATCATGTTGAGCCAACAACGCACTCACTGCATTCAGAGTGGCTAAAGTATATAGATAAAAGGGTTTATCAAATTGAGTAGGTTGCAAAATAGGAGGATTGGTGAGATACTCCTTAAATTTCTCAAAGGATTATTTACATTCCTAATTCCAAGAGAAAGCGGTATCCTTTCTAAGTAAGGAAGGAAAAGGAATAGTTCTATCAGCTAAGTTGGAAACAAAGTGATGAATAGCTTGAATTTTTCCTTGTAAACTTCATAACTGAGAAATGTTCTTAGGAGGAGGCATAATAAAAATAGCATCAATATTTTTAGTATCTACCTCTATGCCTCACTTAGAGATTATAAACCCCAATAATTTACCAGAACCAAAACTAAAGGCACATTTCTTAGGATTCAATCTCATATTGTAACTTCTAATCCTTTCAAATATTTGTCGTAAAATACTAACATGACCAAATCTTTGTATAGATTTTCCCAAGATATCATCCACATAATCCTCAAGAATCTTATGAATGTAATCTTGAAAAATCAAAGTCATGGCTCGCTGATAAGTTTCTCCCACATTTCTTAATCCAAAAGGCATGATGACCCAACAAAATGTTCCCCAAGGTGTTATAAATGTAGTCTTAAGTTGATCTTCAGTAGGAATAAAGATTTGATTATAGCCCAAAAAGTCATCCATGAAAGATAATAGAGCATGACCCGTTGTTGAATCCACAATCATATAAATATTAGGTAACAAGAAATCATCTTTTAAGTAAGCCTTATTTAAATCTCAGAATTCAATACACATTCTTATATTATTTTCTCGTTTTGAAACAGCCACAATGTTTGAAATCCAATCTGAGTAATCAATAGAGCAGATGAATCCAGCATCCAATAATTTTTCAATTTCAACCTTAACTAATAAGGCAATTCCTGGATTCATCTTTCCAATTTTCTGCTTCACAGGTTTAGCATTTGGTTTGAGAACAATATTGTGAGTAAAAATCTTAGGATCTATACCCGGCATATCCGAATATGTCCAAGAAAAAATATCCTTAAATTCAAGTAAAAGGGAAACCAACTTATCACATTCATCTTGATTCAAACACTTCCCAATTTTTATCATCTTCTCAAAGTCATTGGCATCCACTTGAACCTCAATAGTCTCAATTATTAGAAAATTACTTTGTATCAGAGAATCCATAGGTAAAGGAGAAATATCATGTTCATCATGTTTTCTAAAATAAGCTTATGTATTTAGACAATAAGGCTTCCTTCTTTTATGATGAAACATAGGTAGATCCTCATAATGATGCAGGAGCATCCTGGGTGTAAGGGAAATCTTGCATCACCCAAAAATATGTGTTTTCTATTCAATAAGGGCTATTTTGTACAAAGCTATTATTTTTTGGAAACTTGCTATTTTTAGTAAGTTGGCCTTTTGAACTCTGAATGTTCTAATTTTTTAGGTAAAGGTTCATCTTAGTCATATAAGCATGCCAGTTGACTTTCATTGCCAGATCATCTGTATTGGCGAAGTTTTCAAGTATTTACTATTGAGATTTTAGGATGCAAAACCTTTGAGATCAATTCTCAAGACCTTAGAGGCTCTAGATTGAGGTTGAACCACCGGCTTACTGGCACTTTGCATGTCAGCCACTATAGATCGCGATCTCCCCTTTCCAGAAAGTGGTTATAATAGCTAATCGGGGCTACGGTTCAAAAGTTATGGCTTCTGGAAGTTGGGCTACCTGATCTCATATTTTGTAAATATTTAAAGCTGACCCTTTTGTAATAAAAGTGAAAAATAATTAAATGCTAAGGGTAGTCAGCGTTAATGGCTAGATTTATGGAACCTTCTTGGGTGGTGGAAAATTGTCTATTTAAGGAAGGCCCGTAGTGTTTTCTAGGGTAGTTCTGGGTGGTTATTTCAGGCTCTGTCCTACAAATTATTGTAAGGGATGCCCATGTAGCTTTTGATACTATAATTTTGAAGTTTGTAATTCCACATTTGTGGAGCCAATAAGAAGCCAATTTTCTGTTCTTGCAAATTTTTTTTGTTTCTCTCTATTTCTGTTGTGTACTTGTGGTATTAAGGGGAGTCCCCTTCATCAAGTGGTATCAGAGTGAGAAGTTCTTGAGTGTGTAGACAATTCATCGACTATGAGGCACTTTGCACCAGGACCATAGGGAGCATAGTTGAAGAACCAGAGGTGTGCCACCTAAGGTCAGAGCCCTCCAGAGACAAGTGCGAGCATTGCTAGAAGAAATTTGTAGAGGCATGAATCTTTCCATAAGAGAGGAAAGTGAGGAAGAAGCCAAAGTAGAAGGAGATTTTGACCAGGAAGGTGAAGGTGAAACTCTAAACCAAGAGGAGGAAAGGATTTTCCTAGCCATTTCCAAGATCGAGAAAAGACCTAAGCTTAAGGTTCCCACATTTTTGGGAAATCTTAACCCAGAAGAGTTGATCGCCTGGATCAATGAAATAGAAGAATATTTTGAGTATGAAGATATTGAGGATCCTGATAGGGTAAAATTTGCGAAGGCCCGACTGAAGGGTCATGCGAAGATCTGGTGGTAGGAGATTCAGTTGGAGCAAAATAGAAGAGGAAAGGAGAAAATCACAAGATGGGATTGGATGGTGGATAAATTGAAGTGATAGTTCATTCCTATTAATTATGAGCTCAATCTACTGAAGAAAATGAAAGGTTTGAAGCATGCAGGGAAATTTTTCTAGGAGTATACAGAGGAGTTCTATCGAATCCTCATCAGAACAAGCCATGCAGAAGTTGACAAGAAGAAAGTTTCCCATTACCTTAATGGGTTGAGGCTAAGCATTCAGGAGGAGTTGAACTTGATCTGGATGAATAGTATTGAAGAGGCCTACCAGTTTTCCCTAGAGGTAGAGGAAAAGTTAAACAATAAGTTTGAAAGTAGGCAAAGCGGAATAGGTCATGGTGGAAGATCAGGCGGACAATCTTATGGAGGCCAAAATGAAGATAAAAAAAAACAAGGATGAGGCCAGTAGTAGCCAAGGTTAAAGGGGAAATAATTTCAATCAAAATAATAGAGATCAAAGAGGAAGAGGATGAGGACAAGGATTAGGAAGAGGAGGCTTCCGTGGAACATGTTTTCATTGTGGAGAAGAAGGTCATAGGGAATATGAATGTCCTCAATGCCATGGAAGGGAAGATAGGAGAAATGATGGCTAGGCTAGAGTCACACATGTGGACAAAGATGCAAAATCATCTCATTCAGAAGATGCTGAAGGAGGAGAAGTCCTAGTTAACAGGAGAGTCCTATTGAGTGGTGAAAATGAACCTGATCAAACGAGGACCTTGTTTCCCACTAGGTGCAAGTGTGAGAATAAGTGTTGTGATGTGATTATTGATAGAAAAAGTACTAACAATCTGGTGTCAGAAGAGATGGTCACAAATTTGAAGCTCAAGAGGTAGAAACACCCACATCCATACTAGATTTCCTGGGTGCACAATGACCACAAGGTCATGGTTAATGAATAGTGCCTAGTAAAGTTTAAGATTGGAAGGTACTATGATGAGGTACTATGTGATATCATACCTATGGATGCTTGTCATATGTTACTGGGAAGGGCATGGCAGTTTGATAGGCATGCTATACATGATGGCCATGCAAATACATATTCCCTGACAAAGGATGGAGTGCGACATAAGCTAAAACCATTGAACAATACAGAAGAAAATGTATGTAGTAATGGAAGAATAACTTTTGTTGATGGAAGAAAAATCCTAGAGGGTATGAAGCATGAGCATATGTGTTTTGCTTTAATTCCAAAAGCTAGTAAGGAGGAAGTAGAAGATGTGCCTATAGAAGTTGCAGATTTGTTGAATGAGTTTCATTATATTATATCTGATAATGTGCCTGATGGATTACCACCAGTAAGGAAGATCAGTCATTAGATGGACTTGTTCCTAGGAGATAGTTTTCCAAATAAGGTAGCACATAGAATGACACCAACAGAAAGTGAAGAATTGAACACACAAGTGTAGGAGTTGTTGCAGAAGGGTTTGATTCATGAGAGCTTGAGTCCATGTGATGTACTAGCAGTATTAGGACCAAAGAAGAATGGAGAATGGAGGATGTGCATAGATTCTAGGGCTATCAAGAAGATCACAATCAAGTACAAATTTCCATTGTTGCAGATGGATGGTATTATGGACTTTTTCAGTGGAGCTGTGTACTTCTCAAAGATAGATCTAAAAAGTGGATATCACTAGATTTGGATCAGAGAAGGAGATGAATGGAAGACTACCTTCAAAACAAAGGAGGGACATTTTGAGTCGTTGGTCATGCCCTTTGGGCTAACCAATGCACCAAGAACTTTCATGCGGCTCATGAATGAGGTCTTGAAAGAATTTTTGGGTAAGTTTGTTATTGTTTACCTAGATGATATTCTGATCTTTAGTAAGACACTAGAGGAGCATCTATTTCATATTCGTAAGGTTTTGGAGAAATTGAGAGAAGAAAAATTGTTGATTAATTTGAAGAAGTGCAATTTTGTGAAGGAGTTAGTGTATGTGGGATTTGTAGTTTCAGTAGAAAGAGTGAAAAATGGAACCAGAGAAAGTGAAGGCTATCCTAGAATGTCCTACTCCAAGGAGTGCTACTGAGGTAAGGTCATTTCATGGTTTGGCTAGCTTTTACAGAAAGTTTATCAGAAGTTTTAGCAGTATTTGTGGTCCCTTGACTGAAACAATGAGAGGGGATAGGAAAGAGTTTAAGTGGACTAAAGGGGCTAAGAAGAGTTTTGAACTGTTAAAACAAAAGGTTACAGAACAACTTGTTTTAGCACTTCCTGATTTTAATAAGGTGTTTCAAGTAGACTGCGATGCTAGTGGTACTGGAATAGGAGCTATTTTGAGCCAAGAAGGTAAACCTGTTGCATATTTCAGTGAAAAGTTAAATGATGCCAAGAGAAAATATTATGTTTATGATCAGGAATTTTATGCTATAATTTAAGCATTGAAGAAGTGGAGACACTATCTTCTTCCTAAGGAGTTTGTTTTGTATACTGATCATCAAGATTTGCAATATTTGAATAGTCAAGGAAAGTTGAATCAAAGACATTTGAAATGGGTCAAATTTTTGCAAAGATACACATTTGTTTTGAAACACAGGAGTGGAAAGTCTAATAGAGTTGCAGACACTCTTAGCAGAAGACAACTTTTGCTAACAGAGATGCAGATCGAGGTGGTTGGGTTCAAGGAACTCAAGATTTTGTATCTAGAGGATCCTGATTTTGGTGAAGCTTGGAAAGCTTGTACATAACCTGTTACTCTAGACATAATGAAGTTTCTGGATTTCATCATTCAGGATGAAATTTTATTCAGAGGGAGCCAATTATGCATTACATGAAGTTCTATGAGGGAGAATCTCATCAAGGAGAAGAATAGCGAAGGATTGGCTGGACATTTTGATCGAGATAAAACCCTTGGTCTAGTTAGCAATAATTATCATTGGCCACAGTTGTAGCAAGATGTCAAGAAGTTTGTACAGAGTTGTAGAGTATGTCAAATGGCAAAAGGAGCAAAGCAGAATACAGGATTGTATCAGCCATTACCTATACCAGAGAAGC
>MU227925.1:1083147-1121078 GCA_018584345.1 Thuja plicata
AACAAGTTGAAAATGAAGAAGTTTGGGCCATGTAAGATATTGAAGAAGCATGATTCAGGAAATGCTTATGAGGTAGAATTGCCTACTGAGTTGAATATTTCACTAGTATTTAACATTGTAGATTTGACAGAATACCATTAAGGGGGTGTTGAAGGTGAGGTCAAAGAAGCACAGTGGAGTATTCCAGCTACTACTTCAGCTAACAAGGAGATTGAAGATATACTAGATAGTCGTGTTGGCAGAAGCACAAGGAACAGGATGTATGAAGAATATCTGGTCAAATGGAGAGGATGACCTATAGAAGATTCATCATGGCTGACAAAGGAGGAGATTGACCATCTTGGTTTTCCTCTGCACACCTGAGATGTGACATGGTCACTTCTCAAATTACCTCGGGTGTCTGATGCAGGAGCATCCTAGGTGTAAGGGAAATCTTGCATCACCCAAAAATATGTGTTTTCTATTAAATAAGGGCTATATTGTACAAAGATGCTATTTTTTGGAAACTTGCTATTTTTAGTAAGTTGGCCATTTGAACTTGGAATGTTATAATTTTTTAGGTGAAGGTTCATCTTAGTCATATAAGAATGTTAGTTGACTTTCATTGCCAGATCATCTATATTGGCGAAGTTATCAAGGATTTACTATTGAGATTTTAGGGTGTAAAACCTTTGAGATCAATTTTTAGGACCTTAGAGGCTTTGGATCAAGGTCAAACCCCCAGCTAACTGGTGCTTCACATGTTAGCCACTGTAGATCGCGATCTTCCCTTTCTAGAAAGTGGTTATAATAGCCAATCGGAGCTACGGCTCAAAAGTTATGGCTTCCAAAAGTTGGGCTACCTAATCTCATATTTTGTAAATATTTAAAGCCGACCCTTTTGTAATAAAAGTGAAAAATAATTAAATGCTAAGGGTAGTCGGCCTTAATGGCTAGATTTATGGAACCCTCTCGGGCAGTGTAAAATTGTCTATTTAAGGAAGGCTCTGTCTATTTAAGGAAGGCTCGTAGTGTTTTCTAGGGCAGTTCTGGGTGGTTATTTCAGGCTCTATCCTACAGATTATTGTAAGGGATGCCCATGTGGCTTTTGATATTGTAATTCTAAAGTTTGTAATTCCACATTTGTGGAGTTAATAAGAAGCCAATTTTCTATTCTTGCAAATTTTTTTTGTTTCTCTCTGTTTCTGTTGTGTACTTGTGGTATTAAGGGGAGTCCCCTTCATCACATAAGCTCCTAAATTTTTTGCTAAGGCTTCATCTTCGGGGGAAAAACATCCAAGATAGGTTTTGATCCATGTCAAGGAGGAGCGGGTTAACCAACTTTAAATGTCCACCATAGATATGATTAACATTGAGAGGAGAAGCTGATGGTTGTTTGTAAGGATTGAACCCCAATCTATATGTATAATCATAAATTTCATTGTCCAAAGGTACTTGTATACCTTGTACATATTTACCACATCCTTTCCCATTAAATCCTAATTTCTTGAGAAGATGATAACCAGAACCATATCTATCGGCCATATCAGATTAAATCAAAGGAGCCACATATATCACAATGTTATAGCAATCAGGTTTTATTGTTTCAATTGTTTATTCAATCGAGGTAGCAGCAAAGTTACTTTTTAATTCCGTAGAAAGTGGGGAAGGTGTAAAAACTTGTTTTTCAAACCCACTTTGTTGTCTCATGAAATCTAAATAAGACACTTCATATTCTACAATAAAAGAAAGATTAAAGTTCAACATCCCCCAATCATCCCCAGTCAAAGAAGAAGATGGAGCTTCAGTTTTTTTAATCTCAGGTGGCCTTTCAGGTTCTTTACTTAGTTGGAGAGGTTCAGAAACTTTAGCTTATTCCACATTTAAGCAGGGATTTGCTGCATCATCCACATGTAGCGTATACATCAAATTGTTATAAATGAACCTAACCGTGAGATGAGGAGTAGAAGGAACTACATGCATAGTATCTAACCAAGGTCTACCTAAAAGAAGGTTATATTTGAGAGGTCCAGGCATAACATGTATAGGTGTATTTAGAATAACTGAACCAACCTTAATAGGTATTGTAATAATGCCCAAAGTTCTCTTTGCAATATTATCAAATCCACGAATAGGGACATTATCAGGTTAAATAGCTGTAAGATCAGTCTTAATTACCTTAAGCATATCCATGCTACAAATATTGAGCCCATATCCATTGTCAATTAATGTTCTTCGAATGATACTCTGGTTAATAGAAAAAATAACCATAAGGGCATCATATTGATTCTACACCTCAACAGAAGGTAAATCATCATCAGTAAATACAATAGGAGGTACATAAGGCATAGTATGCATGCACTCCAAAAATGAATTAATATTCTATTGGTTAGGAAGTGAAGAAGGAAGTGTAGATATAGCATTTTGCAATGCCTCGTGATATATCGGGGAATTTTGATGCAATTCCCATAAAGATATCTTAGCGGGAGTAGCACATAATTGTTCAAATAAGTCACACTCCTTAAAGGAAGATGGAAACCTTGGTGCTTGAGGAAGCATAAGTTGAGAAGGAGGTAAAGAAACCAAAACTGTATGCTGAGGGTTATTCTGTGTGTGATAAGAATGTGAAATGGAATTTGTGTTAACAAAGAAATCCAAAGGATCTCTAGGTTTACCCTTAATTTTTATTTGAGGACATCCCTTTACCATCAAAAAAGGTTTAGGATATAACATTCTAGGTGCATCAATGTTACAAATAGTGAAACATGAAGGTAACCATGCACACACCCTATTGTAAAGGTTAATTGAAGAGGTTGTAGAGGAGGATGAAATAGGAATAGGATCAATGGAGATCTTATTTGAACAATTTTCATCCTTACTTCCATGTACTTCATTAGGGTATCTATCCTCTTTTTCAATAAAAGCCTCATCAAAGTATTCAAAACAAAAATCATACATGTTGAACACAAAGTAGCACTACAAGCATGAAAAATGTAAATGTTTTTGTATTTTTAAAGAAATTTTGTGATTTTATTTATTTATTTTTGAAATATAAATGCAAGATCATAAAGAGTATGTGAAAGATCATGAGGGGCCAAAAAGTGGCGATGTGAAAAAGCCACTTTTCAGTCATCCAAAAGTGCATGAAAATGTTTGTTCACTTTTTAGTAGGCTAGGGTGTCAGTACACCTTTGCAAACCTGACACCAAAGCATAAGCCTAATCAAGTACCAAAAAATATCGGGTAACCGAAACCTATGGCATAAATCAAAACTTGTGAACCATTTTCCTCATTTCTCTCATCGTTTTGGGATTGGAAAACGGCTCTATATATCCTATACTAGATTTTTTCGAGTACCTAATTTCTCTAACAACAAATTTGACTCTGCAGTATATACGGTAAGTAAATTCTTGGTATATTTTGACTAATTTATTTCATTTTGATGTTAAATTTAGTTTTTTTGGTTGAAATAGGGTTTTGTATTGATTTTTTTAATAATATTTGAAATTAATTTGAAATTTATATTTATTTTTTATTTAATCAGGCATGGCTGACAACAATGAAGAAAATAACCCACCCCACCAAATAATGATCCCCAAAACAATCCAGAACTGCTTCAAAACCCTCAATCATTAGTGGATTTGATACAAGAGAATTTGAACACTATACAGGGCTTCCAAAACACATATCAGAATATACCTACATTAGGTCCCATGCTTGCCACCCTAAATACAATTGTTGAAATTTTTTGACACACTTACACAATAATATAATGCTTCTCTTCATTGGTGTGATGATATGCATGCCCAATTTGATGACGGGCTTGACCATGATGGGGTTGCGGCCCTTAATATAACTAAAGAAGATATAGCTTCCCTTTTTGTGAATCCTAAAACTAGATTAAAAGTTGACCCCAAAAATCCCAAATTATCAAAAAAATGGTGCATAAAAGATGCAATGTGTACACACTTTTGGGATCGCTGGAGGATGGTTTTTGATCAACCACCCCATAGCAATTTGGAGCTCCCTTTCTATTTCATAAAAAAATTATATGCTGAGTTTTTGCTTTGTCACAATGTAAATTATTGGAGCATGAGGTCCAACATGGGCATAGGTGGAGGAGCTCCTCAGACTAGGCCATTTTCCCAGCACAAAAAGGCCGCTACCTTAGTCCCCCCCACTGATTTCGTACCCCCTCCTCCAGTGCAGCATCCTGATATCATTACAGAGGCTACCTCACAGAGTATTAGGGCCATTCATTTGCTGAGTGATCAGTTAATCACGTAGACCAGGTCATTTTTGCCTCCTGGTGTAGATGATGTTTGTGCATCGACATCTGGCAGCAATTCACATGTATGCGTGCCCCATACTTGCATTATGTGCAAGAATTTGTGCCTCAGACTGCTTACTAATGTTCATACATATCAGTATGTTATTGATGAGAAGGATATAGGAGACTTAGCTATAGAGGTTGCAACACCTCATGGAGCGTCTACATCTCATGAGAGTGCTGAGGAGGGGTTGCATAAACTAGACCTCCAATAAATTGTACGTAGAGCCATGAACTCTTATTGATACGGTAAGAGCAAATATTATAAATAAATTTGTCACATGACTTATTTAATTTAAAAATAATTTATTTATTTAGATTAGTTTTAATGATTACATGCAATTATGTATATATATTTGGTCCATTTATGTTCAGTCGATGACAAAGGAGGAGTTGAGATAGGTGGATGACTCCAAAATTTTGGCCATTTCATTTGGCCTTGACACCTATACAGTATATTATAAATTATGTACCCATTAGTTTTTTTTATATTATTTGGTGTACATGCTTAAATCTCTATCAATTAGAACAATAAAATTCATACATTTACTAATATATTATCATCTTATTGTACTCTTGTAGGTATCAGCTGATGTTAGTGGGGGCCACGAGGGGGTTCCTTCTTCATGTGTCGACAAAGGAAAGGTAATTAATTATTTAAGATTAATTATGTATGCATATGTATGCCACTTGTGTGTAGTAATACATATTTTACATGAACTTTATTGTATAGGGTGTGGCTCTTGATGATGTCCCGACACAGGTTCAGGAGCCTAGGCTGACAGGCATCTTGATTCGAAGTGATAGCCTGATTGTACGTAGACTTACATATTGTGATTTGTATTTTGTAACTAGTGTTGTTATGATGAAGTAAATTTATATATAATTGACTATCTTTTTTACTCTCATAGGTTACTCCTAGTGTGAGGGAGGCCCCATGAGAATCTTTCATATCTTTGTTGACCCAGCCCACTATTCCATATGAGGGATCAGCGAATGTAAGTTTTAATTTTAGTTCAATCAATTTGTAATTTTATTACGCTATCATCCTATTTTGTAGATTTATTACTCTATGTTGCACCACTATACTAATCTCATTATTTAAAATATATATTTATAGGTCAGAGTTGGTATTGGTGGCATTGTCCCTTCGCTACCAAAGGCTTATGTTAGGACACCTGATCGTGGTAGGCGACTGAGAGGCCAGGTAAAAATGTTTGTATTTAGTTATAATTTTAATTAAATTAGTTTTTGAATTATGAATTATGAATTATATATATATAAACTAAGCAATCTAACTTGAGTTTGAACTCATTTTTGATGCAGGATCAATCAGAGCCAAATAGTTCTTCAAAGAGGCTACATTTTGATGATCCCCCTACGACATAGGATGTAGTTTTAGTTGTGGTCATTTAGAGATGCCACTTGGCACATTTTGAGATGGCATATATGACACATTGCACACCTTGAAACATTGATTTTATTGACATTTTGAAATGGCATGTGCCATATTTGTATATGGAGATACGTTTGATACTTTCTATATATATAACATTTTCATTTTTATGTTATATTTGTGTGATCTTTTGTATACACATTTATTCATGTTTATGGAATTGAAAGGTGAAGTTATATCTTGACTATGATTATCATTATGATTTAAATTATATCTTTTTGAAGTTATATGTCAATTTGTTTTAATTTGTTACAATAGATGTAATAAATTACCCAGATGTAATAAATTAATAGATGTAATGAATTTTTTGTCCTTAGTCACATACCTTGGGGTCACTTGGGTCAAGCGTGGTAATACAAGAGAATATTTTTGTGCTTCTCATAGTATTCAAATGCAGGAATTCCATTCTTTCTAATCATGTATGTCTGCAACCATCTTCCCGCAACAAAAACTAAACCAGTAGGATACCTGAACCCATCACCATGTGTCATCAGTTGTACAAGCTTCTATTTACCTCGTACACAATGCACTAACCAATAATCTGACCTCTCATCATTCCCCTATGGTGCAACCAATGCAAAAAAATATCCTGGCTGTAGAAGATCTAAAAGATGGTCATACTCAACTGAAGTGTCCATGTCATTATTTCTTATAGAGAGTGTCAAAGGTAAAGGAGTTAGATACTATGGAACCCATGCATCGAGCCACTCACTTGACTCACAATGATCCCAATAATATTGAAAACACATGGGGCAAAAACAAGCCAACTCTCATGTCCAAATGGTCCATGTACTACTATTGGAGCTTCAAAATGAATGCATTTTTGAAGAGTCTTTCATTGTTTGAAAATCCTATGTATCTCCTATAGTTCCCTCCTCAACCAACCTAAAGAATCTATTCACTTTAGAATCAAGAGTTCCCCCTGTGACAATACTAAAGTACACCAATCAACAGTAGAATGAGCATCAAGAAGTACAACACCTGAAATCCTCAATTGCTCTGCAACTAGAGCTCTCTTCACACACACACACACACCTGCTCCATCATGCTCCCCTTTCCCATGCCCTAACTCAAAAACTCCAAATATGAGGTACACTTATCTCCACATACATTCTACACAACCAATAAAACATTCTGGCTTCTCTAATTGACCGGTGCAATTATCTGACCAAATGAGATACCTATCCATAGCAATACCATTTTCCTGCAAGAAGTCAAAATAGTTCTAGAAATAATGTTGAACAAACTCATGAGAGTGAGACCTTTCATCGCTCATATAAAAATGGTACTCTCTAATTATCTTCCAATCATTTTTTGCGCTATCAAGGGAATGTCTATATTTGATGTGTACAAAAATAGCTACCTGAATGGAATTGTAATATTGAGCTTGAGTCTCATTTTTGGGCTGCAATGTATAGTTATCCACAAATTCTACAATGGATATAATAGTTCCAATGGGGAAAGTTTCCTTACACATCCTGAATTGTTGATCCAACCATTGAGACCTGTTACTATGCCTTGCCTACTTGTAAAAAATATTTGTCTTGAAATCTGAAATAAAATCAGCAACATTGTATTCTTTTGCAACTAACTCACATCTAAAGCCTTCACCTCCAATTTTCAATGTATATTTCACTGTTTCATATACCTTTTTTTGGATGAGTGTCTTTCAAAAATCATGTTCCAAACCCTCATGAAAACATGTCCTAAAATTGGACAAGCCACCACATTCTGAGCACTTGGCATTTAAGCAATCTTTTTTATAAAATAAACAACCATCATCTCTATGACGTAAAAATTGATCTAGCAAGTCTCTTGATGATTTGGGAAGACTACTTGCACCACAATCCTCTATCATTTCATTAGTATGAAAAGTAGAACGAATGGACCTTAATAGTTCATGATGCATTGAAAACTCAACATGATATTTGCAACAACATGTATTCTGAATCTTAAGGGGTACACAATAAAATGGATTCACAGATTCAAAATACCTTTGTGATATTTTCAATGTTGGATGTGTCTCAAAAAAAAATTTATACAACATTTTTTGACTTACCTTCACATAATGTTTAGGATTGTTAGAGTAATTAGTTAGTTTCTTTACTCTTTTTTCACTTAAGCTGTCTCTTAGGTGCATATAATTAATATTTTATATTAATTATATTGCACAACCTAGTATTACTGTTTAGGGTTTGTTCACCTTTATAGGCTGAAATTTGTAATATTTTTTTAATAATTTAGAGAACAATATTGTGACTCTTCTTTTGAGCATCTCTGAGTTCTGATTTTTCATTCTTGTGCTTCTTCTTTGTATCAGGTTATTTGCATGCAGGTTTATTTAGGTTCTGTAGATTTGCATGTGTCAAATCCTACATGGTATCAGAGCCACCCTGTCGCTGCCTAGTTTGAAGGTTTTTGAAGCCGCGATTTGAAGATGACAACCACAGCTTCTCTGGGGTTTTTTTGTCACTTTGAAGGAGGTGCTATTTTTTGGAGCCATTTGAGCAAAAATGGATTCCACTATTGCGTTCAGAAGGCCCGAGAGAGTCAAAATACCTATAAACTTTGTTGATTTTGGTCACAGTGACCCCATAAGAAAAAAATCAACCTCCTAGGCCGTATGGCTCAAGAAATGAGGCAAAAAATAAAAATAAAAAAATAAAAAAATGCATTTTTTAAGTGTTTTTTTTGGGCTGCTGGAGCGCACTGCCAACGTGCCACCCTGGTGCCACCTCAGCACCACCGCCGCCCGGCCCTGCCCGGCCCGCGCCCGGCCTCTTGCTGGCGCGCAACCCTCCGGCCACCGGTGGAGATGCCAGCGCCACCAGCGACACCGCTCGCCCCTGTGTCGCTGCCCGGGAACCGCCTAGGAGCGACTACCACCAGCGGTAGCCACCAGCCAGTATGGGGCTGACGTCAGCCACTGGGAAAAAGTTTTCCGGCAACATTTCAAATTACCCGGCAAAAATTTCCTTTTCCGGCGATCAAAATTTTTTTTCTGGCGAACTCCTGACGGATGTCAAATTTTACCTTGGATGCTGTAACGGTCATTTGGATGTCAAAATTTTTCTAGTGACTGTGTTTTTCCAACGAATTGTTTTTCAGAGGGGCACTTGGTTTTTTGGCCATATCTTGGGCATATGGTGGTCATTTTTGAAAAATGAAATCTTGTCAAAAAGGTGTTTCCAAGTTGAACGTGATGATGTTGGTCTTGTTCATTGATTAGGTCGTCTGAGCTCCTATTTTTGGTGTTGAAGTAGAGGATTTATTTTCCTCCCTCTCTACATCTGGCGTTTAGGTTTTTTTCCTAGTTTTTCATGCTTTTAGTCATTGTTTCTTTGTTGTGGGGGGATGTTTTTGCTTTCTGTCATTTAAATTTAGAAAACAACCCTTCTTCTTCCGTCTCTTTCTTCTCTCAATGTCGGACCCCTCTGTGGCCCAGCTGACTCCACATAACTACCACACGTGGAAGCTACAAATGACCAGAATCCTCATGTCATGAGGTTTATGGTCTTGCTTGGATACGGTTCAGCCAGTTCTATAGAGGCCTTATGAGGCTCTTATGCACAAAAATAGGATGGATGAGGCAATGGGCCTCATTGCCATGAATATTTCAGATGGGTTGTTGTTCCACCTGGATGGTCTAACCACACCCAGGGATATGTGGGATATGTTTTCCACCTTGTTTGGCACAATGAATCAATTCAAGGTTCTCCAGATAGATGCAGAGTTTACCTCCTTGGTACCTGAATCTTTCACCAGCATTGAGGACTTCCTGATGAAGTTCAAGTCTCTTCAATCTATTTTATAGGTTGCTAGAAAGACGAAGTCAGATGATGAGTGTATCTTTCTGATACTCTCAAAGCTTCGTGGCCCTTATCAGATTTTCACTTCTACCTTCTACTCCACTATGGATGCACTGGGTGCACGACATGTTATGCCCTCTTTTGAGACCTTTTGTGATAGGTTAACTCATGAGCAGTCTAAGCTCAGTCAGATGGATTCTCTTATAGGTTCTCAGTCACAGGCATTTCTTGTCAAGTCATCTCAGGATACACAGAAGTCGAAGCCGAAGCAGATATCTGATTCCTCTTCTTAGCACTTTACTAGCCCACCATCTTCTTCTAAGAAGGAGAAATAGAAGAATGAGAACCCTACATGTTCCTATTGTTAGAAGGGGCCTCATGATGAGTAACATTGTTTTCAGAAGAGATTTGATGGCTATGAGAAATAGATTGCAGATTTCCAAGCTCTCCTTTAGAAGAGCACTATTTCCTCTCCATCCTCTTCCACCTCATAGGGGTATGCTTTTCAGTCTTCTGCCTCATCTTCAACATCTAGACAAGATTTTGGACAAGGTCATACATTATGGGCTTCCATTGCATCCCCTTCCCAGGTCCCTTGGATACTGGATTCAGGTGCTTCTCACCATATGGCATCTTCTCCAGAGATATTCTCTTCTATTGAGTCTTCTCCCATTCCCCACATTCTCATGGGGAATAACACTGTTATGCCAGTCTGCGGGAAAGGTTCTATACACATTCAGGATGACACATTCAATGATGTATTGTATGTTCCATCTCTGTCTACAAACCTTCTCTTGATTTACCAGATTACACACAGTGGATCAGGGAAGATAGTTGAGTTCATGCCATATTTAGTCTTCATCTGAGATAGTGCGACATGTGGCATTGTTGCTATAGGGACAGTTGATCATTCCACCCATCTCTACACCTTTTCACACTTTGGTCCACCATCTCCATCATCGGAGCACAGCTCTCCTCTTACACGAGAGCATCATGTGGGACAGTCAGGTCACTTGAACCTTTGTGTTGTTCCTGAGACCACTACTGTGACTGCCACACCACATCTTGTTGAGGTTTCTTTGCTTCAGCAGAACTCTTCTTTAGCACTGCCAGACCCTCCAGCTCCATTCATTGAGCCACTAGGTGCAATTTTTGAGGATTCTATAGAGGACACTCATCTCCTCTCTCGTGATAGTGTCAGCACACCTATCGTACCACTTGCATTGGGGATTCCATTTCAGGATCCTTGTGTCTACTCCTTTGAGAATCAGCTTGGCCTTCCAGTGACACCTCTTCAGTACTCACTATCTTTCACTCATTTGCATTGGAGTCACAGTGGTTTGTTCATTGATCCAGGGGTTCTTTCATTCTGGGGGGCTTTGGAGCCTCGACCCTCTCTCTCGAGGGGGTTGGTAGCATGCATTGTACTCATGGCTTTGAGAGAGTCTCTTGAAGTCATTCTTTGTCTTTTTCTTTCTTTTATATCTCTTTTTGGAGAGGGGTTTTTCTCACTGGGTTTTCTCCTTTGTCTCTAGTTTATAGAGATTTCCTTGTATTGGATACCTGATCAGGCCTTGTTGTTGGGACCCACTTTCCCTGCTTTCATAGTTGAGCTAGGTTAACTTACCTCCTGAGCTTCGCTTAAGGGGGGTGTTAGAGTAATTAGTTATTTTCTTTACTCTTTTTTCACTTAAGCTATCCCTTAGGTGCATATAATTAATATTTTATATTAATTATATTGCGCAACCTAGTCTTTCTGTTTAGGGTTTGTTCACCTTTATAGGCTGAACTTTGTAATGTTTTTTTAATAACTTAGAGAACAATATTGTGACTCTTCTTTTGAGCATCTCTGAGTTCTTTTTCATTCTTGTGCTTCTTCTTTGTATCAGGTTATTTGCATGCAGTTGTATTTGGGTTATGTCGATTTGCATGTGTCAAATCCTACAAGGATGTGGAGTGCGGTCTCAATTTCCAACTCTCAACTTCCAGACATCCTTCACATTTGGTGACACTCTTGAGTTAGCATGCCAAAATTGTTGAATTGCTTCCTTGACAACATTTTTTAGCTTCTTATCAAAACGTAGAAATCTCCCACCATAAGCCCATGTAAAAATTTGAAGCGGATCATCAAGTCTTTATCTTCTTGCAAGTGCTCTATCCAAATTTTTTATGGTCTATATTGAAGTCAACACAAGCTTGTCTCATCAAATGAGCCTTTCTCAATTGATGACTTACTAAGGAGGTTTTGATAACCCTCTGAGAAACTCTCTTGTCTTTTTTTCTACTAGTCTTCCCATGTCTATTGAGAGCATTGAAAATATTCTTCACAACAATGACATTTCTCTCCATTTTCTTGTTCACATGAATCTTCAATTTCACAAGCACAGGTCTCATCTTTTGCATCTTTAACAACTGCACAAAAATTTCACATTGCTCAACCAATGTCTTGTTTCCAAAAAAATGGTCATAAAGTCTTGAAGCCCACAACCTAACAGTTCTATGTCATCTCTTTCCATCCCCATTATTCATAATGTTCTCCTCAATTTCAATTAACCATTTAGGTGTTCTTGAAAGCCCCAAATTTGAAGATTGATTATCTTTATTGCAAGGGACTTCATTTTGCATATAATTTGGAGATGTGTATTGTTCATGTGGTTCTTGTGCAACATTTTCATTCCCCAAGTCTACATTTTCAATCCCCATCTGTACATTTTATCTTCATTCCATTCATTGTCATTCCCCAAGTCTATGTTTTCATTCCCCAAGTCTACGTTTTCATTCCCCAAGTCTACATTTTCATTCTCCATCTCTAAATTTTCATCTTCACTCCATACATTGTTATTTACAAAATTAATTTCCATATTATTTTCAAATTCAACATCCTCTTCACTTGCAACTACATTTATGTGGTCACCTTGATTAATGTTTAACATACCTTCTCTCTTTTATCGGTGATTTTCCCTATCTTTTTCCCTATATGCTTGAATTTATTCATCCTTCACCTTCCTCTTCCGTTTATACTTTCGACAACTGCTTCTTCCCATGCTGAGACCACAAGTTGAAAAAAACAACTTAAATTAACTAACTTTCAAAAAATGGGCCCCAAATCACTTTTATCTGTAACACGTCTGAAACTTGTGAAAACAGTCATAAATTGCGTGATTCTCTGGTCTGTCAGGGAAAGGAATATTTTGGTAAAAGTTACACCAGTCCATAATCAGGGACCCGATAATTTTTTAAGTTTTATTGTATAATATTTTATATCTTTAAATATGTATTATACATATAATTATATATTACTATATATTTGATATTATAATATCTTATATATTAATATATTAATTTTATAGATCATAATATTTAAATTGTATGTCATATATCTTTTATATTATAATATTTTATATTAATATATATTTTTATATATTAATGTGTATTGTATATAATTATATAACATTTATATTATATATATATATATTATGTAAATATTTTATATATATTTTAATATGTATTATATATATAATTATATATTAATATATATTTTATATTATAATATTTTATATAATATATAATATCTTATATATATTAATATATAAATTTTATAGATCATAATATTTAAATTGTATCTCGAAAGGGGTCATGGGAACTTCCTTGGGGTCCTAGTATGCCTTATCACGCGTTAGGACCCCTAGGAAGTCCCCATGACCCCTTTTGACACATTGGAATGCTCAAGTGTCTCAAGAGGTCGTAGGACCCCTTGGGACACACTTGAGTGTTCTAATGTGTCGAAAGGGGTCATGAGGACTTTCTACAGGTCCTAACACATGATAAAGCATACTAGGACCCCTAGGAAGTCCCCATGACCACTTTTGACACATTAGAACACTCAAGTGTGTCGTAAGGGATTGTAGGATGCTTAGGAAGTCCTAATGCATGATAAGGTGTACTATGACAGCTAGGAAGTCCTAACGCATGATAAGGCATACTAGGACACCTAGGAAGTCCCCATGACCCTTTTCGACACATTGGAATGATCAAGTGTGTCCCAAGAGGTTGTAGGACCCCTTGTGACACACTTGAGTGCTCTAATGTGTTGAAAGGGGTCATAAGGACTTCCTAGGGGTCCTAACGCGTGATAAAGAATACTAGAACCCCTAGGAAGTCCCCATGACCCCTTTCGACCTATTAGAACACTCAAGTGTGGTCCTAAGGGGTCCTACGACCTCTTGGGACACACTTGAGCATTCTAATGTGTTGAAAGGGGTCATGGGGACTTCATAAGGGTCCTAACATGTGATAAGGCATACTAGAACCCCTAGGAAGTCTCCATGACCCCTTTGGACCCATTAAAACAGTCAAGTGTGTCCTAAGGGGTCCTACGACCTCTTGGGACAAAATTGAGTACTGAAAAGTGTTGAAAGGGGTCATGGGGACTTCCTAGGGGTCCTAACATGTGATAAGGTGTACTAGGACCCATAGGAAGTCCCAATGACACCTTTCGACATATTAGAACACTAAAGTGTGTTTTAAGGGGTCCTACGACCCCTTATGACACACTTGATTGTTCCAATGTGTCAAAATGGGTCATAGGAAGTTGCATGACAGACCTTCCTACAGACATGTCCACAAAATTCAAGCTTCTTCATACATCGGGCCTTGCAAATCCAATTCTCATGTCCTCCATGATTATATTTCCTGGGACAAAGATGACCACAAATTAATTTTTCATTGCATTTCCTAGTACAAAAGCTCATACTTCCATAGCCATACCTCATTAAATCATGAGATTTGGTAACAACATGTCCAACATCATCTTGATGTTTAGGATAGTATAGTGGTATTCCATTACCAACATACCCATTATCTGTAAAATGCTTTATGATATCACTCCACACTGGAGAATTGTCTTGGACTAGCTTGGCATTTACAAAGATATATAGACCAATTATAGCCCTGGAAATGGAGACACATGTTATGTTTGGAATGTTAAGAAATCCCATATCTTTTTATGTTTTTACATTCAAATTAGGAATTCAATCTTTCTTACCAAAGAAAAAAATATGATATTTCTCTCTTTTCCCTGGTCAAGAGTACATTTGCTAAGAATTAAGCTCAGAGTTCTAGATCCTAACCTTGCTAGACTTTTCTTGTATTCATATATTCCCTCCAAAAATTGATCCAGAGCTTTGTTAGTAAAGCAAACTATGAGAATGGGACCAGAGGAATTTGAAATCTTATAAAGAAAATCCTTTACAATTTGCAACCCGGTAAATGTTTTTCTAGTGCCAGGAGGGCCTTGATAATGGCTAATTTTTCGGTGAGCCCACGATTAATGGTTGCCTCCTGACTATCATCAATAGAATCACATTTTCAGACTTCTTTCCAATCAAAATTACATTCAAGCTGAGCTGGTTTGGTTTCCAGATAAACTAATTTCTCTATAAATAGAATATGGAATGAAAGACCAAATTCTACACCATTTTTATCTCCTCTCATCCTCACATATTCAACAGAGTTATAAACCTTGAAATCAGAGGATCCTTTCTTCTAAAAAAACTCCCATTTTTTCTTGTAACTCCCTCTAATTTGATTCACACACTCCCTATAAGATTTGAGTAAATCTTGTCTTATAACCCTGAACTAGGTGTGTAAATAATTGTATACATTCTCATATGGCTTTGTAACTCTATTTATAGGAATACAAGACTCTTCATCTGCGCCATCATTTTGCAAGAGTTCCATGGTAGGAGGTAATATATGGGTTTCTCTGAAACATTTCCCCTGCATAAAAAATAAAATTTTTGGCCCCAATTCATTATCTCTACATTTACAAACATAAATGCAAATTCTATGCCAAAACAAGTTTCAAATTTGCTAGTATTCACATGACAACTAACATTACTCATTACCATGGACTAAATGCAAATTCTATGCCAATGTGTCAAAAGGGGTCATGGGGACTTCCTAGGGGTCCTAACACGTGATAGGGTGTACTAGTACCCCTAGGAAGTCTTGAGGCCCCTTTCAACACTTCGGAACACTCAAGTGTATCCCAAGGGGTCCTACAACCTCTTGGGACACACTTGAGTGATCCAATGTGTCGAAAGGGGTCATGGGTAATTCCTAGGGGTCCTAATGCATGATTGTAAGTAATAACTGAGAGGGGGGGGGGGGGTGAATTGNGGGGTCATGGGTAATTCCTAGGGGTCCTAATGCATGATTGTAAGTAATAACTGAGAGGGGGGGGGGGGTTGAATTGGTAGCCTAAAAAATTAATCCTTAAATCAACCATTAAAACTTGTAACCATAGATTATGCCTCTAGTTATCTTTTGTCCTAGAAGATGAATGCCTTGAAATACTTAAAACAATTTACTACTTGTCGGATTGCTTTGTAAACCTTTCTTCTGTATGATTACCGATAAGTAGTCATCTATTTAACAAAACATAGTAAATATGCAAAGTATACCGATCAATCCAGAATTAACTATGTGAGATGCAAAACAATAAAGAAATTAATCATACACACATAACACATGGTTTTTTAATGTGGAAACCGTGTTAGGGGAAAAACCACTAGGACCGATACCCCAAATTTTCACTCTTCTAAGGTGAGCCCTATTAGGAGCCAACCCTGTTAAAGGTTATAGACACACTATTAGGTTGACCTTCTTAGAGGATTTAAAAGATAGTTTGTCACCTAATATTTGGCATCTAATGCTACCATCCTTGATCAAACACTCACTTGGCATGTCAATAGGTATCGGGCATATCCAATGATCTTTCATGATCAAAATTTTTGAGACTCCTTGGGATGTATATCAATTGTAGAGAATTTTAAGTCTTGCTTGGTTAAGAGTCTTTATCCTTCAATGGTTAAACTGAAACACTAATGATCTTACATACAACTTAATTATAGATTTTCAGATCTATTATAGGTCCATTAGCTTTCTGATCAGTATAATCAAGTATACCTTTGCTCCACACTTGTTCTTCTCAGTTATTCTTGTCTTACTATTTGTCGGTGTCTGTAGAATCTATCTCTTTCCTTAGCTTGTTGATCAGAACTAAAAGAAGACTTTCTTCTCCTTCAGATTTCCTTTAGCATCTTTCCTCTTCTCCTCTTGTTCACCCCACAATTCTTAATGAATTGGGTTTGTCTCTTATAGACATGATTTCCTCTTTTCTTGTCTTTTTGGATCTTGGCATGTTCAACAATCTTTGCCAATAGAATTAAAACAAATCTCTAGTCTGATCTCGTAGAGATCTTCTTTCCAACTAGACAAAGCAGATTTAAATCAATTACTTATCTCTAGCTTTATCTGGATGATTAAAACAATGATAAGAACCAGTTAACTCTATCATTAGCTCTTGATAGCTAAGAATTTTGTCATTTTTTGTACTCTCTGTTATGTCGGTCAATACTTCAATTAGTCATCATTGATAACTAACTTCTCCATCGGTGTGACTTCAGTTGTCTTCAAGATCTCCATCCATCGGGCAACACTATGTTTCTTTCTGTCAGGTTACTCTCTATTTTTCTCATTGGGAAACACTGTAACTTTGTTCATCGGTAATGCTGTGCATTTTTTCGTTGGGAAACATTGTGACTTTGTTCTTTTATTCTGACCGTCAGGTGCACTCCATCGATGTATGCTATCACTTTGTGAATACTTGACTTGTATGCATTATTTATAGCATAGCCTTTGATTCATCGGTTCTTTGAAGTCTTTGGTAATATTTCCATGACTATATAGATTACATTAAGTTGACATCAATGACAATACAATACATTAACTAATTTAATGCCTTGCATGATCATCAACTGAACATCTTCAGACATTTAATCAGTTACATGTCATCAATCTCTCCCTTTGGCATTGATGGAAACATACTAAATTATCATACTATACTATTGCTAATACAATATGAAATATACAGTTTCATCAATCTTTCCTAATGTAACTATTACAATTGTCTTACTTTCGGTAAGCTCAAATAGCTTTGATTTGATTCTTGCAGCTTTTTGTCTGTCTTCAATCCCTTCACTAGATATATGTAGAATCTTTCTTTCTCTAATGTGATGTATTCTTTCCCTATGTCAAATTCTCTCCATTTGACTGTTCTCTTCTTTTGATGTGAACTCTCCCTTTCTAATTTCTTCTCTCACTTTGGATACTGTGATGGATATGATCTTTTCCTAATAATGGATAAACTATCTCCCTTTATTTGTATGATAATGAGATAACTCTCTCCCTTTGACATTAATGCCAAATGGATCCTTTCTATACATAATATATTCCTTGAATTTCCCAATCCATTGGTAAAATCTATGTTGCTCAGAGTAGATAAATACCTTGATGTGTATAGATTTATCTTTGAAGTCCATCTCTCTTCTTGCATCAACACGATTGATATTCTGATAGTATGCAGGCTAATGCAGGCTTCTAGTCATCTTAATGACTAGTGGACAAGGGTCTGACCCCTAGTCTCTTTCTCAAGTATTCAAATGCATCCTTGGGCAGTGGCTTGGTGAAGATATTGGCTAGTTGTTCCTTAGATTGCACATACTCAAGTATCACTTCCTTTGCCTGAACTTGTTCTCTCAAATAATGATACTTGATGGTAATATGCTTTGTTTTAGCATGCATGACTGGATTCTTGGAAATGTTTATTGCACTAGTATTATCACAATAGATAATGACTAGTTCAAGAATTTGCATATGCATACCTTCTAGTAACTATTTGATCCATGCAATATTTGAGCAATTTGTAGCATCAACAACATACTCTGCTTCTGTAGTAGATTGAGAGATGCATCATTTCTTCTTGCTGATCCATGTGACAATTCTGTCACCCATAAAGAATGCTCCTCTAGTTGTGCTCTTCCGGTCCTCAATGTTTCCAGCCCAATCAACATCGGTAAACACCTTAAGTTCAAATTTTCCTTGTCTTTTATACCATAAGCCATATTCCTCTATATTCTTTAGATATCTTAGGATTCTTTTCACACTAGCCATATGTGATTCCCTAGGATCAACAGAAAAAATAGCAACTATTCCTACTGCATGTGCAATATATGGTCTAGTATGTACAACATACATGAGTTTCCCAATCATTGATCTGTACAAATTTTGATTTACCTCTGATGACTTGTCCTCCTTTGTCATCTTACATCTAGTTTCCATCAGTTTTCCAACTGGTTTGGACTCTTCCATCTTGAATATTTTCAGTACTTCTTTGATGTACTTGGATTGTGTAATGAAAATACCTTCATCTTGTTGCATGAATTGCAGACCTAGAAAGAACTTGATCTCTACAAACACAGAAATCTCAAATTATTTTCTCATCTCATTAGAAAATGATTTGCATAGCATATCATTGCCTCCAAAAATGATGTCATCAACAAATATTTCAACAATAAAAATGTTAGCATCAGTATCTTCCTTTAAATAAAAATTACTCTTTTCACTAGTCCTTGAAAATCCAATACTTATAAGATATGACTGAGGTCTTTCATACTAGGCTCGAGGTGCTTGTTTTAATCCATACAAGACTTTGTGAAGTATACATACCATGTTTCTCTTTTCTGGATCAACAAACCCTTCTGGGTGCTTAATGTATACCTCTTCTTCAAGTATTCCATTTAAAAATTCAGACTTGACATCCATTTGATATACCTTGAAGCCTTTATATGTAGCATAAGCAAGTAATATTCTTACTCCTAGCCTAGAAATGGGTGCAAAGGTCTCTCCATAGTCAATTCCTTCTTCTTGTGCATACCCCTTGCATACTAGTCTTGCTTTATTTCTGGTGACTTCTCCATTCTCATTCATCTTATTCCTGAATATCCATTTTGTACTGATAATATTCTTGTCATATGGTCTTGGTACAAGTTTCCATGTCTTGTTTTTCTCTATCTTCTCAATTTCCTCATTCATAGCACTTATCCATTCATCATTATCAAGTGCAGCATTGACAGATTTAGGCTCATAATTACAAATAAGACATCTTGTGTTTAGAGACTAACTTTTGGTTCTCATACCAGCCTTCTTGTCTCCTATGATTTGGTCCTATGGATGGTTCCTTCTGACATATCTTGCATGTACAGGTTCAATCCTTTGTCTATCATCATGATCATCATTTTTTTCTCCATCATTTGGTGCATTATTTTGAGCATTATCCTGATCGTCAGTATTTGCATCTTGATGGTCGGGTGCAATGATCTGTTACTCAGGAGCTGTACATTGTTGGTTGGGTAAAGTGTTAGGTTCTTCATTGTAAGCAAACCTGATGTTGTCCTCTAGTTCTTTAGTGCTTTCCTTTTCATTCTTCTCAGCAAATTCATATATCTTTACATTTGCACTTTTAACAATTTTGTTAGAGACTTTATTTAGATATATATAAGCCTTGCTTTTGGTGAAATACCCTAGGAAGATTCCTTCATCACTCTTGCATTCAAGCTTTCTATTTCTAGAATCTTTTAAGATATAACATTGAATACCAAATATTTTGAAGTAACTTACTGTTAGAATTAATCTTTCCTTGGTTGTCATATTTACTAGGATAAACCAAGGTATCCTTTATATTATTCTTGTAACTTAGATATTCCTCCTTATGAGGAATCCTACACTTGTCTCACACACTTATGATATCTGGCATTCATAGAAATGGGAGTTACAATGTAACTTTCTCCTCACCTCTCTATTAAAGAGATGGCTCTCCTTCTCTCTACACAACACACAAGACAATTTTTCTCTTCTTCTTTAATATCATTGTAAGAGCATAGCTCTCTCTCTCTCTCTCTTACGCATTTTTTGCCCATTCTTTATATCACGGGGGTTTTTTCATGCTTTTCCCCCTTCAAAATCTTGTCTCCTTGTTGCTTGAATCTTTGGTGAATGCTCCTAGTTTTTGCACTAATTCATGGAAATCTTCTTACTCCTGCTCATTGAATTAAACAATTTCCTATCTCTCTTTATTTTTTTTGTTATTATTTTAACATGGTATTAGAGTAGGTTGGTTTAATATTCTATTGAGTTTATAGGTAAAGGAGCTACCATATCTTGGAGCACTCCAATATCGGAGACTCTTGAGAGAGTTTATTGCTGATTTACTTCTTGATTCTAATCTATGTTTATTTTTTACCCTCAGTCGGGCAACCGCAAGGGTTTAGTTTTAGTATTTGCATATTTTTGCATGTTTTGGCTCTATACTTGCATGTTATTTCTCTCTAACAATCTGTAGTTTTTTTTATTTATCTATCTTATTTGATCTACAGGTTTAACAAAAATTTATCTGTAGTTTTTAATCTCTGGATATATATCTCTGCATGTTTATCAACATTTATCTGATTTCTAACCATTTTCATCTTTGTTTATTCATTTATATATCTCTCTACTGCATGTTTATCTTCTCTATTTTTTATTCTATATCTAATATTCTTATGTTCATATTAACTATAATTTTATCTTGATCTGCATTTAATAAACTTAACGTAACAGCATTGGCGTGGTCGACAAGATTCTTTACATATCATAGTAGATTTCATATCTCATGCAGTCCTTTCTTATCGTCATGGTATTTTCTTATAACCTCACATAGCTTGCAGTGTTTCCTTTGCCTTGTTTTCTCCTTGCGCAGACTTGGCAATATATAACCTTGTCTTCAAAATTTTCTTAGCGCAGACTATATTTTTTCTTGGAGAAGTTTTTTTTTCCTTGCATTGCGCATCTTATCTATACCTCTCTGCGTCTTTTTAGCTTTCAATTGTCTCACCTTCTTTCTCTTGCTACTGATGTAGCAGCCTTACCCATGTGAGAAGCTTTCCCTCCCTTGTTACTTTCACTGCATTTCTCCTCCCACTGTGTAGCCTAGCTGCTCACGCAGCCCCCATTCCCTCAGCTCCTGCGCAGCCTTGAACCTTTTTCAAACGTAGTTTTGTTTTACTTTCTCCTTGCTTGCGCACCCTTCCTCTGGCTTTAGTTGCTTCCTGTGTAGACTCCCTACCTTCTGTAGACCCTCCAGTGAGCTTGTTTCCATTCTCATTGCAAAAGTTAGTGAATTCATCTAAAATAAATTCCCCTCCTCTATCTGATCTTAAGAACTTTAACTCCTTACCACTTTGCTTCTCAACCATTGCTTTGTACCATTTAATTATCTTAAATGCTTCAGATTTATCTTTTAGAAACATAACTGTCATCATTCTAGAAAAGTCATCAACAAAGAGAATAAAATATCTATCTCCATAATAACTCTTTGTCCTTATTGGTCCACATAAATCAGTATGCACTAATTCTTGAATTGCATCAGATGTATGGGTTTTTCTTTTAAAACTAGACTTTGTCATCTTACCTTTTTGACAATTCTTGCACATGATATTGTCGGGCTTGGTCATCGTCGGTAAGCCTCTAACATTCCTCTTTTTTCTTATCTTTATCATGTTGCCAAAGTTCACATGACACAATATTTTGTACCACAACCATATGTCTTCATTTGTAGCAATCAAACAAGCGGTGTCAGTATCATTTAGATAGAATAAGTTACCTTTTGTCTACTCACCGGTACCAATTAGATTTCCTGATTTATTGAAGATCTTTACCTTCTTATTTTCAAATGATACTATGTGACCTGAATTATTCAAATGAGAAGCACTTAATAGATTATAATTCAATCCATTTACCCAATAAGAATTTTCACATTTTATCTGGTTATTCAACATTATTGTTCCTCTACCTTCAGCTAGACAAGGTGTATCATTAACCATTCTTATTGATCCAACATTGTAGTATTCAAAAGTCTCAAAAAATTTCTTGTCACCGGTCATATGGTGAGTGCAGCCACTATCTATGATCCAAACATCATTTTTACTAACCTTAGATATGAGAGTTGTTTCTACATACATTTCTTCATCATCATCTGAATTAGCTTTCACTGCTACAAACACCATCTTGATGTATTCATTAGATTCAGTGTCAGTGTCATCATCTTTGCATTTAGCTTGGTAACTGGTTTTCTTTTCTTTCTCCTTGTAGGCTTGGGCATCTCTTCTTTCTAAATTTTGGTAGCTTATGTAATCACCTCTGTCAGACTTCTTCTCAAATGATCTATCATCTTTTCTTCTGTTAGGACATCTTGCAGAAAAGTATCTAATCTCTTTACAATTCAAACAAACAAGTGGTAATTTACCTTTTTATTTACTTTTGCCTCTCTACATTCTTTTGGCCATAAGTGTTTCAATTTCATCAAGATCCTCTTATTCACTTTCACTATCACTATATTTTCTTATAGTGTTTTTATGACTTGATTTACTTATTCTCATAGAAGTTTTGAATGCAAACTCTATGCTTGGTAAGACACTTATCAAAGTTATTCATCTCAAATGAAATTAGTCTTCCAATCAAACTATCTAGAGTAACATTGTTATTAACTACTGCTCTCATTTCTCGTATAGCAGATACTCTAATAGCATAAGTAGGTAGTAAGGCTCTTAGAATTTTACTTGCCACTATATCTTCATCCAGTACACCTCCAACTCCTTGGATAGAATTGACTACCTCTTTGATTCTTGTGTTTTAATGAGTGATGTTTTCACCTTATTTCATTTTGAGATCATCAAAATTTCCTCTAAGTCTTTCTACTTTGGCTCTCAAAACATTCTTGTCACCACCATGTACAAGCATCAATTTGTCCCACATCTGCTTTGCAGTTTTGTAGGTTTTGACATCTTCAAATTGACCATTGAAGAGTGAGGAAGAAAGCTCTATCATCATGCAGTTGTGTTCATGCTTCTCTCTCAATTGTTCAAATGTTGGTGCACCTGTGGGCAACACATATTCAGCATCTAAGTATTGAGTAACATCATTACCAATACTTGATAAGTGGAGTCTTATTCTTCTCTGCCATGAAGCAAAATTATCTTTGTCAAGCTTGGGCACATCTCATCTGTTCATCTTGTGATATTTAGCTTAGGTCTTGAAACCTTCCTTCTAAGCACACAAGCTCTGATACCAATTGTTAGTAATAGCTCAGAGGGGGGGTGAATTAGTGGCCTCAAAAATTAATCCTTAAATCAACCCTTAAAAATTGTACCCATAGATTATGCCTCTAGTTATCTTTTGTCCTACAAGATGAATGCCTTGAAATAATTAAAACACTTTACTACTTGTCGGATTTCTTTGTAAACCTTTCTTCTATATGATTACTGATTGTTGATGGGACTTAGGTGATCGGGTCCGCTAGCAGATGTAAGTTGTCACCGGGTACCGGGGTACCGGCCAACTTCGCCTATAAGGGTTGTCTGGGGATGTGAGATTCCTGGGCCTGCAAGCACCTAAGGGTCAGGTCTCGACAGTGTGGGGCTTGGTTGGGAGATGTGACTATTTTCAAGGGGGATAGCTGGTTTCTTTTACTCGTTCTCTCCAGGGATTTAGATGGGTGAGGTTTCTTCAAGTGCGCTTAAACTTAACAAATAAAACTCAAAATATATCACAGAGTTAGGAAGTAATTCATCTACCTATAGTTATGCTTAACATTCAAAACATCAACAATATTCTAACACACTATACTAAATACTGAAGAAACATACAACCATCAGTTCATATTTCATCAGTAGCAAAGGAAAGAAGGTCGTTAATCTACTTTGTGTTAGAACAAAGGACATGAAGAACACAAAACATAAAATACTATTAACCCAGAATATAGAATGCCAACAACATCATTACAAGAACTCTCCCTTCTGCATTAACATTTCTTCCAGCAAGCACTGGTGCATGGTACAATGGTGGCTCCAAGGGAGCATCTAACTATTGAAAGCTTAAACAATGGAGCATTTAGCTCTGCAACTAAGAAATGAAGAAGTGCTTTTCTATTACTATGGACAGCAAAATCATCAATTTTTCCAACCCTTGGAATGTGGTCAGACTTATTATTTATACACATGTATATATAACCCTAACTCTAACTTATGTTACACTATACAATAGAATATATTATCCGGTGGCTGGTACTACCTACACCACTCTACAAGAGACCTAGAGACGGAATAGGCCTGTCATGTCAGAAGAAAAGATGAGGTGAAGTAGAAGAATCGGCTTTGAGAAGAGATTCGGGAAGAAGAAGAAAGAGGAAAACTGATCCCCCGGGGATTGAGGCTACATGCCTCATAAATTGGAAAAGTGGTGCCCTATCTCCTATGCGCCAGGTGTACATCTGAAGTGGCACCTCAAGAAGACCATCTATCAAAAATTCTCTACTGATCTGATGTGCCTTGATGCTGCCAACTACCTTCTGACAATCCTTATTAACTGCTTTGAAAGTGACCGGTCGGCCTTGGGGACTGGGACATGGATCACTGAAAGAATACAAAAATGAAGGATCCAGGAACTTATGTTCCGAAAGAATAAAAAATAAAAAATACTTGGGTTTTCTCCGGCCCTGAGAGAAACTTTATTGTTTCTTATTATCATTGAACACTTGGAGGAGATGGGAGATTCCATCTTCATTGATTTCTTTAAGTCTGGCCCTCCGGTACTTGGCCACCTCAATTTGTTCCCCCAGGTGTAGAACATTTCCCTTAAAATCATCGGCCATCTTTGCTACATCATGACCACTAATTTCCATATGAGTTATTCTCATCATTTGGGAACCATCTACTCCCTTCGAGGATTGATATCTGCACTCCATTAACTCATCAAACTTCCCCAAAACATAGTCCTCTGGCGTGCATGTATCAGTGCTGAATTGATTAGCCCTGGAGACCTTTGAAACAAAAAATTGTATAAATTAAAAGAATACTATACTACATTGACCTTCTCCTATAGATTTCCCACCAGTTGCTTGATTACCCCCAATGTGAGGTCAAGTCTGGAGTGCTGGGTTCTCACAAAATCAAATGATTCCTCCCCCAAAATTCTAGATTCATAAACAATTTCCTCTTTGAGGCTGAGGAGTTCCTCTAACTATACTTTCCACACCTCATAATTCTCTATGTCCCCCTCCCATATCTTGACAATGGTCTCAGCTTGATGTAATACATGGCGGGCTGCATATAAGTCTGGGAGGGTGGATACTAGGAAACGCTGGACATTTGCTATTTGTAGGGCCACCCATTCATCTACTGCTTGGGCTTTCTTCTTCATTGCCTGCAGTGAATCTACATCCCCTTGTGGAAGTGGTATTTTTGATGTAGAGGCCCCCATAGGAATAATGCTGATAGGCCGGACCAGCTCATTAAGAAACCCCATAAGGTTTGCATTCTTTTCCTTTTCTTCTTTGAGCCTCTGAGCCTCCTTTTCGTAGCGAGCCTCTACTACCTTGGCCGCTTCTTTTAATAGGTCCACTTCATCCTATTTTCCCCTCTTCCCCAACAATATTTCTATGACATTATAGTCTCCAGCCTCTGCCGTCACTTTGTCCGCATCTGGGGAAGGTGTCGCTATCACCGCGACTGTTTCTCCGCTCGGCCTAGTCTAGAGGGTGTGAACTGTCTAGGATTTCTTGGCCTTTGGCGGGTTCTGTGCCTGGGCCATCATTTTTGCTAAGGAGAGGTGGGCTCTAGGGGTTGTCGAAGGTACCTTCCTTTTTTGGGATTCCACCAACCATTGTGGCAGGTGGGGTGGCTTTGTAGCCTTAATATGTTCCTATGATTTCTTCCCAACATCTTGCTATGCCCCTTCAGTATTATGAGCCTCTCCTGACTCCTTTCCTGTATCTTCTTTCTCACTGGAAATATTTGCCTTGCTGGTGTCACCTATATCTTCTGCCCCAACTATGTCCTTGGTGGCATTTAGGTCCTCATTGGTTACCCCAGGGGTCTCTTCTCCCTGCTCTTTTTCTTCCTCAGCCTCTGTTGCTGGGATATCTTCTTCCATTGGCACATCCTCTGGTAATGGGGGAGGTAATGGGCCAAGGTTTAACATTTGGGCCGTGGTGATTACCTACCCAAATTTCACCTCTAGGAGTGGCACTTGGAACACGATGGCTAGGGTTACGGTTGTTCCCGTAGGTCCTATTTCCCCGGCCAACGCCAATTGTTCACTCTAATTTTGTTGGTCCACTCCCACTTCTTGCATCTCCAGGACTTCAGAGGAGATTTCTTGTTCCACCTCCTTTTCCTATTCCATCTGCTCTTCCTTCTCCTGTGTAGGTTCTTATTCTGGAGCTTCCTCTTTCTCTAGGATCTCAGCCTCTGTCCACTCAACATCCCCCTGCAGATTCCCAAACTTGTGCATTGTAAAAACATCATCAAATTCATCCTGGGTGGAGGATTTGCCAGGACATCAGTGGGTTCTGGATCCTTCTCCGGTTCTGGGGAGTTGGAAGAAAGGATTTCAACTTGTGGGATCTGAGTCATCCCTAACTCTGGTTCCTTTTTAGGCTTTGGATTAAGCCTCTTCTTTCTCTTTGTGACCAGAGGTGGCCCTGCCTCCTATAGGACGTGCTCTTGTTCTGGATCCACCCCCGTTGCCTTCACCATTAATGCAGCTAGTGAGGGGGAAGAAGGTGAATGAATGGGTCCAGTCATTGACATTGGGGTTGCCAGCCACATGATTATTCTCTCTTTCATCTGCTAGGAGGTCGCCGGTGACTATTTTAGCTACTCCTTGATGGGGGTTTCATGTTGATCTGGGGTCTCCATTATTCCTTTTCCATTATCTTCTCTCTGCAAAGAAGTTCCAGCTCCTGGGGTCAATTTTGGTACTGGCTGGGTAGCTCTATGGACACTCCTAGGGCACACCTTCTTAAAGTAGGCATGGCTATGTTCGACCATGTTGCGGGTGAACTCTCTAATGGTGGGCCCCTCCTGGGCATTCCAGTCCACTGGTGGGAGAGCCAACTTTTGATCCCCTTTGTTGTGTACTGGGGATCGATGGTGGATCCGGAGTCTGAGAAATCTTTTGTAAATCTTCAGAGCTTTAATATCTCCATCATCCCCATAGTCATCCAGACATAATGCTGGCTTTGGACTTCTACGTCATCCTGGAAATCTTCCCAAAAATCTTCCATGTGGTATTGGTGGGGTTCTGATGCCCGGGGAAGTGCCGATGCAATTTTGCCATGTGGGTCAAAAAAATTTTGTGCCAAGTAGAACTCTGCTAAGTTATAGCTTTTGAGTTCATTATCAGCTTCTTTGGCTGCGGCCAGACTGCATGAGTAATTCCCACAAGTAATTTGGAATGGAATGTTTGTTACCTTCTTCAAGGTGAAGAAGGCATGTAGCTCCATTATTTGTCTACAATATTCTAAAAGAATTATCTTTTTCCCACAATGTTTGGGTAACAAGTATGGTTTCTCTGAGAAGTCAGTTACGCTTATGTGTGTATGCTATTGAAATTGTATATAGTAATGGCCATAAATTCTAACTAGATTTATTGCCTCTGTGGGAAGGTGGTATCCTGCATCTCGGGTGGGTGTGAGTAGGTTGTAGTAAATGAAGGCATCATTTACCCGACAAAAACTGGGGAAAATGGCCTCCCATTGGATTTGTGAGAAATGATCCCACAGAGCCTTCTAACCCAGGCTAATCCTGAGTATGCCCTCTGTAAGTAACCCATTGGTGCAGGGTTGTTGTTGTGCTAGGGCCTAGAGAACATAGGAAGTCATATAAAACTTTCATTTTTGAACCACCTGTAGAAATTGAGAATCTACGTGGTTGGATATGATGGCCATCCAATCAAAATATTCTCCTTTTGTGGAGATGCCCAGTAGGAATTAATACATCCATGGTGCGAATTCCTAGGCATGGGGTTGCCTGAAGACCCAGGATAGTGCTATTATCCCCATTTGGATGCTTTCTTTGAACTCAGACTGGGGGAATTCTAGCTTTATCCTCTTGGGATCCCTCTTTGGGGTCTTGAGCCAGTGGTTGTTCATGTATATCCAGGCCGCATCCTCCAACTATTTAAATTGCACGAAGGCATCTAATCTGGTGACCACAACTAGTTTGTCAAATTGAGGGATCCCCAAGCCCATCTGGAAGGTATCGGGGTCGAGGGACACCATGGGAGTAGGATACCCGATGGGTTCCGGGGGCGCGAGCATGAAAACCCGGACAGAAGAGTTGTAGTGCGCCATGAGTGTGAGGATCAACTCTGGAAACTACACTGAACATGGAAAGCAGGCGGCCTTGAGGATTCTAGAATACACAACATTGATTGCCAGTGGGTCCCCAGACTGTCGCTGAATGTACATCATTTTCACCAAGGCTTGCATTTCGACCCACATCCCGATGCTAGTGTTGGTAATCAGGTGTACCTTGGAATCAATATTTGATCCTACCACAGCTTTATCCTTCATGTATTTCACAGTGAGGGGTAGTTTTTTCAAGGCCCTCTCCATTTTTGACTTTACAGCTTCCCTAGTGGCCACCGCGGAAAGAAGTTCCGGACTCTCGGGTGGTGAAGATGAGGAAGCCTCAGACATGATGGAAGTACTTTTCTCTAGAAACTTGTAAGGCAAGGAGACCATCAGAATGTAGAGATAAATAAAACTTCGGGATCCAGAAATCTTATCAGCACAGTGCTTATTTTCTTGAAAATTTAGTTTAAGCCAAAAATCCTGAAAGTATATATTCATATATTGCAAACTTAGAAATTTAACCAATATCTGGGTCCAGGGGTTTCAGTATACTTAGCAAAGTAAGTTGTGGGATAGTGAAGACAAGAGGCCTGGAGTCTGAAAAACTAACCATTGGGAGTTCCATGCAAAAAGCAAGTTGTCAGATGCACGTAGACGTCATGTGGCTATGCAATAAATAGGATTTATGGCAAAGACGGTGGAGCCAACTGTCTAAACGCACAAAAAGTGGAGTCCACTTGGATAGTTTTGAATGCATACATGGGAAGTAAATGGGTTAGTCATTAAGGCTGGTTAATGGAGGAGAGAGAAAACTACCTAGTTGAAACCAGCTGAAAGCTGAGTTTCAACCAAGTGGTATCCTTCCCTGAATGAGCTCGTGAATTTGTGAATGAGAACAGAAGAAGCATGATGAGCTAGGTTCAGAACTAGGTGGATATACATAGCATATACATCAAATACAACATATACACACTGGGGCCGAAAGGTATATATAGCAAAATGGGAAGGATATAGATTAATATACACTAATTACACAAATTTATAGCCGAGTAGAAGTGGAACGACTACCCAAAACAACAATGTACAAAAATATACAGAGCTTACATCATTTACACTACTCTACACTACATAGAGGGTGGACGACCCTCTGGCAGAGTCAGCCCACCAATGGGTGGTGAACCAAACAAAGAGACGCAAAACAAAACAAAAAAAAACCCAAACAAAAACAAAAACAAAATAACAAAAAGCCAGGAAATGAAGGGAAATGGAGAAACCAACCTAGAAACTGGAGAAGGGAAATGGAAGGAAAGGTACCAAACACTCTACAATAGCTTTTTCCTCCAAAGGATCAACCACTCAACACTGAAAACCACCTACAATTATTTAGAATGACTTGGAAATAGCTCACACTGGATTCTGCTCAAATCGCTGTTATATCGCTCTAAAATTGCTCAAATCGCTTAAGTGTTTTATTCATGGTAATTGTGAAAATGATAGTTCTATTTATAGCCATGGTAAAAGAAATTTACCTTTTCCTTCCACAAACTCTGGAACAAGCTGACCTCCGGACTCCAGGCCTGTGGATTCCGCACAATCATACCTTCCTAAGAAAAGAAGACATCATGGCGAAGATTCTCAGAGTCCAAAATCCGGATCCTGGACAAAGAATGCCAAACTCAGGGACCGGGTCCCGAAGACACGAGGAACAAAAACAAAGAAGAAAGACCAACACCATGAGATGGAAAACCCAGGGAAGGAAAACAAAGAAACAAAGGAAAAAGAAAGGCAAGAGCCAAAAGCAAAAATGAAAAGAAGGGGGACCCAACATTTTGCACACAAAATGTAGGGACGGGGATGCAGGGCATAACAAATGGCAACTTTCTGGGATGAATGCCTTAGCACTTTCGAGAACTATAGAATCTCTGGTTAGCAAAGCTGGAACAAATGGTTACTCGAAGTATCTTTCTTGTAAGGTGTAAAATGTCTGAGAAAATATGGCCATACAAGATCCAACCCGTGATCTTTTCACTAGTGGTGAAGTGTGTGCTTTGGAAGGAAGTCAAGTTGATGACCTCTGGGAGAAGTAGAGAGAAGGCACTAAGTATATCAAGTCCCAAAATCATCAAATTCGTTCATTTCTCCTAAACACTAGATTTTCGTCCCATTTATTTTCTTATCTTTTTACGTGCTTTTTTAGGTGGGAGGGTGGTACTTCTTTCACCATCAAGCTTAAGCTTAGCTAAATTCGATGGTGGTACTTCTTTCAACCTTCCACCTTTCTTAATATACTGCGTGGGGTAGGGAGACTTTAGATCCAGAAAGAAACTTTAGAAATTTAGACCTGGGCCAATCAACTAGTACGACCGATCTACCCTCGGTGTGTCTGATTACTTGATCCTTAATTTTGATTTCACTGATTACCAGACTTTTGGGAATAAACTCGATGGGGATTACTCATAATATACAACCAAATTTGCAAGACAACTCCAGAGACTAGACTGATTCCACCATGTTAACAATAGATTCCTAAGTCCACAATCATGTTAAAGGCAACATCCCGGAGACCAGATGTTATGCGAAGAATACCAATCCTTACAAAGGGAGAACAAAATGCTGGGACCCAAAAAGGAAGACAAGAAAAACAATGGACAACAAAAGAAAAGGGTGGTCCTGGAGGACAGCCAGAAAAACTATTTACAAGGCAAGGTACCTCCCAACAAGGCACCGGGAACAAGATATTTACAAGCAAGGGAAATTTATATAAAATACAACCTTGGGAAAACCAACCTCATTCAAAATAATGTTTGAGAAACTGTCCATTGATGGGAAAGGGGACATGTTCTCCAGTCATGGTGTTAAGGCGGTAGGTATTTTCTCCACAGATCTCTGAGATTAGGTATGGTCCGAGCTAGATCTGTTGAAACTTGGTGTGCTTTCCTTTCTTTTCCCGAGCCTTGTCCCACAATAGGACTAAGTCTGAGATTTGAAAGGCCTTGTATTGGGCTCTTTGGTCAAACCATCTTTTTACCACTGCTTGATGACGCGCAAAATGTTCAAGAGCTACATCTCATTTTTCCTTCATTCACACTAGATTCAAAAGTCAAACCTCCATAATGTTGTCCTGGTTGCTGAATTCCTACATAAAATGCAAAACTGGGATCTGTAAATTGATTGGGAACACTGGGTTTTGACCATAAAATAAATGGAATGGGGACATTCCCAAGGTGGCTTTAATTCAAATGCGATCCACCTAGAGGGTGAATCTCAGTTTTTGGTGCCAATCCTGGGCATTCTGTTCTAGCAGGTGTTTGATCACTTCAAGTAGATTTGTGTTCGTTGATTCAGCAATGTCATTTCCCTGGGGGTAATAGTTACTGGAAAACTTCAGAGTGATCTTCTAGTTATAGGTCCATTCAAGTAGTTGCACCGAAGAAAATGCCAAACCGTTGTCACACACTATGGCGAAGGGCATTCCAAATCTTATGACGATGTTTTCTTCCATGAATTTAATAACTACATCTGTCGTGTTGTTTTTACAAGGTATAGCTTCAGACCACCGGGTGCAGTAATCGGTTGCCATCAGAATGTACCAGTGGTTGGAAGATGAGTTGGGGTTTTATTTCCCTGATGAAGTCAAATGCCCATTGGGCGAAGGGCCTATCCTCGAAGACTGGTTGCAAAGGCATAGCTGGGTTACGCTCATGATGTGCCATGTTCTGACAAGTATGGCACTTCCAGACGTGAGTGTGAATGTATTTAAATATACAGGGCCAATAATATCCATCCTAGAGGATTTGATAGGTGGTGGCGTTGGTTGAGCCATGCCCGATTCCAAATTGCCTATGTAATTCTTCCATCATTTTCGCAGCTTAGTCTCTATCAATACACCGAAGGTACACCCCCTCATAATTCCTGTGGTAAAGCATGGAGTTTTTTATCATGAAGTGGGAACTTTTCATCCACAGGATGTGGCATTTATTAGGAGGTAACCCCTCTGGGCATCTATTGTTCAATAATAAATACACCAGGTTTGTGTACCATGGGTCTCGAGTGATAGAATCCACTTTGTAAGTTTGACATTCTATGTGGGGAATCTCTTCTGCCATCGCTCGACTTAGTCCCTGGACTCGGACTATTTTCATGGGTTGCATTTCTAAGTCATACTCCTGGAGGATGGCCATCCATTTCCCTCGTCTTTCACCCAGTTCACTCTGCATCAGCAGAGACTTCATAGCCTGGTCTAGGATGATAGCATGCACCTTGCTCCAGAGAATATAGTGCCAGAATTTCTTCACGGAGTGAACAAGAGCAAAGGCCTACTTTTCCAATGATGAATACCGAACTTCTGCATTCTTAAAGGGGGAGCTCATGAATGCTATGGTTCGTTCTTCCCCTTCAACCTTTTGGGTCAATACTGCCATGGCAGAATGTGGCAAAGAAAAGGAATAAATGTAAAATGGGAGGGAATAGTTCAGAATAGCCAAGATAGGTGCCTCCATAATTGTTTGTTTAATTTGGGAAAACACCCGCTTTGCCTCAGGACTCCACTCAATTTTGGTATCCTTTTTCATCATCTTGTTGAGTGGCTTGACTATCTCAGTGAATCTGGTGATGAATCGCCGAACAAAGTTGATCTTTCCAAAGAAAGATCGCATCTCTTTCTTGTTGTCAGGCATTTGTAGATTCAGCAGTGCTTCAACTCTCTCAGGGTCAATGGATATACCCTTCTCAGAGACAATATGCCCAAGCAACTTCCCTTCAGTGACCCCAAATATACACTTGTTAGGGTTGAGGGATATTCCATACCGGCGATATCTCTCGCAAATCTGGCCGAGGTAGGTGGAATGGTCACGCCTATCCCAGGAAAAGATGGTCAAATCATCCATGTATATGATTATGCATCGGTTCACAAGGCCTTTGAATGCATTTTCCATAGCCTTTTGAAATGTGGCCCCTACATTAATCAAGTTAAAGGGAATTCTCCTATATGCAAATGTTCCCCACTTGCTAGTGAATGTTGTTTTCTCTCTATCTTCGTACTTAACCATGACTAGGGTGTATCCAGAGTACCCATCCAAGAAGGACATCATCTGGGATCCGTTCACTATTTGCAACACCTCGTCTAACAAGGGGAGAGGGTGATTATCCTTCTTGGAGGCTCTATTAAAATTGTGGAAATCCATGCAAAGCCAAATTTCGCTGCTCTTTTTCCTAATATGGACCAAATTGGCAACCCACATAGTGTGCCAGATTGGAAAGATTATCTAGGTTTACAGCAGTTTATCCACCTCTTGATGAATGAGAGGCGAGATCAGCGGGTTGACCAGTCGTTGCTTTTGCCGAAAAGGCTTAGCATCAGGTTTTAGGGAGATGGTATGAGTCATAATTGATGTGTCATATATTTTTAAATCCTCATATCCCCATGTAATCACATCTTTGTATTCTCAGAGGACCGTGAGAATCTTCTCCTTCTCCTTAGGGGAGTAGGAGGTACCAATGTGTATCATCTTTTCTTCACCGGGCTGGCCAATGCTTACTTTCTCAAATTTTCCTCCCTCCGAGGAAGATGACATCTTTTTTTGGCCCTGAGGGTCTGAGTCAAAGATACGTTCAAGTGCGACCATCCCCTTTGGGATGGTATTAGTAGGTAGGTCCATGATCCCATCATCTTCATCACTCTGCCCAGTATCATCATGGTCTTGTTCCTCCACTATCTGATCTTCAAAGAAACCAACATTGGCCATGAAGGCCAAAATATGCTAATCATCTTCAAAAACCTGAAAGTGGGTGACATTATCTAGAATGGACAGGGTGGGGATCATCTCAATGGGAAATCTTTAGAGTTGTGAACCAGCCATGGGCTCAAGTGTGCTAGAAGAAATGGCAAGGGCGTTTGAGACATAATTCTGTCACCAAGGAATAAGATCAAGGCCAAACGTATCAAAATATTCAATAAGGCTCCATGCCTGATTGTGGTATCTAGCCAGCCTTTTGTCATGACATGTATACTGACTCCATACCTGTTTGACAACCAGCTCTGAATCACCCAAGGCCCAAAGGTGGGTGATTCCTTTCCTTAATGCAAATAGGAGTCCAAGGACCAAAGCCTCATACTCTGTAACGTTGTTTGTGCAGTTGAACTATAGCCTATAGGATGCAAGGAAGGATTTCCCTCATAGGTTGATCAATTCTACCCCAGCCCCACAACCTTGTTTGGATCGGGATCCATCAAACTTAAGGGTCCATAAGTCGTTGCTTGTTTGAAGGTGGGGAGATGGAGCAGTCTTTGGATTACTTTCGTGAGACTTAGGAGGAGCTTCCTCTTGCATTGATTGCACGTGGGTGAGGTTCACTTCCGGGGTGGTTTGGGATTGAGATCCCCCGGGAAATGGCTTTGAAGAAGTGCTTTCAGTAGGAATACTGGGCTCCAGGGAATCAACTATATGTTCTCTGTTCTAGAAGGCATCAATGTGCTGGGTAGTAACAGAAAGGAAAGACTCACACTCTATTTCTAAATGCTTTTGGTAGTGTACCCAACACCAAGTACTGGACAAGAGTGTAGCCAGAGTCACGATGGAAACTTGAGAGTTAACCTCAACCCTCAATTTTTCTTCTAGGTCTTGGATTCTCTGTAGAACTATGGGATCTTTCCCCAAAGTGAAATCAAATGTTAATATTTCAAAGGGTTGGTACACCCCAAGGGAAGCCTCAGAGAAGAAGACTTCATTAACCCTCCTGACCTTGGTAAGGGCCTATTTCATCTGGGGCTCACTTTCAACCCGGATCTTGTTTGATTCTCCTTCCCAGGGAAGCCACAAGTGGGAGAATTTGGTCAAAAAGTATCCATTCAAGGACTTAGACCAATTCTAACTCAATAACATCCCATAAGTCTCTGGGATGTCCACCACTTGGATGTCAATTATGCTGGCTATTCTGGGGTCCTGGATGAGTTGTATCTAGACATTCTTCAATTCCCCCACTATTTTCATAGAAATTTTATCCAATTGAATCACTGCGCCATTGGATGGGGTCGGTCAGAATCTGAGCTTCTAGCATATGGATAGGGGTAAGATGTTTCCCAAAGCTCTGGAGTCTACGAGGCAGTTGTGTATGTTTTTTCCTTGGATATTAAGGCCTAGTAGGAAGGGAGGATCTTCATTATTTCCCCGGAAGACAGTCACATTGGCGTCCTCAAAAGAGATGGTATTGGGTGGGCGACTGACAGCCTCCGGGTTTTTTAAGAGCTTTAGAAGAGACTTCTTCTACTTGGGACAATTTTGTAAAACCTCCATCAAGGTCATGGAGGTGGTGGTTTGTTCTAACACCTTTGTAATATTAAATCTTCCTCCAGGGAATTGGTGGCTTCCCTCGACAAGGTCTTTTGCTTGGTTAGAGCTAGAACCTTTTGGAGGGACAGACCAATTAGTCATATTGTCCCAGGGAGGAGTGTCTTTAGGAGGGGGTGTTGGCATGTAAATTGGTCCTTTACCAGCCTAGCTCCATGTGTTATAAGGAGGCCGTGGGTTGGCCTCAAAGGCCGGGATTGATTCATCAAAGAATCCCTGTAACTTGGATTCTTCTTCATCTTCTCTGGAGGATCCAAAGAAGATGGTCTCATAGGTGAATGCACCATGAGTTGGCTCTTTCACAGGAGGTTTTGGGGGAGTAGCGTCATGCGATTGTTGCCTGTCCAGCTGGGAAATCATGATGACTTTCTCCAGTGTGGCATAGTTCACCTCGTTATGGGAGCCTGTGTCATGCAATCTACACCAATTGATCATGGGCTAAAAGTCTACAACTAGTGTGAAATGTGATGGTCCAGCACCATTTTGATTAGCATTTTGGTTTGGAGTTGGGCCTCTAGTGTTCGCATTATTCTATTGTTGTTGGTTAGGGCGAGGCCCATTGTTGAAGTTTCTTCCTCTAGCATTGCTATTCCGTTGGCCAGAGAAAACATTCCCTCATTGGGAATTAGAATTTTGGGGTGCGTAAGACCCCTCTTTTAGCTAACCTATATCCATCGTTAGGGTGGACAACATTCATTAGAGGGATTCAACCTTGGCAGTCAGTTGAGTATTTGAGTCACAATGTGACGACTATTGCTGTTGGTTTCCTGGGAAGGTAGCAGTATTCACCAAAGTCGAGGGCGGCAATCCTCCAGCTGCGAACGACTGAAAGAAGGGCACTCTGGGTGGTTGTGTTTACTATTGTTGTGTCTGTTGTAGCTAGTTCCAAGGAAAACATTCAAGACCTAGTATTGCTGGAGTGTACGATGGGTAAACGTACCGGGCCTGCTGGTCTATCGGCAATGGCGGGGGATTCATTGCCATCGCGGGGGCACCTATTGCTAGATTGGGGTTATATCCCCCAGCATATGTAGTTCCACCAGGGATCATGTTGAAATGTGTGCTCTATCTAATCCCACCTGGGGATTTGTTGAGGTTACGGGATAGCTCTAAAGCTAGGTTGTAAACTTTTTCTAAAGTGTCCCGATCACCTGGGGCAGTTGTTCTCCAAAGGAGAGTGGAAACAAAGGGGTCCATCGCATTGAGGTAGGTCTGTATAGTTACTTCCTAGGATTGAATGAAAGGACCCGTACACCGCTTCAAGGCACGTTGGAACTGGTGATTGAATGTTGCAAGGGGTTCATTTGGTTCCTTTCTGATGGAAATGAACTGGCTATGGGACCAAGTTGGGTCAATGTGTATGCAAAAGGCAGCCAAGAAGGCATCCTCCATGTCTTGCCAACTGTTGATGGAGTTGGCTGGAAGGTTAAGGTACCAGTTCAATTCGCCCTGTCCCAAGGACAAGGGAAACATCTAGGTCACAACATCTTCATGTTAGAGTAATCTGTTGTCCTTACTCTTTTTCGCTTAAGCTATCTCTTAGGTGCATATAATTAATACTTTATATTAATTATATTGCGCAACCTAGCTTTTATGTCTTTAGGGTTTGTTCACCTTTATAGGTTGAACTTTGTAATATTTTGTCATAACATAGAGAATTATATTGCGACTCTTCTTTTGAGCATCTCTGTGTTCTACTTTTTCATTTATGTGCTTCTACTTTGTATCAGGTTATTTGCATGCAGGTGTATTCAGGGTCTGTGGATTTGCATGTTTCTCAAATCCTACATGGTATCAGAGTTGCTCTGCTTCTGTCTGGTTTGAAGGTGTTTTGAAGCCGTGATTCAAAAATGTCAGTCTTAGCCTCTCTGGGGTTTTTTTGTGATTTCTAAGGAGGCACTATTTTTTGGATCCGTTTGAGCCAAAACAGACTCTGCCA
>MU227925.1:1121182-1137464 GCA_018584345.1 Thuja plicata
GGACACGCAAAATGAGAAAAAAATTTAAAAAAATCATTTTTTTAATAGTTTTCACGTTTAATAAAAACACCTCCGGTTCATTCAGCATCGTGCCACTTGCGCGCCTCCAGAGGGCCACCGCCGCCAGTAGAGGCACTGGCGAACCCCCACCGCCCTCCCTTTGTCGAGTCTCTTCCCGCGTCCAGCCGCCGCCCGACCGCCGCCCGATCGCCGCCGGCCCAGACAGTGACGTCAGCTGACGTCACCAGGACGTCAATCGACGGCCAAACGGCCGTCAATTTTAAACTAGTGTCTGGTTTTTTCCAGCGAGCATGCACTTTGAGGGTCCTGGTGGTTTTTTGACTGTAAGGTTGAACTTTGTAATGTTTTGTCATAACATAGAGAATTATATTGCGACTCTTCTTTTGAGCATCTCTGTGTTCTGCTTTTTCATTTCTGTGCTTCTACTTTGTATCAGGTTATTTGCATGCAGGTGTATTCAGGGTCTGTGGATTTGCATGTTTCTCAAATCCTACACTTCATGCTAGATCCGGTGTTGGTTCATGGAATCTTTGTATGCCTTTAAATATTCCTTTGCAGTTCGTGAGCCTAGGTGCTCATATCTGGGGAAAATCTTCTCCGGGTGCGAGGGTAAGTCATTGGTTATGCCTAAGAAAGTTCTCATAGGGGACCCTGTGTTACCAAAGTATACAGAAATCTGGGGAACTAAATTTTGAGTAGGTTGAACACTGGTTCCTGGGACTGTCTCGGGAGTTTGGATATTCTAAGGTACACTTGACCCCTAGACAATAGTGGCTGGAGTGATTTTTGGGGTCTGTTTCTTTTGAGCAGGAGGCTCGATTTTGACAAACCTTCCAGGATTGGGTGCTGACCTAAGGATTCTTTCAAATCTTACTGGGGAGAAAGACCCAATCCCATTGAAGGCTTGATTCCTAAAACTATGTCTTGGGAAATCCTCAGGAGGTGTAAAATTGGAATCCTGAGAGGGAGACGCGTTCATGCCCTCCTTCTAGCGCCATCTTTTGTTGACGGGACTAAGGTGATCGAGTCTGCCAGCAGATGTAAGTTGTCACCGGGTACCAGGGTACCGGCCAACTTCACCTATAAAGGTTGTGTGGGGAAGTGAGATTCCCCAGGCCTCCAAGCACCTAAGGGTTGGGTCTTGATGGTGTGGGGCTCAATTGGGAGATGTGACTATTTTTGAGGGGGATAGCTGGTTTCTTCAACTTGTTCTCTCCGGGGATTTAGACGGGTGAGGTTTCTTCAAGCGCGCTTACACTTAACAAATAAAACTCAAAATATATCGTAGAGTTAGGAAGTAATTCATCTACCTATAGTTATGCTTAACATTCAAAACATCAACAATATTCTAACACACTATACTAAATACTGAAGAAACATACAACCATCAGTTCATATTTCATTAGTAGCAAAGGAAAGAAGGTCGTTAATCTACTTTGTATTAGAACAAAGGACATGAAAAACACAAAACATAAAATACCATTAACCCAGAAGATAGAATGCCAACAACATCATTGCCAGAACTCTCCCTTCATTAACATTTCTTCCAGCAAGCACTGGTGCGTGGTACAATGGTGGCTCCAAGGGAGCATCTAACTATTGAAAGCTTAAATAATGGAGTATTAAGCTCTACAACTGAGAAATGAAGAAGTGCTTTTCTATTACTATGGACTACAAAATCATCAATTTTGGTGACCCTTAGAATGGGGTTAGACTTATTATTTATCCACATGTATATCTAACCCTAACCCTAACTTATGTTACACTATACAATAGAATATATTATCCGGTGGTCGGTACTACTTGCACCACTCTACAAGAGACCTAGAGACAGAATAGGCATGTCATGTCAGAAGAAAAGATGAGGTGAAGTAGAAGAATCAGCTTCAAGAACAGAGCCGAGAAGAAGAAGAAAGAGGAAAACTGATCCCCTGGGGATGGAGGCTACATGCCTCATAAATGGAAAAAGTGGAACCTTGTCTCCTATGTGCCAGGTGTATATTTGAAGCGGTGCCTCGAGAAGACCATCTGTCAAAACTTTTTTGTTGATCCGATGTGCCTTGATGCTGCCAACTACCTTCTGACAATCCTTATTATCTACTTTAAAAGTGACTGGTTGGCCTTGGAGACCAGGACACGGATCACTGAAAGAATACAAAAATGAAGGATTCGGGACTCAAAGATCCAGGAAATTACGTTCTGAAAGAATAAAGAATACAAAATACTTGGGTTTTCTCCAGCCCCCGGAGAAACTTTATTGTTGCTTATTATCATTAAACACTTGGAGGAGACAAGATATTCCATCTTCATTGATGTCTTTAAGTCTGGCCCTCCGGTACTTGGCCACCTCAATTTCTTCCCCCAGGTCCAGAACATTTCCCTTAAACTCATCAGCCATATTTGTCGCATCGTGACCACTAAGTACCATACAAGTTATTCTCTTCATTTGGGTGTCATCTACTCCCTTCGAGGATTGATATCTGGACTCCATTAACTCATCAAACTTCCTGAAAACATAGTTCTCTAGCATGTATGTATCAGTGCTGAATGGATCAGCCCCAGAGACCTTTGAAAAAAAAGACTTGTATAAATTAAAAGAATATTGTACTACATTGACCTTCTCCCACAGAGTTCCCACTAGTTGCTTGATTACCCCCAATGTGAGGTCAAGTCTGGAGTGCTGGGTTCTCACAAAATCAAATGATTCCTCCCCCAAAATTCTAGATTCATAAACAATTTCCTCTGCGAGGCCGAGGAGTTCCTCTAACTCTACTTTCCACGTCTCATAATTTTCTATGTCCCCCTCCCATATGTTGACATTGGTCTCAGCCTAATGTAATACATGGCGGGTTGCATATAAGTCTGGGAGGGTGGATACCAGGAAATGCCGAACATTTCCTATTTTTAGGGCCACCCATTCATCTACTACTTGGGCTTTCTTCTTGATCGCCCGCAGTGAATCTACATCCCCTTGTGGAAGCGGTATTTTTGATGTAGAGGCCCCCGAAGGAATAATGATGATAGGCTAGACCAGCTCATTAAGCAACCCCATAAGGTTTGCATTCTTTTCCTTTTCTGCTTTGAGCCTCTGGGCCTCCTTTTTGTAGCGAGCCTCTACTGCCTTGGCCGCTTCTTTTAACAGGTCCACTTCGCCCTATTTTCCCCTCTTCCCCAGTGATATTTCTGTGACATTATAGTCTTCGGCCTCTGTCGTCACTTCATCCATGTCTAGGGAAGGTGTCGCTATCACCGCAAATGTTTCTCCACCCGGCCCAGTCCGCAAGGTGTGAACTGTCTGGGATTTCTTGGCCTTTGGGGGGTTCTATGCTTGGGCCATCATTTTTGCTAAGGAGAGGTGGGCTCTAGGGGTTGTTGAAGGTGCCTTCCTTTTCCAGGATTCCACCAACCATTGTGGCAGGTGGGGTGACTTTGTAGCCAAAATATGTTCCTGTGATTTCTTCCCAACATCTTGTTGTGCCTCTTCAATATTATGAGCCTCTCCCTGCTCCTCTCCTGTATCTTCTTTCTCACCGGAAATATTTTCCTCAATGGTCTCACTTGTGTCTTCTACCCCATCTATGTCCTTAGTGACATTTGGGTCCTCATTGGTTGCCCTAGGGGGCTCTTCTCCCTGCTCTTTTTCTTCCTCAGCCTCTGTTGCTGGGATATCTTCTTCCATTGGCACATCCTCTGGTAATGGGGGACGTAATGGGCTAAGGTTTAACGTTTGGGCTGCGGTGATTACCTGCCCAAATTTCACCTCTGAGAGTGGCACTTGGAACATGGTGGCTAGGGTTATGGTTATTCCCGTAGGTCCAGTTTCCCTGGCCAATGCTAATTATTCACTCTTCTTTTGTTGGTCCACTCCCGCTTCTTGCATCTTTGGGACTTTAGAGGTGATTTCTTATTCCACCTCCTTTTCCTCTTCCATCTGCTCTTCCTGCTTCTACATAGGTTCTTCTTCTGGAGCTTCCTCTTGCTCCGTGATCTCAGCCTCTGTCCACTCAACATCCCCCTGCAGATTCCTAAACTCGTCCGTTGTAAAAACATCATCAAATTCATCCTAGGGGGGAGGATTTGCTGGGACATCATTGGGTTCTGGATCCTTCTCCAGCTTTGGGGACTTAGAAGAAAGGATTTCAACTTGTGGGATCTAAGGCATACCTAAATCTGGTTCCTTGTTGGGATTTGGATTAAGCCTCTTCTTTCTCTTTGTGACCAGAGGTGGCCCTGCCTCCTATAGGGCCTACTCTTCTTCTAGATCCACCCTTGTTTCCTTCACCATTAATGTAGCTAGTGAGGGGGAAGAAGGCGGATGAATGGGTCTCGTCATTTACACCGGGATTGCCAGCCACGTGATTATTCTCTCTTTAATCTTCTAGGAGGCTGTCAGCGACTATTTTAGCCACTCCTTGATGGGGGTTTCCTATGGAGTTGGGGTCTCCATTATTACTTTTCCCTTATCTTCTCTCTGCGAAGAAGTTCCAGCTCCCGGGGTCAATTTTGGTACTGGCTGGGCAGCTATACGGACACTCCCGGGGCACACCTTCTTAAAGTAGGTGTGGCTATGTTCAACCACGTTGCGGGTGAACTCTTCAATGCTGGGCCCCTCCTAGGCATTCTTGTCCACTGGTGGGAGAGTCAACTTATCGATCCCCTTTTTTGTGTATTGGGGATCGATGGTGGATCCGGAGTCTGAGAAATCTTTTGGAAATCTTTGGAGCTTTAATCTCTCCATCATCCCCATACTCATCCAGACATAATGCCAACTCCGAACTTCTACGTCATCTTGGAAATCTTCCCACAAATTTTCTATGTGGTATTGGTGGGGTTTTGACGCCCGGGGAAGTACCGATGCAATTTAGCCGTGTGGGTCAAAAAATTTCTGCGCCAAGTAGAACTCTGCTAAGTTATAGCTTTTGAGTTCATTATCAGCTTCTTTGGTTGTGGCTAGACTGCATGAGTAATTCCCACAAGTAATTGGGAATGGAATGTTTGTTACCTTCTTCAAGGCGAAGAAGTCATGCAGCTCCATTATTTGTCTACAATATTCTAAAAGAATTATCTTACTCCCACAATGTTTGGATAACAAGTATGGTTTCCCGGAGAAGCCAGTTACTCTTATGTATGTATGCTATTGAAATTGTATATAGTAATGGCCATAAATTTTGACCAGATTCATCACCTCTGTGGGAAGGCGGTATCCTGCATCCCGGGTGGGTGTGAGCAGGTTGTAGTAAATGAAGGAATTTTTTACTCAGAAAAAAATGGGGAAACTGGCCTCCCATTAGATTTGTGGGAAATGGTCCCACAAAGCCTTCTGACCTAGGCTGATCCCAAGTATGCCCTCTGTAAGTAACCCATTGGTGCGGGGTCATTGTTTTGCCAGGGCCCAGAGAACATAGGAAGTCATATAAAACTTCTATTTTTGAACCACCTGTAGAAATTGAGAATCTATGTGGTAGGAGATGATGGCCACCCAATCAAAATATTCTCCTTTGGTGGAGATGCCCAGCAGGAAGTAATACATCCATGGCGCGAATTCACGGGCATGGGGTTGCCCAAAGACCTAGGATAGTGCTATTATCCCCATCTAGAATCTTTCTTTGAACTTGGACCAGGGGATTTCTAGCTTCATCCTCTTGGGATCCCTCTTTGGGGTCTTGAGCTAGTGGTTTTTCATGTATATTCAGGCCATGTCCTCCAACTCTTTAAATTGCACCAATGCATCTGTTCTTGTGACCATAGCTGATTTGTCAAATTGAGGGATCCCCAAGTCCATCTGGAAGGTATCAGGGTCGAGGGACACCATGGGAGTAGGATACCCGGTGGGTTCCAGGGGCGTGAGCATGACTACCCAGACAGAAGAGTTATAGTGCACCGTGAGTGTGAGGATCAACTTTGGATACTGCACTGAACATGGAAAGTAGGTGGCCTTAAGGATTTCAGAATCCTTGACATTGATTGCCAGCGAGTCCCCAGATTGCCGCTGAATGTACATCATTTTCACCAAGGCCTGCATTTCAGCCCACATCTCGACATTGGTGTCGGTAATCAGGTGTACCTTGGAATCAATCTTTGATCCCACCACAACATTATCCTTCATGTATTTCACAGTGAGGGGTAGTTTTTTTAAGGCCCTCTCCATTTTTGACTTTACAGCTGCCCTAGTGGCCGCCGTGACAGTAAGTTTCAGACTCTTGGGTGGTGAAGATGCAGAAGCCTTAGACATGATGGAAGTACTTTGCTCTAGAAACCTGCAAGGCAAGGCAACCATTAGAATGTAAAGATAAATAAAACTCTAGGATTCGGAGATCTTATCACCGCAGAGCCTGTTTTCTTGAAAAGTTAGTTTAAGCCCAAAATATTGAAAGTATATATTCATATATTGAAAACTTAGAAATTTAACCAATATCTAGGTCTAGGGGTTTTAGTATACTTAGCAAAGTAAGGTGTGGGCTGGTGAAGACAAGAGACCTAGAGTCTGAAAAACTAACTATTGGGAGTTGTGTGCGAAAAGCAAGCTGTCAGATCCACGTAGTCGTCATGTGGCTATGCAATAAATAGGAGTTATGGCGATGGTGGCGGAGCCAACTGTTCGAACACATGAAAAGTGGAGGCCACTTGGATAGTTTTGAATGCATACGTGGGAAGTAAATGGGATAGTCATTAAGGCTGGTTAATGGAGGAGAGAGAAAACCTCCTGGTTGAAACCAGCTGAAAGCTGAGTTTCAACCACGTGGTATCCTTCCTGGAATGAGCTTGCGAATTTGTGAATGAGAATAGAAGAAGCACGATGAGCTAGGTTTGAAACTAGGTAGATATACACACCATATACATCAAATACAACATATACACATTGGGCCTGAAAGGTATATACAGCAAAATGGGAAGGATATACATTAATATACACTAATTACACACAAATTTATAGCTGAGTAGAAGTGGAACGACTACCCAAAACAACAATGTACAAAAATATATAGAGCTTACATCATTTACACTACTCTACACTGCATAGAGGGCGGAAGACCCTTTGATAGAGTCGGCCCACCAACGGGTAGCAAACTAGACAAAGAGACGTGAAACAAAACCAAAAAAAACCCAAACAAAAACAAAAACAAAATAACAAAAAGCCAGGAAACAAAGGGAAATGGAGAAACCAACCTGGAAACTGGAGAAGGGAAAGGGAAGGCAAGGTACTGAACGCTCTACAATATCTTTTGCCTCCAAAGGATCACCACTCAACACTGAAAACCACCTACAATTGTTTAGAATGACTTGGAAATAGCTCGCATTGGATTCTACTCAAATCGCTGTTATATCGCTCTAAAATTGCTCAAATCTCTTAAGTGTTTTAATTGTGGTAATTGTAAAAATGACAGGTGATTTCTATTTATAGCCATGGTAAAAGCAAGTTACCTTTTCCTTCTACAAACTCTGGAACAAGCTGACCTCCGGACTTTGGGCCCAGGGATTTCACGCAACCATACCTTCCTAAGAAAGGAAGACATCATGGTGATGAATCCCAGAGTCTGGAATACGGATCCTAGACAAAGAATGACAAACTCCGGGACCGGGTCCTGGAGACAAGAGGAACAAAAACAAAGAAGCAAGACCAACACCGCGGGAAGGAAAACCCGGGGAAGGAAAACAAAGAAACAAAGGAAAAAGAAAGGCAAGAGCCAAAAGAAAAAATGAAAGAAAGGGGGACCCAACATTTTGCACACAAAATGTAGGGACGGGGATGCAGGGCATAACACCAATAAGAAGTCATCTATTTAGTGAAACATAGTAAATATGCAGAGTATATCAATCAATCTAGAATTAACTATTTGAGATGCAAAATAGTAAAGAAATGAATCATACATATATAACACATGGATTTTTAACGTGGAAACCCTGTTAGGAGAAAAACCACTGGGACCGGTACCCCAAATTCTCACTCTTCTAAAGTGAGCCCTGTTAGGAGCCAACCCTATTAAAGGTTACAAACACACTGTTAGGTGTGACCTTGTTAGAGGATTTAAAAGATAGTTTGTCTCCTAGTATCTGGCATCTAATGCTACCATCCTTCATCAAACACTCACTTGGCCTATCAATAGGTATCGGGCATATCCATTGCTACTTTCATGATCAAACTTCTTGATACTCCTTGGGATGCATCTCAATTGTAAAGACTTTTAAGTCTTTCTTAATTAAGAGACTTTATGCTTCAATGGTTAAACTAAAACACTAATGATCTATTCATACATACAACTCAATTGCATATTTTTAGATCTATTGTAGGTCCATTACCTTTCTGATCAGTATAATCAAGTATACCTTTTCTCCACACTTGTTCTGCTCTGTGATGCATGTCTTACTATTCGTTGTTGTCTGTAGAATCTATCTCTTTCCTCAGCTTGTTGATAAGAACTGAAAGAAGACTTTCTTCTCCTTCAGATTTCCTTTAGCATCTTTCCTCTTCCCCTCTTGTTCACCCCACAATTTGTAATGAATTGGGTTTATCTCTTATAGACATGATTTCCTCTTTTCTTGGCTTTCTTGATCTTGGCGTGTTCAACAATCTTAGCCAATATATTTAAAACCAATCTCCAGTCTGATCTCGTAGAGATCTTCTTTCACACTGGACAAAGAAGCTTTAAATAAATTACTTATCTCCGACTTTATCTGGATGATTAAAACAATGATCAGTATCAGTTAACTCTATCTTTAGCTCTTGACAGCTAAGCATTGTATTGTTTTCTGTACTCTCTATTTTGTCGGTCAATACTTCAGTTAGTCATTGGTGATAACTGACTATTCCATCGGTGTAACTTCAGTTGCCTTCAGGATCTTTGTCCATCAGGCAATACTATTTTTCTTTCCGTCGGGTTACTCTGTGTTTTTCTAATCAAGAAACACTCTAACTTTGTTCGTTGGCAATGTTGTGCATTTGCTGGTCGAGAAACATTGTGACTTTGTTCTTTTATTTTGACCGTCGGGTGCACTCCAACGATGTATGTTGTCATTTTGTGAATACTTGACTCGTATGCATTATTGATAACATAGCCTTTGATTCATCGATTCTTTGAACTCTTTGGCAGTATTTCCATGACCATACAGATTACATTAAGTTGACATCAATGAAAATACAATACATTAACTGATTTAATGCCTTGCATGATCTTAAACTTAACATCTTCAAATGTTTAATCACTTACATGTCATAGGTGATAAGGTGTACTAGGACCCCTTTGGTCCCTCTATGACCCATGAGAACACATTGGAACACTCAATTGTGTCCTCCGGGGTAACAGAGGGACCTAAGGGGTCCTATTACACCTTCTTATGCGTTAGGACCCCGAGGAAGTCACCATGACCCCTTTCGACATATTTCAACACTAAAGTGTGTCCCAAGTGGGCGTACGACCCCTTGGGACACACGTGAATTTTCTAATGTGTTTTCGGGAGTTACAGAGGAACCTAAGGGGTCCTAGTACACATTCTCAAGCATTATGACCCCTAGGAACCCTCTCTGACCCCTTTGGAAACCTTTTGGATGCCTTATACTGGTGTAATTAACCTATATATTAATATGTCCTATATAATATATATTATATATATACTATACTTGATTTTATTATACATACAACAATATTTTATATATATATTATATAATACATATCATATTGAATATATTTTTTTACTATATATATATATATATATATTAATATTATAATATAAAATATATATTACACATTTTAAATATGAAGATGTAATGTGATATATTGTAAAATACATATTAATATATAATATATATAAAATAATAAATAATATACGATATATAATGTAACATTTAATATCAATATATATTATATAATATTTAATATATAATAGTTATTATATAATATTTAATATATATAATATATATTTTTTGATATATAATATATCATATGAAGGATGGAGAAATGGGAGGGAGAAAGGGGTTGGAAAAAAATTAAGAGGGAGAAAGGGGAGGGAAAATTTAAAAATCAAAATTCTATCAAGATTTTTGGGTAAACAAAAATATTGGGTACCCGATTAGGCTCGGTATTGCTTTGTGCACCAAACCTACATGGTCAACTATACAAATGTCACAAAAACATGTTTTTCCCTTGTTTCTGTGAGTTCTAGAGTTTGACCATCTAGATGACTACTTTTTTTCACCCAAATTTGATGAAACAAAAAGGGTATCTTAAGGAGATTATCAGCTTTCTATCGGTATAATTGCTATCAAATTTTGAATTCGGTAAGTAATTTTAGTTATTTTCTAATTGAGTTACCTCTAAAGTGTTGATTTATATACTGATTGAAAATGACTATAACTTTTAGATGAAATAACATTTTTGAAATCCAAAAAATGCATCACATTCTATGCTTTTCCTAATATAAGGGAATTTTTTATTTTAATTTTGTAAATTTTTCAATGAGTTAAGGTAGTCAGACACGGGAGTTTTATTATTCTAAAAATGTTGTAGTAGAAAATTCATAATTAATTATTTTTTGGAATAAAATTACAAAAAATATGCTTCACATTCGGGCATGAGTCTATTACTTATATATAAAATCTTATAATAAAATATTATCATTTGATTAAGATTAAGGTGTTCAGACATACACCTACTTCTTATTTTTGTCCATAAATTTTTGTACTGCTCCATTGAAATCTATACTTTTCACCAATCATATTAACTCTTTTTCAAAGAAGGCCTAGTATTTTAGAAACTACATTCAATTTTCTACAGATTATATTCTTACAACTTTTTGAAATTGGGTTGATAGCTAGTTGAAATTTTCACATCAAGTTGACTAACCCTGATTTCCTGATTTTTCATTGTCACTTAAGGGCATAGTTTGCCCTCATGATGTTGCACATACCCTAAAAGAAATATAGTTTTATATACATGTAAGATCTAACATAAAAATGGAAATCTAACACCAAAAAGAAAGAGTTGTCCTAAACAGGTTCACCAAAATGTATGGTGGGAAATATGGAGAGGGTTTAGAACAATGAGGGTTTGCACATAAAAGAGACCCTATGCCTCTATTAACCACATACATGAAATTATCATGATAAGGAATATAAATCTTGAAATGTTTGCAAAGAATAATGAAAACACGTAGAATAAAATACATACCTCATAACATAGTAGATCTGAAAATACCAGTTTTCTCATGTCTGTGTCAAGTTTCTGGAAATTCTGCAACTAGATCTAAAACAGAAACACAGAGATAGAGAAAACCCTAAAATATTTTTTTTTTCTGAGCCAGGTCGACCTTGACCCAAATACGGGGGCACAATTGTGCCCCTTTATGTCAAACTTGACTTGCACTGCTCCGATGGAAATTATGTTCGCAGATCCTAAAAGTTTTCCAAAAAGGGTATCCAAATCTTCTCTGCAACTCCCAAAACAATGACTGTAGATATTTGAAAATGGTGTTTTGGGGTGGCTATATAGGGTTTTTCCTTAGTCAAACCCCTATTTTGGTGATTTCTACCTCCACAAATAGCCAAACATAATAAAATATGTGTGTGTTTCTCGTAGGAAGAGCTTTCAATGTGAAATACCAAGATCTAATCCTCTAGATCGAAACCCTAGCATGAATTAAAATGAGAGAGAAATGCATATATTTGAATATGATAAAAAAATCATACCAAGCCCCCAAGGCTAAAGTACTCCTACCAAACTCACAATTCGTAGTTGCTACCCCATGATTGTATTTTTTGAATGCTTGAATGTTGAAAATAGTAGATCAAAGAAAAAAGAAGGATTGAAGAACTCTTTCTTTCTCCAATGAATGTCCACAATAACGTGTCCACAAAATACTCACTTGCATCAAGGAATCATCATATCTTGTCCTCCTATATTGTCCTCTTGCATTCTTTCGTCATCATCCCATGTCAACTTAGGGCAAAAGAGAGTGCTTATATAGAGATTTCAAGGTAAGCCTCCTAGGGAAATGTGAGGGACCCTTAATTCAAATTTCAACTTGAATTATGGTCCAATTACAATAGCCAACTAAGGAGAAAATTAATTCATTAAATTTTGGATAAAAACCCTTCCGCATTCAAATCTAGGGGCCAATTTTGAATTTACGGCCCCAACATGATCGAAACTTGAAAGAGGGAACCAAAACCTGACAAAGGTCAAGGTCAACCTTGACCCTGACCTAGGTCATGGTTGACCTTGACACTAACCTAGGTCAGGGTCAAACTCAACCCTTACCTGTGGTTTCAGGCTACTCAACTTAGAGTGCGAGTGAAGTTTATAGGTCACCCAAAGACCTAGGATGATGGGAAAAGAGAACAGAGTGTTGGAAAATGGCACAGGGGCCTAGAAGAAGTGTGATGAAGGCTAGGAGGACCAGTATATAGGTCCTACCTAGAAAATAAAGCCACAAATAAGGAAATCAAGGAGAATCCTCAGGATCCTAACTCTAATTTCCCCTAGAAACAAATAATTACCAAGTATAGATGCATCTTAAATGCAAATCTATCATATAAGTGCACTAAATGAGGGTGCTAAACCTACCAAGATGGAAGTGCTTCCATTTTAAGATGATACACTCATAAAGGTGATAGGAGAATTTGAAATACCAAAAGGCATCACCACCCACTCAAAAAATCACTCATTGGTTTTGAGAGCAATCTTCCAATCATCCCCTTCTCTGATCCTAAGTTGATGATACCCACTCTTTAAGTCAATTTTTGAGTACTATTTTGCTCCTCCTAGACAATCCATAAGATATTTTGTCCTTGGTATAGGAAAACTATATCTGATGGTTATCCTATTGATGGCTCTAAAGCCAGTACACAACCTCAATGTACCCTCCTACTTAGGGGCTCGGACTGCAGGCATTGCAGAAGGGCTTGTTGTGGTTTTTTCTTGTTGGCCAAAACATATCATCTCTCACCAGTTCACAAACTCACTCAACCAGAAAGAACCCAACATCAACAAGGCATAAAATACCTTCTACTCTTTAGGCTCCACAGACCCAGGCGGGTGTACCTTACTACTCTGCTTATGCAAACTGATACAAACACCCAATAAGTAGATTCACTAGTGGATTAAAATAGAACAAACATGTCCTGCAATAAGATTCATAACTGAGATGAATCTCTGATATGGGAAGCCTACCCACATGCTCAATATATCTTCCAAACTTATCAATAGAAAGGGAAAATTGATTTTTAATTGTGATAGTCACTTAATTGAACAAAAATAGACTAGTGCTCAATCTAAGGGCATGGAGTCATCTGTGAATAATTTTAACCAGCATGATTGAAGACTAAACTTAAGGCAATTACAGAATCTGATACAAACATAGATATACCTTATATATCTACCTCAGTACATTTAGCCAGACTAATCGATCAGATTCATTTGCTATCCTGGACTTTGTTGAAATATCTCTAAGGTATATTCTCTCCTTGAAAGAACCCTAGAAGTATTTCATATATCTGCCTTACAGATATATAAATTGAAAACGCTCCTTGAACATTGAATTTAAACAAAATTCAGAATGCTATGAAGACAGAAAATCGACTAAATGCTTCAAAAACTGTGAACTGGATTTCATTCAGAAGTCATCATCAATTACTACATTCAACAGAGATTTCTCCAGAAAAGACCAGATATAGTGCAATTGACTTAGTATTATTTTTGGACAGAAAAATGACCATCCTTGTACCAGTAGTCTTGGAATCCTTTTATAACACAAGGATGCAACAAGCTACCGACATACTGGGAAGGATTACACAACAGCTTACAACAACTAATTAACAAGGTGGCAGCTAATTAACAAGGTTTATCTTCTGTGGCTTAACCATATTTATCCTTTAAGGTACGCATCCCATCTGTTCATTTCTTTGACAGTGAGCCAATCAAAAGGAAACAGCTTCTACCCACCTAGCATCCATGGCAATTCTGGCCTCAGTGCTATTTCTTCATTTCTGGAAAGACCCTTGCGATTGAGCGACGCATTCCTACTATTCACTTGGTCGCATACTCGCCATCCTTTTATGCTTTTCTTTTCACCTTCAGCGAGTGAGCGATGACCAAATTCTGAACCACTTTTCATGTCTGTCACACCCTCGCGCTACTTTTATGTTCTGCTTTTGGGGTCACGCAAGTGAGCAATGCCCTTCACCTCTCACCTGTCGCACGCTCGCGAGCTAACTTTTCATTATACCTGAGTCTAGGCGACTGGGTGACAATGCCTTTTATCCTTTAGCTATTCCCTAATCGCACACTCGCTGACTTGAAAATTTCACTTTTGGATCTGAGCGGGTGAGAGACAATTCATTCCTTTACTGACTGCTCCATCTAGTCGCACACTCACGAACTCAGAAATTTCACTTCATACTGGACTACGAGTACGTGACTGCTTCATTTTTCCCTTAGTCTCTCATTCGCGAGCTCTTTTCTTTCCACTTCTGTTGATCGGCGACTAAGCGATGCTTTTCATTTTTTGACTCGTCACACACCCGCAAGCTCAACAATCTTACTCTATTTCTGATGGCGAGTGCGCGACTGTCTCTTTTTTCTAACTCATCGCACCCTCGTGAGTTCTTTTTATTTTACCTTCATTGATCGGCGAGTGCGTGACATCCTTCACTTTTCAACTCGTCGCACACCCGTGAGCTAACATTTCATATTCTATCATTGTCAGCGAGTGCGTGACTATCTCTTTTTCTTTCCTCGTCGCACCCTCGTGAGCTTTGTTCCTTCCATCTTTTTTGATCAGTGACTGAGCGATGCTTTTCATTTTCTGACTCGTCGCACACCCGCACTGCAAAACACAACTGGGTTAAAACATAAGCGATTGGGTGACCTACGGGACAGGACTTCATCACGCGCTTGCGGAGCATGAAATACATAGAATAACCTTAGAGCGACTGCGCGACAAAATAGATTTCAACTCGTCGCCGACTCGCAGCTTTATAACTTAACCTTTATGAGACATCGCGATTGCACGATTTGCATTACAAAATAGCTCGTCACCCACTCGCTACCCTGTGACTTAACTTCAATAAGGCATCACGACTGCGCGATTTGCATTGCAAAACATGAACCCGCTCACTCGCAGACAAACCAAAACTTGGCATAAATAGCTCGTGATTGCACGATTTTCTTCATTGACAGCTCGTCGCGCACTCGCACAACTTAAAGACAAGTTTAAAAAGACCGACGTGACAGAGCGACTAAGGTAAAACATGAATTTAGAAAGGGATTTGACCATTTTTGCACGGCAAAGCATAGAATTTAAAATCAAATAAGCCCGGGAAAAGCTAAAGACCAGGAAATTCAATTTTTTTCAATACAGTGCTAACAATGGCTCTATCTGGGGACGCATGCCCCATGCGGGCATGCAGAGAATTCAGAATCATTGGTATAGCAGACCATTCAAAAATGAATCAGATTTTTCCTTTCTCTTCTGACTTCAAAATTATCTCTCTCTAGAAATCCTTATTGAAAGCCACACACAACTGAAAACAAAGCAACTTCACAAATACATACATTATTTACAAAAACCTCAAGCCCTTTCACAGCTGAAACTACACTTGCCCCTATCAAAAATACGATTCTCATCTCCATGAAACACAGGTAAACTGAAAATATCACTTTCATCTACTTAATCCAACACACTGCCACAAATCTTCAGCACATCATATATAAAATAGTCAATACTTTTACTGTCAATATGCATTGGAAAATCACAAAAGTACAAAATGTGTTGATCACTATGTAACAGAAGGCTATCAGATTCTGTTAAATTTCCAACCAGCTGAAAAGAAAAACATTCCAAATCCACTACATGGCTGGAAGGATGTTGATTTACTTCAAGTAATGCTTGGATATCAAAGGAAAAAGATTCATATTCCATCCAATGTGTATCACGCAAGCACTCAATTGAATCATGATGAAATACCACTTGTGGCTTCATATTTAGTTCATCCCAAGAAACATTACCATGCTCTATTGGAAAAAGAAGATACTCATTTTCTTCCTGATAACTGACATGTCCTTGCTGATTCTTTTCAACATCTTTAAATGACAATGCATCACCATTTTCATCATCACCCCATGCTTGCAAAAATGAACATATCTCTGGCTGAAGAAAATAATCTGAAGTAGAATCTGAATCTTCTCCCAGCTCCACACCAAACATTTCAAACTGAGGTTCAAATAAATCATCAGGCAGTTCATTGTACATATTATCATCTTGGCACACA
>MU227925.1:1139866-1155476 GCA_018584345.1 Thuja plicata
TGCAATTGACTTAGTATTATTTTTGGACAGAAAAATGACCATCCTTGTACCAGTAGTCTTGGAATCCTTTTATAACACAAGGATGCAACAAGCTACCGACATACTGGGAAGGATTACACAACAGCTTGCAACAACTAATTAACAAGGTGGCAGCTAGTTAACAACGTTTATCTTCTGTGGCTTAACCATATTTATCCTTTAAGCTACGCATCCCATCTGTTCATTTCTTTGACAACGAGCCAATCAAAAGGCAACAACTTCTACCCACCTGGCATTCACAGCAATTTTGGCCTCAGTGTTGTTTCTTCATTTTTGGAAAGACCCTTGCGAGTGAGCGACGCATTCCTACTATTCACTTGGTCGCATACTCGCCATCCTTTTCAGCTTTTCTTTTCACCTTCGGCGAGTGAGCGATGACCAAATTCTGAACCTCTTTTCATGTCTGTCGCACCCTCGCACTACTTTTATGTTCTGCTTTTGGTGTCACACGAGTGAGCGATGCCCTTCACCTCTCACCTATCGCACGCTCGCGAGCTAACTTTTCATTATACCTGAGTCTAGGCGACTGGGCGAAAATGCCTTTTATCCTTTAGCTATTCCCTAATCGCACACTTGATGACTTGAAAATTTCACTTTTGGATCTGAGCGGGTGAGCGATGATTCATTCCTTTACTAACTGCTCTATCTAGTTGCACACTCGCAAACTCAGAAATTTCACTTCATACCGGACTGCGAGTACGTGACTGCTTCATTTTTCCCTTAGTCGCTCGGTCGCGAGCTCTTTTCTTTCCACTTCTGTTGATCGGCGACTGAGCGATGCTTTTCATTTTCTGACTCATTGCACACCCACAAGCTCAACAATTTTACTCTATTTCTGATGGTGAGTGTGCGACTGTCTCTTTTTTCTAACTCATTGCACCCTCGCGAGTTATTTTTCTTTTACCTTCATTGATTGGCGAGTGCACGACATCCTTAACTTTTCAACTCATCGCACACCCGCGAGCTAACTTTTCATATTCTGTCATTGTCGGCGAGTGTGCGACTATCTCTTTTTCTTTCCTTGTCGCACCCTCGCGAGATCTGTTCCTTCCACCTTTTTTGATCGGCAACTGAGCGATACTTTTCATTTTCTGACTCGTCGCACACCCGCGCTGCAAAACACAACTGGGTTAAAACATAAGTGATTAGACGACCTATGGGACAGGACTTCATCGCGTGCTCATGGAGCATGAAATACATAGAATAACCTTAGAGCAACTGCGCGACAAAATAGATTTCAACTCGTCGCTGACTCGCAGCTTTATAACTTAACCTTTATGAGACATCGCAATTGCGTGATTTGCATTACAAAATAGCTCGTCGCCCACTCGCTACCATGTGACTTAACTTCAATAAGGCATGATGACTGCGTAATTTTGATTGCAAAACATGAACCCAATCACTCGCAGACAAACCAAAACTTGGCATAAACAGCTCGCGACTGCGCGATTTTCTTCATTGACAGCTCGTCGCGCACTCGCGCAACTGAAAGACAAGTTTAAAAAGCCCGACGAGATAGAGCGACTAAGGTAAAACATGAATTTAGAAAGGGATTTGACCATTTTTTCACGGCAAAGCACAGAATTTAAAATCAAATAAGCCCGAGAAAAGCTAAAGACCAAGAAATTCAAATTTTTTCAATACAGTGCTAACAGGGCTTATGCTTTTCCTAATGAAGCCTTTCTCTAATAATCCTTGAATCTATCTTGCAATTTCTACATTTTGTTCATAGGTCAGTTTGTAAGCAGCCTTATTGGGTAATGTATAACTAGGTATGAGGTCTATACAGTGACTAATATCCCTGTTTGGTGGCAAAGTGTCTGTATTGTTATCTGCAACTATCCCTTTGTATTTGTTCAACAAGTCTTGCACTTGCTTTGGACCCACACTTCTCTAAGGTTCTTTACCTATTTTTATCTTCTTAGGCTCTGTCTTTGGCTTGACTATGATAGAAAAAAAAGGGGTATCTTTCTCCTTAAAGAACTTCAAAAATTCCTTTTCTCCTACTAAGATAACATTGTTTTTTAGGGATCTGTTCTTATCAAAATTAGGGAGAGGTTTCATGGTGTAACATATCCCATTTTTGGTCAATGTGTAGATTTTATTATTATGCCCATGTTGGGCATAAACATCATATTTCCATGGTCTACCTAGAAGGAGATAACATGCATCCATGTTCTCAACTTCCCACAAAACTTTATCTCTCTATTCTCCTACTTGAAATTCTACCCAACATTGTTCATCTACCAAGGTTTTTTGATCCCTATTGAGCCAAGATACATTATAAGGGCTTGGATGTGGTTTTTTTTTTAAACCAAGTTTACTTATCATCTCATTAGAAACTAAATTCCATGTAGAACCAGAATCAACAATAATTTTACAAATTTTTCTATGTACCTTGTTGTGAGTTTCTAATAGACTCTTCCTTTGTGGGGGCTCCTTGGGATTTGGCATCTTCAAGAGTGTCCTATTGAACATTATGAAATCTCCTTGTTCAAGATCTGCAGGTCTAGATGTAGTGGTATGATATGAAGTCATGCTTTGACATTCTTCATTTTGAGTGAGTTGTACTCTCCTATCTCCTCCTGATGTGTTGAAACTTGTACTTTCCTTGCTTGGGCATCTGAAAGATTGGTAACCAATTTGGTTGTGGGAGAAACACTTGGTAGTGAACATATTAGTGTTTCTACATCCTAATCTTCCTCTATTGTTTCCTTTACCCCCTTTGAACTTGCCTCTATGAATCTGATCTCTGTCAGTCTCTTGGTGATTTGGTTCTCCCTATGGTCTGGGTGATGATCCCCTTCCTTGGAATCTTCCTCTACCTCACAAACCATTACCTCTTCCTCTAAAATTATTTTGTTCCCCTCTCCTTTTTTTGTTTTTCTTCAATATTCATTTCCATTTGATAACATTGGTGTACAAACAGTGGGAAAAATAAAATTAACTCATCTTGGATATTGTATTTAAGTCCACTCAAATACCTAGAAAGATTTTTCTTTTCATTATCAGGGCTCTTTTCTTTCAGAGTGTTTGTAAACAGATTTGCAATTCAAAAATATAGCAATAGAAACTGACTCACAATGCCTAGATGAAAGTACAAATGCTACTAATAGTTGGAGAAGTTATCATTAGATTGACAACTTTCCTCTGAATTGAGAGGTATAGCTCCCTCTTAGAAAGATTTACAATGAATTAAAATATATGTTATGTCTTTAACCAGAAGACACAAAGGCATACTAACATTCACCCATCAACATGGTGTGGATGCGATTGTGGATTTAATAATTTAAAAGAAAAACTAAATGTATGGCACAAAGACCATTCACTTATTCTTCCCACTGTAAGAGCATGAGAAAGATTTAATATTTATTTTTAGATACATGAATAAATAAACTCACAAATTTAATAGCATTCATGAGTGTAAACAGGACATCATAAGAAGGTGACTGCAATGAATCATAGATCACTATCAATCAAAAAAATATATTCAAACTCAAAGATCTGATACATATTCCTCCTTCCTCCCTAATGCAAAGTAAAAGACTCAAAGATGTATTTACCCCTACATAAACTATAACTGAAAACCTTACATGCATTCCCTCTTTCCCTTGTTACAAATAGGAAAATAAAAAAAAATTTCTTTGCTGGAGCACACAGACTGTAGCAAAAAAAAGAAGCCGAACCCCATCTCCTAAACTTTTCCCCAATAAATAATATCTTATTGGTGGTTATTCAGTTACTATAACCGATTCTTGAAAATCATTTCCTCTTTAATCTTTATTTTCTTTTTCCTCTCGTGATCTTCTCTCATTTGTATTTTGATATATTTATAAACTATTGATTTAAAATTTTATAAGGATACAATTTAACATCTTCAAATGATATTTGGACAAGCGGCATATGAATACATTAATCATCAATAAAAATTCTTGCTGCTGGGCGGATTTAAAAACATTTATGACAGTCAAATTAGGCCTCGGTACGGGGGGCATAACTATTTATTCCACCATTTAATCTCCTTCTTTTTTTGGATATGTTGGAGCTATCCTAATTTTTCCCAACTCCACTAAATCAATTTGGCAAATTATGTCTGAGTAAAAAGTTACGCAGCTCTGATTAGAGGCATAAAAAATTGTCAAAAAAAAAAGACTTGTGTTAATGTTATCATCAACTTTCACATTCTTTGCACCCAAATTTCACCATTTCCACCACCACTTGTTTCTTAGAATTGATATTAATGTCTATATGAATCAAACATCATCCCATTGGGTTATCTAAAATATTCCATCACCTCACGATCACAATGACTTGGATGAATTTCATATTTTCAAAACTGTGCACAGTCGCTATAGTGTTCCAGCATTTATGTTGTTTCTATTGTGCAACCATGATAATAAAATTGAAATATTCACCATTAATGCAAATGCCTCATTAGATACCCATACTAATAGTATTTCATGCATTCTACAATAATTGCATCCCTGCTGTACTTTTAACATTTAATTGTTGATATGAATGGGCATTGCCAACATCAAAGGTAAGGAATCACTTCCCTTCATTTTCAAGTTTATATCATGTGATGTTTGTGCCATTTCCAATCTCTATAATAAAATATGAGACATATTTTGAGTATATTCTAACACACTAGAAAATATGATTTGTATTATGATTGAACCATCTTAAACCTGTGAACTGCACTGAATTGCTTTCAACATGTTTGAACACCCTCGAACCACTCTAAACAAGTTTGAAAACCCTCAAACCACTCTGAACAAGTTCGAACACCCTCAAACCACTCTAAACAAGTTTGAACCATGTTCAAAGGGGTTCAAATATTTATGCTTCCACTTTTCATCTTTATAAGCATGATCTTTTCAAGGATAAGAATCAAGAACTATGCAAATACCACATTTTGGTCAATAATAACAAGATAGGGGCTGAGTTTTGAAAATTTAAAATTGGGGCACTATAAGTGGGCCAACAACTGGCTCTAACTAGGGAATTATTTTTCATGCAAAAAGAAGAGAACACTAGAATCTCTAGTAATGAAGAATAGTGCCTAGCACCATTGGGAAATAGAATCAAGAAAAATATAATGTAGGGAGGTGCTTGCAGATGGGTGGAGGGGCAACTAGGAAAACAAAAAGCCAAAACTGAAAACTAAAACAAACTACACCTAAAAAACACCAAAAACTTATTTACAAGATATAGGGAAAGCATCCCATACCTCCAAGAATGCATCTGACCGCTCATGTGAAACCATCAACTAGCTGTGAGAAGTACCTCCCAATGTGCAAAAGTGGTTGATATGTAAGCATAATCATTTCCAACAAATGAAATACAACCATTGTGAGGGAAGATCCAATAAAAATGCATTGTAAGAACTTTCTAAACCAGATATTGGATTCAAAAAGCCACTCCTCATCATATACTTTTGGCTACACTTCCTCAAGGCTGTAAAGATGACTTGCAAGAATCTTCTCATTGAAATTTGAATTTTGCATTACTAGAAATTTTCTCTCCAAAAATGTATTACCAACATCATCATTAAAGAAAAAAGACACCAGCATGGGATTATTATCAAATATCTCATCTTCACAATCAGATTGAATATTTCTAATTTACATTTTGTGCGTGGTATCATAATAGAGGAGAATGAGTCTTCCTCTATTTCTACTTGAATATTCTCAAGATTCTCCAATGGTTGGCGCTGCGATAACTCTTCATTATTCTTTCTACCGTCAAACTAAAAAGATTCATAATCTGCCTCCATATAGAGATACGGGATACCATCTACTTTCTCACCAACATGCATTTTGGACTCATGTTTCTTCTCCATTTTTTCTTGATCAAGACCACTTTCTGAAACTCTGGTAGAAGTATCAAATGTGATGGTTTCAAAATCTGAAAAAGAAAACTCTTTCGACAAACTACCATTTGATCTTTGACTATCCAATCTTCTCTCAATAGGAAATGCATCTACACATGCCATCAAATTTTCTGATTTTGAGCCGTGAGCATCATCATCTTCAACATGCAAATGATAGGTTCTAGCAATATTATGAGAGATATTCTCAGCCATAAGACATGGACAAAAATCTTCATCATTAAAGACTGTCAGATTTTGGTGGGAAGAAATGGGTAGTGTTGGTTTTGCTGCCTTCAATACGAGTCTCCTTTGCTGAAACTTTTCTATGGGTTTAAAATTCTAATCATGAAATTTTTTTTTCAGATTTTGGGACCTTCATGACACCTGCTTCTATGCATTTCATCCCACTTAAAAGCATATCATCATCTACCTCAATAGCCTCCTTTTGTGCATCTCTCAAATTTTGAATCTTCTTTCTTTTTAAAATAAATTTAATTTCACTTTGTAATGCAGCAATAAAAACACATAACTAATTTCTTTCATTTGGATGGTAGAATTGAGGAATTTTACCAACACTCCTATTAAATCTATCAACAAAATCTCTCATAGATTCATCCCTTTTCATCTGAATTTGAAAGAGATTCAACAACTTATAAGTATCGACCATAGGTTGAAATCTTCCAAGAAATTTTACCTTTAAATCATCACAGCTGGTAATACATCCATCTTACAAATTCTGAAACCATTCAACAACATTTCCAACAAGGCTTTGAACAAACAATCTGACAAACATGTCCTCTTATTGCACTCCAAGAATCCCACATGTAATAATAACTGATTTAATATGATCATCTGGGTCTTTGGTTTTATCTCCAACAAACTTTGGAAGATATTCTCTTGATCTTTCAGGTAGGGCTGAATATTGGGGCAATGTAAAAGGGAAAATTTGTGCCCCCCATGGCTAAGCTTCAATCAAAGCCATAACATACTGGAATTCTTTCACCAAGAAAATTTTAAATTAAACACAGAGTCACCAATCTCATACGGAGACATTTCAAAATTTGAGGAAATAAAGAAGCATTGATCTTTGATTCTGAATCCCCAGCAGAGTCGCCAAAAATTTGTTAGTAAACAGATTTTTACTTCAAAAATATACCAACACAAAATGACTCACAATGCCTAGATGAAAGTACAAATGCTACTAACAGTTGGAGAAGTTATCATTAGATTGATAACTTTCCTCTGAATTGATAGGTATAGCTCCCTCTTAGAAATATTTACAATGAATTAAAATATATGTTATGTCTTTAACAAGAAGACACAAAGGCATACTAACATTCACCCATCAACATGGTGTGAATGTGATTGTGGATTTAATAATTTAAAAGAAAAACTAAATGTATGGCACAAAGACCATTCACTTATTCTTCCCACTGTAAGAGCATGAGAAAGATTTAATATTTATTTTCAGATACATGAATAAATAAACTCACAAATTTAATAGCATTCATGAGTGTAAACAGGACATCATAAGAAGGTGACTACAATGAATCAAAGATCACTATCAATCAGAAAAATATATTCAAACTCAAAGATCTGATACATATTCCTCCTTCCTCCCAAATACACAGTAAAAGACTCAAAGATCTATTTACCCCTGTATAAACTATAACTAAAAACCTTACATGCATTCTCTTTTTCCCTTGTTACAAATAGGAAAATAATTTTTTTTTCTTTCCTGGAGCACACAGATTGTAGCAAAAAAATGAAGCCGAACCCCATCTCCTAAAGTTTTCCCCAATAAACAATATCTTATTGGTGGTTATTCGGTTACTATAACCGATTCTTGAAAATTATTTCCTCTTTAATCTTTATTTTCTTTTTCCTCTCGTGATCTTCTCTCATTTGTATTTTGATATATTTATAAAAATATTGATTTAAAAGTTTATAAGGATACAATTTAACATCTTCAAATGATATTTGGACAAGCAGCATATGAATACATTAATCATCAATAAAAATTATTGCTGCTAGGCAGATTTAAAAATATTTATGACAGTCAAATTAGGCCTCAGTTCGGGGGCATAACTATTTATTCCACCATTAGGTTGTCATCATTTTCAGATATATTGGAGCTATCCTAATTGCTCCCAACTCCACTGAAGTGATTTGGAAAATTATGTCTGAGTAAAACGTTACACAGCTCTGAGTAGAGGCATAAAAAACTGTCAAAAAATAATAGACTTATGTTAATGTTATCAGCAACTTTCACATTCTTTGCACTCAAACTTCACCATTTCCACAAACACTTGTTTCTTAGAACTGATATTAATGTCTAGATGAATCAAACATAATCCCATTTGGTTATCTAAAATATTCCATCACCTCACGATCACAATGAGTTGGATGAATTTGAGATTTTCAAAACTGTGCATAGTCACTATAGTGTTCTAGCATTTCTGTTGTTTCTATCATGCAGCCATGATAATACAATTGCAATCTTCACCATTAATGCAGATGCCTTATTAGATACTCATACTAACGGTATTCCATGCATTCTACAATAATTGCATCCCTGCAGTACTTTTAACATTTAATTGTTGATATGAATGGGCATTGCCAACATGAAAGGTAAGGAATCATTTCCCTTCATTTTCAAGTTTATATCATGTGATGTTTGTGCCATTTCCAATCTCTATAATAAAATATGAGACATCTTTCCAATACATTCTAATACAGTATAAAATATGCTTTGTACCATGATTGAACCATCTTAAACCTGTGAACTGCACTAAACTCCTTTAAACACGTTTGAACACCCTCGAACCACTCTGAACAAGTTTGAACAATGTTCAAAGGGGTTCAAAGATTTATGCTTCCACTTTTCATCTTTATAAGCATGATCTTTTCAAGGATAAGAATCAACAATTATGCAAATCCCGTAGTTTGGTCAATAATAACAAGATAGGAGCTGAGTTTTGAAAATTTTGAATTGGGGCACTATAAGTGGACCAACACAAAATGATTTTGTGAAATTCATTAGTGTAAGATCCTGTACATCAAGATATTTTTGCTTCAAATTTTGCAACTTCTTATGCAGAGTTACCTCACAATCATCTTGAACAAATTGATTTTTGATCTCTTTTACCACTCTTTCTCTTTGGAAGAAATTCCACCAACTTAGTGTTGGTCCCTTCATCTTAGACTTGGCACTTTTGGTTCTCTATTGAGAAGGAATGGCTTCACATTCAAAATCATTTTCTAGGGATTCTATCCAATCCATACACTCCCAAGGGACTATCTTTCCCATAAACATTGATAAATCTATTTGCTATCACTAGTACAAAAATAATAATATATGACCAAATAAACTACCAAAAATTGTAGATAAATGACAAAATTTGGTCACATGATCACTGGTAGTTTATTGCCGGTCATTTATCTTGTGACCAAATTTATGTGACTAAACTATTTTAGTCATTTTTTTAGTCATTAATATAGTCATTTATTTGGTCATTGATTTGGTCTTATATTTAGTCATTTATTTAGTTATTTATTCGATTGTATATTGAGTCATTAATTGGTCATATATTGAGTCATTTATTTGGTCGTATATTTAGTCATATATTTGGTCGTATATTTGGTTATTTATTTGGTCATTTATTAAGTCATTAATTGGTCATATATTTGGTCGTATATTGAGTCATTTATTTGGTTATTTATTTAGTCATATATTTGGTCATTTATGTGGTCATTTATTTGGTCGTATATTTAGTCATATATTTAGTCATTAATTTGGTCATATATTTAGTCATATATTTAATCGTATATTCAGTCATGCATTTGGTCATATATTTAGTTGTATATTTGGTTATTTATGTGGTTGTTTATGTGGTCATTTATTTAGTCATTTATTTAGTCATACATTTGGTCGTATATTTAGTCATGTATTTGGTTATGTATTTGGTCGTGTATTTAGTCGTATATTCAATTATTTATGTGGTCATTTATTTGGTTATAAAATGAACAATATTTTAAATACCATAAATTTAATTATGTAAAAAAAATATCATATTAAACTTGAATTATAAAACATAACAGAAAATAAAAAATATTACACATGAACAAATTACAACCAAGTAAAGTTAAAAGATTGATTCAACATCATGATAAATAAAGATAATCAATTCATATAAAAAATTAATGCAAATATACAAATTAAAACAAAAATATTTATCATTCAAAGTATGGAGGGTGCCAAAATATATAAGTTGTCAAAGTTATCCAAAGAGTATATACGTAAATATAATAAAAAATATCAAAGTTGTCTCAAATATAAAGTAGTGAGCCAAGATGTGTAACAACTTGAACATGATAAACATGTTGATCAACTATGTCATTTTTTTTAAATACTTTAGTGGCCACCGTATGAAGGTTCCCTCTTTCTCTTTTAGACGAAAAGATCCATCTATTTTGTCTTCATAAGCAAGGGGTACGTTACTTGTGACCTTTATAATATTTACATTTGCATCTCTTATTTCTTTCAAGTTGATTCAATGTATAATAGATAAGGAGTGAATCATCTCAATGCCCGTAGCATCACCATCATATGGATCCAACACCTTAACTTTATCCCCTTTTTTGAGTTTATCAACACATTTTTGCAAAAAGAAAAAAAATAACACATTATATCAAATATAATATAATCATAAGTGTTTCTAAATAAGAAATTTAGTCACTAGTGTAGAAATATAATTCACAAAATCCCCAGGTAGAAAAAGATCTGTTGACAGTGCATAAAGTAGGAAAGAAAATACAACTATTATTTTTATCCATGCAAGTACAAGAAATAATATTAAAAGATCAAAATAATGTCAAGATCTAAGTTCCAAAAGAGAGTACATGCAAATGAAGACAAGATAAATTACAAAGATCACCCTAACCCTAATCCTAACTCTAATCCTAACCCAAATACATAATCGTACATCTTAACTGTAAATATCACCGTAACCCTAACTATAACCCTAACCCTAACCATAATTATAACCCTAACCCTTTCTCTAACCATTAAGATGATACTAATCCTAACCCTCACCCTACACCCTATTCCTAAACTAGTCATCCTAACCTTAACTCTAACTCTAACTCTAACCCTAATCCTAATTCTAACCCCAACCCAAATCCTTACCGTAAAAAAATCATCCTAACTATAACACTAACACTAAAACTAACCATAAAAATCACCCTAACCCTAACCCTAACCCTAACCCTAATCCTAACCCTATCTCTAACCCTAATAGTAACCCTAATCATAGATCTAATTCTAACCCTAACCCTAATCCTAACCCTATCTCTAACCCTAATAGTAACCCTAATCATAGATCTAATTCTAACCCTAACCCATAATTGTACATCCTAACCGTAAAAATCACCCTAACCCTAACCCTAACCCAAACCCATAACTGTACATCCTAACCATAAAAATCACCCTAACTATAACTCTAACCCTAGAAATCACCCTAACCCTGACCCTAACTGTAACCCTATCTTAACCCTAACTATAACCCTAACCCACAACTATACATCGTAACCGTAACTCTAACTCTTATTATATAAATATATTTAGTGGTATATCCACTTTCTTTAAAAAAAAAACTCTAACCCTAGCCTAACCCTAACTCAAACTCTAACCCTAATCCTAATTCTAACCCAAACCCATGTTGTGTATCCTAACCCTAAAAAATAATCCTGACTATAACTCTAACCCTAACCCTAACCATAAAAATCACCCTAACCCTAACCCTAACCCTAATTGTAACCCTATCTCTAACCCTAACCCTTTCTCTAACCATTAAGATGATACTAATCCTACCCCTCATCCTACACCCTATTCCTAAACTGGTCATCCTAACCCTAACTCTAACTCTAACTCTAACCCTAACTCTAACCCTAATCCTAATTCTAACCCCAACCCAAATCCTTACTGTAAAAAATCATGCTAACTGTAACACTAACACTAAACCTAAGCATAAAAATCACCCTAACCCTAACCCTAATCATAACCTATCTCTAACCCTAATAGTAACACTAACCCTATTTCTAACCCTAACCCATAACCGTACGTCCTAATCATAAAAATCACCCTAACCCTAACCCAAACCCAAACCCAAACCCATAACTATACATCCTAACCATAAAAATCACCCTAACTATAACTCTAACCCTAAAAATCAACCTAACCCTAACCTTAACTATTACCCTATCTTAACCCTAACTATAACCCTAACCCTAACTATAACCCTAATTCTAACCCTAACCCTAACCCACAACTATACATCCTAACCGTAACTCTAACCCTTATTATATAAATATATTTAGTGGTATATCCACTTGCTTTAAAAAAAAGTCTAACCCTAACCTAACCCTAAATGTAACTCTAACCCTAATCCTAATTCTAACCCTAACCTAAACCCATGTCGTGTATCCTAACCCTAAAAAATCATCCTAACTATAACTCTAACCCTAATCCTAACCGTAAAAATCACCCTAACCCTAACCCTAAAAATCACCCTAACCCTAACCCTAACCCTAATTGTAACCCTATCTCTAACCCTAACCCTTGCTCTAACCATTAAGATGATACTAATCCTACCCCTCACCCTATACCCTATTCCTAAACTGGTCATCCTAACCCTAACTCTAACCCTAATCCTAATTCTAACCCAAACCCAAATCCTTACTGTAAAAAATCATCCTAATTGTAACACTAACACTAAACCTAAGCATAAAATTCACCCTAACCCTAATTGTAACCTATCTCTAACCGTAATAGTAACCCTAACCCTAGCTCTAACCCTAACTCTAACCCATAATCGTACGTCCTAACCATAAAAAACACCCTAACCCTAACCCTAACCCTAACCCAAACCCATAACTATACATCCTAACCATAAAATTCACCCTAACTATAACTCTAACCTTAAAAATACCCTAACCCTAACTGTAACCCTAACTATAACCCTATCTTAACCCTAACTATAACCCTAACCCTAGCTATAACCCTAACTCTAACCCTAACCCTAACCCACAACTATACATCCTAACCGTAACTCTAAACCTTATTATATAAATATATTTAGTGGTATATCAACTTGCTTTAAAAAAAAAAACTCTAACCCTAACCTAACCCTAACTCTAACTCTAACCCTAATCCTAATTCTAACCCTAACCCAAACCCATGTCGTGTATCCTAACCCTAAAAAATTATCCCAACTATAACTCTAACCCTAACCCTAACCGTAAAAATCACCCTAACCCTAACCCTAATTGTAACCCTATCTCTAACCCTAACCCTTGCTCTAACCATTAAGATAATACTAATCCTACCCCTCACCCTATACCCTTCCTAAACTGGTCATCCTAACTCTAAGTCTAACTCTAACTCTAACCCTAATCCTAATTCTAACCCCAACCCAAATCCTTACCATAAAAAATCATCCTAACTGTAACACTAACACTATTTACCTAAGCATAAAAATCACCCTAACCCTAACCCTAACCCTAATCATAACCTATCTCTAACCCTAATAGTAACCATAACCCTAGCTCTAACCCTAACCCATAACTGTATGTCCTAACCATAAAAATCACCCTAACCCTAACCCTAACCCTAACCCTAATCCAAACCCATAACTGTACATCCTAACCATAAAAATCACCCTAACTATAACTCTAACCCTAAAAATCACCCTAACCCTAACCCTAACTGTAACCCTATCGTAACCCTAACTATAACCCTAACCCTAACTATAACCCTAACCCACAACTATACATCCTAACCGTAACTCTAACCCTTATTATATAAACATATTTAGTGGTATATCCACTTGCTTTAAAAAAAAACTCTAACCCTAACTCTAACTCTAACCCTAATCCTAATTCTAATCCTAACCCAAACCCATATCGTGTATCCCAACCCTAAAAAATCATCATGACCATAACTCTAACCCTAACCCTAACCGTAAAAAACACCTTAACCCTAACCCTAATTGTAACCCTATCTCTAACCCTAACCCTTGCTCTAACCATTAAGATGATACTAATCCTACCCCTCACCCTACACCCTATTCCTAAATTGGTCATCCTAACCCTAACTCTAACTCTAACTCTAACTCTAACTCTAACTCTAACGCTAATCCTAATTCTAACCCCAACCCAAATCCTTACCGTAAAAAATCATCCTAACTATAACACTAACACTAAACCTAAGCATAAAATCACCCTAACCCTAACCCTAATAATAACCTATCTCTAACCCTAATAGTAACCCTAACCCTAGGTCTAACCCTAATCCTAACCCATAACCATATGTCCTAACTGTAAAAATCACCCTAACCCTAACCCAAACCCATAACTGTACATCCTAACCATAAAAATACCCTAACTATAACTCTAACCGTAAAAATCACCCTAACCCTAACCCTAACTGTAACCCTATCTTATCCCTAACTATAACCCTAACCCTAACTATAACCCTAACTCTAACCCTAACCCTAACCCACAATCGTACATCCTAACTGTAAATCTAACCCTCAATATAATGTAAATATTTTTAGCTGGATGACAAGGTGTAATAAATAGATGCCCCGCTTTAGTTACTAAAAGCAAGTGCTTGCGGTAGAGCATGCAATGTAGAGCTATAGTATAAGCTTTCCAAGTATTTATTGATTACAAAATTGTATTTTCTATTTCAATGGGAAAATTTGTTAATCTCAACATACGTGGAAACTCAGATGAGTTCATAATTTTACAGCTACGAAAAACATCATTTCTTCATTAATTTGCAACTGAAACTTGTCTTCGTGCTTTAGTACAAAGATAATTGATGATCCTAAACATAGCAATGGGCAAGGGAAAAATCTCTACGTGTCTTTTTTAAATGGACTATTTCTCTGCAAGAACCTAAAATTTGAAGTGAATTGAATATTCTCAATTTAAAATGATAATCCTTCTTTTAGCTTTTTCACGTTTTCAGCATTTTTCCATTAAAAATTTACCTTTTCAAAATTTTATGCACCAAATGAAGCATACCATTTGTTCGTGTGTAAATGGGTACCTATCGGAATGTACACAAACAATCAATAGATCATTACATTAGCAATATGGGGTTAGTGAAAACATGAAAAACACATGAAACCCTCTAAAACCGATCTATTGCCTTCTAACTTAGGAGGAGTATGACCACCAACATATCAACCCTCAGAATATGTTGATGAAACAGTGACCAATACAACCTAGTATGAAGGATTTAGTTGAAAGAAAGCTAAATGATGGAACAAGCATGCATATAAACTATGAAAGATGAAATAACACTAACAATTAATATTGAAATGAAATAGCTTATAATCCTAGCATGAAAATGGCAGCATAACAATGCAAATTTGATCTCTCAAGAAGGCTTATTTTCTCTCAAAACAGGCTTCTATTTATAGAAGAATGGGAGAGAGAGAGGGGGACAAGGTTCATTTATGAACCTGGAGGCCCAATAAATGAACATGTAAGAGCTATTAATGCCCAAGGCATTAATAAGGCATGGGAGAGACATGGGCTTAAGGTCTTCATATTAATGAAGGCATTAATAAGGCATGTGGGGGTGTAAGAGGAAGGCTTGAGAAAGTGGACCTTGAGGAGGGTCAAGCT
>MU227925.1:1175710-1193627 GCA_018584345.1 Thuja plicata
TGAAACAACTTAACCAAGAAGATAACCAACAAACCCTAAACTAGTTTGATGTTCATTTTAGGCTCCTAAAACAAGCTATGTGCATGTTCATTTTAAATTCATTTTCCACTTAATCACTGATATTTGAAAAAATTGAATCAATTAAGACTCCTACTTAGGCTAGATTGTGAACTTGAAACGAATTGAAAGCTGAAAACCAATCAATTAGCCTTGCATTAAATCCTAAAGTAGGTGAAGTTTATTTAATTAAGAGAACCAAATTGAAATTTGAGGTTCATTTTAGGTACCTAAACTAAAATATTTGGTCATTTTGTCTGATGACCAAATTGGTCATTTTACCCAATGACCAAATTGGTCATTTATTTAGTCATTTTACCTGATGACCAAATTGGTCATTTATTTAGTCATTTTACCTGATGACCAAATTGGTCATTTATTTAGTCATTTTAGTTGTGATTTTACCCGATGACCAAATTGGTCATTTATTTAGTCATTTACATTTTTGAATTGCAAAAAATGGGTAGAACATGATCAGTTTTATTCACCTAGTCATTTATTGCCCAAATTATACTAGTGTATCTCTCCTTCCCACTCTTTCCAAGGTATATTGAAGTATTTTTTCTTATGATACTCCTACCCTTTCAATATCAGGGCTCTCTTCTTATTGGTTTGATTCAGTATCCTCCTCAGTAGGTCTACTAGTCTGAGTTCTTTCCAACTTTGCAATATTTTCTTCCATCTTCTTTTTCTTAGCTTCTTGTTCCCTCACAATCTTAGCTAGCTCCACAATGGGATCTACTCCTTTGAGCCTTCTCATCAAATTGATCTTCCATTGTTGTTCCCAAGAGATTTTTAGGCTCTAATACCACATGACATAGAACACACTACGAGAAGGTAAGTGATGGGTATTTCTCTCTTCTCACACTCCAAATGCAACTTAGCCAAAGTATGACTCCTTGGTTATTTTGTACATAATTAATTATACCACCTAAAGGTTATTTAATGCTTCTCTAACTCGTGCAAGGTGAGTAATGCTCCAACCAATATCCTACAATATTATGATTTAGGGACACTAGCCCTTTTCTAAGCCAAAATTTAGAAACATTCACCAGTGGCTTCACACAACCCAACTAATGATTGGAACACATTACTTATGATGTAAGGATAAGCAATCAACCCTCAAAATGATCCTCCAACTCTCACAATATGCCAAACCCTAACTGTCCTAGGATTCCTTGTAGGTCTATCCAAGTGGTTTTTAGAACATAAATTTCCTCTTGAATACATCTAAGAAAAATAAGGGTAGATCTAGACAACCTTTGGAAGTTATAATGATCCCCAAAGCCTTGGATTCCAAGTCCCCTCTTGCAACACCTAACTCTTACAAAGTTCATAGACCTAATTGGCCAAATTAGGCTTGGATTTCAAAGCAAGTGCTAGGAATTGGGTGCATGGGATTGGTCCATGGCTTCACACCTTCTCAAAAATATACAAAAAACTGAAATCCACCATTAATTCACTCAAACAATTCTATTCTTCAACACAATAACATTATCACAATCATTCTTGGCTAAATACATTGAGATATTCAGCCTAGGGCTTGATGCATGAATGCCTTTCCCTTCAAGCCATAATCTGAGCTTTAGAAATCCATAAATACATCCTCCTAAAATTCATTTTCCATAATGGTGAGGAATTTCACTAGTCCAAATGCAAGTTAGGACTTCATTTGTGAAACGAGCTCCTAATAGGCCTCTTCCTAGACTGGTTTTAGAAAAGAAACTCAAAAACACTTCTACTCTAAACTAAAAAATCCCAAACCAATTTAAATTTTAAGGTAACACAAGGAAGCTTTAAAAAATAAACTTATTTTGCAATTACAACACCACACACAGTCGTATCACTCAATAAAGCTCAGAAAAACTCTTCATCTTCCATTCATCTTACATCAGAACACCAAAACAAAACTTCTAACATCTTGGGTTCAAAATAAAAAATTAAATCCACTTCATAATTGAAGTGAGATTGATCCAAATCCCTTTGTGACTATTTTTCTTCCATATTGTAACTCTCGAGTAACATTTGGAAGTTGCTTGAGCAACATTTTGAAACTTTTTGTCTTTGTGAAACTTGAAGACTCTTGATTTGGATTCTAACCTATCAACTTGGAAAAAATGATCAAAATAACATGAATCTACTAAAATCAAAGCTAAGACTCAGCTAGAGAATTAACCACACCTAAATCAACTTAAAACTTAAACTAATGATCCCATTGGAATAAGGCATCACAAGGCTTATAAGAGTTCCTTAGAGATCCTTGACCATACAAGTGGATCCAAAAATAAAATAAAATATGACGATCTCTAGGATCTATCTAGTTATTACAAACATAAACATGACATCAAAGATAGTCATGGGTGCACTACACCAATTCCGTTGATCTTTGTTGACTATTTTTTGTAGTTTAGTTTTTTTATTGTGCATGTTTGGTGATTCCCTTCCTTGTTTTGTTTAAATTTATTGCCTATTTTTACTACTTGTACAAGGGTTAAAGGCCTTTCTAAAATCCTTTATTTCCATAATAAAAATATACAAAAAGGTCTTGCCTAAGACAAAAAATTACACTGAGGCATACACAACCTAGAATGGATTAAAATTGGTAGTGTCAAAGGGATTCAAAGAATTTTGGTTACAATCCAACTCCATGAATATTATAAATTGTCTTAATGGATCTTAGAATCCAAGATGGACCATTAAATCTATAATTTTAGAATGGTTGGACCTTATAAATTCATTCCAAATGTTTAAAGTTATCCATATTTATCAGGAGGAGAAATTTGTGGTTGATGGTTTTGCCAATAAGTGTTAAATTGCCTAGGAAGAGTTATTGGGCATGGAATGACATAATCCCCCATGAGATTAAAGAATTCATTCAAAATGATAAAAAAACTTACTAATTCGAAGGTTTCTTTGGAAATGATGTTCGATGTGTTCAAATTCATGTGGAATGGCCTTGGGAAAAGAATTTTCAGTAATGAGGCCTCCTTTCACATGTATCAATCTATGAATTATGGATTTTTCATCCGGATTTTTATTCTATTTTTACATTTTGGTGTGCTTTATGTAAATGTGGGAGGAGATAGAAATAATGTTGAACCCATTATTAATGAAAAATGGAAGAGTGATGAAGATGTTTGGAAGGATATTTTTGAAAGGGGCCTTACTCCTTTTATTCAAAAAGTTCATGGGAGAAATCCTTAGGTCAAAGAGACTTTTGTGAATAGCTAGAATGATGAGATGTTAAAGGTGTTCAACATTAAATATGAAATTTAAGAGGAATTAGTGGTTAAAGTATCACAAACCCTAGTAGAAGGAATTTCTTAAGGAATAAGAAGAGTACTAATGAATCCCTCTTAGTTTTCTTCATGGGAAATGAGAGGGAAAAAAATACAAAGAAATACAAATGGAAACTATGAAAAGGAGTTCATTCCTTCTCTCTGGACCAAGATTGTTGAATTCATTATGAGGTATGTCACATTGGATGGGCAATTCACAAGCCTTTTTAGCTATCACTTTATTATTTTAAACCATATCTTACATGATAAGTGAATTTCAATTTTGTTCTATCTATTATGTTCACTGTCTCATAGAATCAAAGTTCATATAAAAAACCCCTCATAGCCAGTGTTGCATGAAGGGTCGATTCTCCTCATCATTGAGATTACCAAGACCATTTCAGTGGTAAGAAACCCTCGTATGGCTAGGGAAAAAAATTATGTGGGTCATTTTGTAAGGGTCCATGTGGTGGGGTCCTAAAGATGACTTTGAGGAAGATGAGGGAAGGGTTTAAATTGGTAAGAGGACAAAACCTAAAAGGGAAGCTAAAGCACAATTTTTTTGTCTAATGATGAAGACTTAGACTATTCTCCCTCAGATGAATGTGCTCTTAATTATTTTAGCTCTAGTGAGGAAAATAAGGGAAAGGGTAAAGTCAAGAGCTCCTCTTTGGAAATGACTAAAGGAAAAGGAAAGAGTCAATTCTCTTCTTCTTCATGTCCCAAAAAACTTAAACAAGATCATATTGCATGAATATTCTCCCCTACAACTCCATCCTATGAATGATGAGAATTTGGATTTTCATTTTCATATTCTAGTTAGAAAGGATACACCATTGGAGAAAGGGTCTTCAGTGTATAATAATGCTAACATATGAGAGAGTGTTAAGGATATGATGGATGACCATTTCTCCCTCCTTATGTGGATTTATTCAAAGTTGAATGTTATCAAAGAGAAAGGGAATTCTAATCCTGATAATGAGAAGGTCAATAAATTACTCTTCATGATCTAGAATCTATCGAAGGGTGTTGAGGAGCTTAAACATGATAATGAGAAAAAATTAAGTCCTTGGAAGAGGCTATTTTAAAAATCTTTGCTAGAATGACTATTGTAGTTTTAGTGAGCGATATGGATATGGAGATAATTTTTGATGGTTTGAGAAGGCTGAATGATCAAGCTAGAACTTTGAAGGTTTTACTCAAGGTACTATTAGTTTTCCTATTAGGATTTACAATTCAAATAAATTGGGTGATTATCATGGTGGTGGTGTTTATACGACACTAGGTCATGCCACAAGGTTCAAAAGAAAAGAAAAAGGTGCAACCATTGTCTAATCTATGATAAAAAAAAGGTGTAAAGTACAAATGAGGAAATGATAGTTAAGAATGATAACTTGATTAAAAACCTATAAGGGTTTTGGGAGGTTTTCCCATTTATTTGTTTTGTTACTCCATGGGATACATTCCCCTATTTCTTGATGTTTGTTTCTTTCTAGGATGTTTCCCTTGTTTTTGGTCTATTGGTTGTCTTCTAGTGAACAGAGTCAAACAAATTTCCATTCCTAGAAAACCCTAACTCCAAACTCAAAAACCCGAATGAAATGCCTTGCAAGCCATTCTTCTCATTACAATACCTGGACATCAGATTCATATGCAAACCTAGAATTTTCAAAATTTAAAATCAAGACTTACTCTCTCCTTGAAAGAAACTCAAATTCAAACCCACAAATAACTTATAAATGGTATATTGACATGACTTACAAGTTAATACACAAGAATTAAGACAATACATACAAAGACATCAGACAAGAATTGAACAGAGATTCCATTGTTCTTATTAAAATTCATCTGAATCTGTACATTTGCAAGACAAAGAAACACAAAAAATAAGACTCCAAAGCCAGAATACCGCCCAGTAGTGTAAAATTCAACATCCTTGTTACAATTGAGGAAAAACCAAATCTAGGAGAAAGAAAAAATAATCTAGTCACCAACACTTTTATGTCCCCAAAAATATCTGTAAATTCTTCTTTCTAAAATTTCAAAAATCTAATATGATCTGGAATCAAATGACTTGCAAAATCAGAATCCTCATTCCGAGACCTTTCTAGTGATATATGATACTTCATATTTTGGATAAAATTTGCCCTCTGAATCACTTCTAACAAACTTCCTCTCCCGTGCATATTTTTTGAATAATTTGGAACATTTTGAAATATTTGAATATAAATATCAATAGTTTGACTATTGAATTTGAAATGACATTTCACTTTAATATTTCAATTTTGCATTTTAATACCTTTTTCCTTATATATTTCCCAGAAAGCACCAGATTCTGCCACGTGGCAGCCTTTGATTGGATTAGAAATCCACCTAGGTGCCTATGTGTCCTGCTTGTGCCACGTTACACCCTTTGATTGGTCCATAGGCCCAACTGGGCTCCTATATCATCTACCCTATGTCTGCCCCACCACCTATTCAAGCGCCACGTGTCGCGCTGTCACGATGCCTCTATGGTAACCACCTTGCATCTTTATCTTCAAGGATTTGTGATAGCCATCCATTTTCATCACCTCAGGATGTGTGCCAGCTCATATGATCTCTTGAGAGGCTACCACCTCATCGTCACCTAGACGTCACCTTAACCGCACTGATGTCAGCCCCGCCATGTGTCGCACTATCGCAATCCCTTGAAGCTAACTACCTTGCATCAATTGGCTCTAGGTATCATGCCATCCATCCGATCCTGCTCGCCTTGAGATCTACACCCAACCTGTAGCCTTCCTCGCCACCTCATCTACCACATAAGCTCTGTGAGTCCCACCAAAATATGGTTTTTGTCACCTTGGCACGCTTCCCGATGTATCCATCACTTGCTCGTAGAGAGCCTCTGGGCTTCATCTTTAAATAACTTACTGAGCCTTTTTCCTTATAAATAATTGATATTTTCCTTGCGGGGTAAATGTGGGATAAATCTCATTGAGTTTTTAAAGCTTTTCGAGCATGCTACGCCCAAAATTTGTGGTCCCACCATGCAATGAATCCTCCAGCCAAGGGGCCGGTGAAGAGCCTCTTGGCTTTACTTCAAACATATAACTATTCGTTGTTGTATTAAAACACTCCAAAAAGAGCCCCCCTTATGAAAGTGGGATAAATCCCATTTCACTCTTTGCGTAGAGTCTCCTTTAAAATTTAATTTGAAATGCCTCCATCTCCTTTATTTACACATGCATTTTTTGCTGGCATTTCTAAGTCTAGCATTGACTCCATGGTCTTCTTCTATGCACTATGTCTAGGTTCCTCACATCTGTTATCAGAAAATTGCCAAGCACAAATCCTTTCTTTGCTCAACACATAAACTCCTCTCCACACATTGTGCAAGATCTTTCACTTAATCCAGCATAGATATTTCTTATTTCTTGGCATTTACTACAAACCATCAATGGAGCATGCATGATTTCAAACTTTTTTCTAATTATATGCCTTGAAATTGCTCATTCTCATGTGCAACATTCTGTCGTTTACTTGGCATTGAGACTTCCTTTGCTTGTTCCCCATTTCATGCACATAAGGCTTTACTATATTAAAATGAAACATCTTCATTTGAATATGCACTAGCTCCCTCTTCACATTATACATAGCCTTCATTCTATGCTTGGTCTTCTTCCATGTTTCAGCAAACTCCTCTTTCAAAATGTGAGTCATCCCTCATGTTTGGAGCGCATATTTCCTTTTAGTTGGAGCTTAGGTTCTTGATTGATTTCATAGCATAGACATCTATTTATTCAGAGCAGGCTGCTCCATCCCCTTTGGAAGCATAGAATCTTTCTCATTCTTCCATTAGGGTGTTCTTCTAACAAGTTTTTGCATTGTTTATGATGTGCCTCATGCAAAAGGGCGTAGATTTTTTTGTAAATAGTGCTGACTCCTTATATCCATGTGCATTTTTTTCTTCAAGCACCTCTTCTTTCCAATGCATAGGATTTTGTGCTTTGGTTTATGCACAGACACTTGGCAAACAACATTGCAATCTTTTCTACTTTTAAATTCCAGTGCGTGACTAATCCCTAGTTGGTTATGTGTTATATATGCTTCTATGTTTTGCATTGTAAGTGAATCCATATTGTCACCAGTCACTCGAGTAGTTCATTTTCTTTGAAAAATATGCTTCCAACTGCCCATCTTTCTCCCACTCCATGGTTAAGATAGTTAGAATGGACATTACCAATATCATTTTGAAATTTCTTTGTCCATTTCTTCCCAAGGTTGATCCAAGTGAGATGCTCTGGTTTGTCAAGGGTACTAAGATATGTTTTAAAATATTCATCATACCTGAGTATACCGTCTTGGAAATCACTTCAAGGGATAAATTTGGTCCTCTCACTTAAGATTACAACTTCTCTCCTTTAAAGATGGGGAAAATTGTATAAGTTTGTAAATTAGGGAACTTACTTAAAAACATAGTGCTCCTTAAAAAGGATCATCAAAATTAGAAATCCACACATCTTCAAATGTCTCATTTATGCTTGCAGTATTTATACTGATATCTGATGAAAAATATTTTCTATGGCTTTATATATGCTAATATTTTGATCCAAGACTCCTCTGTAATACTTTTTACCATTAAACAATCCCTCTTTAAATAATTTCTGCAAAAAGTTCAAAATGCATAAGCTGCCTCCATATCTACCCTTGAAAAGACATCAAACTATGTCTTGAGGCTCAATCCATGATCTTGGTAGTGCACTAATATACAGAGAGCATAGGGAATCAATGTAATTGTTATAACATTCAACCGGAACCAAAATACTAGCTTACAAAGTCAGCCTCCTAGAAAACTTTACTTATGCATTGTTTGAAAACTGAATAAATTCCATTTGGATCTAACTTCATAAACTCATAAGATGAACTCCTTATGGGCTAGAGGCCTGAAATTGGATTATATTTCACATAGAGAGAACAAAATTTCAATTGGCTTGTTTGGATCATCAACTGGTCAATCAAAGTGAATCCCTAAAGCCAACCCCTCAACAATTTCCTTATTTAAAACATACTGAAACTACATAAACTTGATTTATAATGGAATGAGAAAAAATCCAAATGGATTGGTATAGGTCTTGAAATAATCATGATAGCACATTTCCATGATTACACTATAGGGGAATATTCAATTTTCCATTCCATTTAACTGGGTATAAACTTGTAAGACCTCAAAGTAGGCACTTTAGTAATTCTGCAAATTTCATTCTAAGAATCAAAATTAATTGTAAATAACATAGCTTGAGAAAACTATGCAAATGAGCTCATTGGTTTCTAAAAATGGAAATAGAGCTTCTCTCTCATGTCTAAAACACCTTGGAATAATCCCTATATCATGAAACTTTATCCGGTCAAAGATGCAAGCATGCAAAGTAAGTCATTTGCTATAATTAGACAATGTGTAGAATGCAGATTTAAGTGAACACCTCCACATGACCCTCTTCAAAATTCATCGAATCTAATATCTGAAATTTGTGACCCCTTACACCTGCTAAATCAAAGGTGTTAATCCCACTCTCCAAGTGGTATCTCATGAAAATCATCAGGTAATTTTTTACAAGCACCCAAAATTGGCCTTCTTCACAAGCTTTTTAGGGCAACAATTCACACTTAGGGAAATTTTTTGTATACTCACTCCAAGATGCATGTGGATTTTGGAGTTCCAATAGTGGCTCTAACTAAGGATGCATGTCGCATGTGGGCATGTAGAGAACTTTTAGAATCTCATGGTAGAAGAAGACCATTCACAGAATCAAACCAGATTTTCTCTTCTCCCTTATTTCTCCTTTTCACCTTTCCCTCCTTTCTCTTGAATCTCTTCTCTCTCCAAGAATATGGAATCTTTTATTGAAAGTAAAAACATGACACAACTGAAGAGAAAGTGACTATACAACATGTACATTATTTACAAAAAGCCTCAAACCTTTTCACGATTAAAATAAACACTTGCCTCTATCAAAAATATGATTTTCTTCTGGCATACAAATATCAGAATGAAAATGTACATGTACAATTGCTGTTCAAAATCATAAGGTATCATAAAAATTAAGAATACCTTATTTGAAAATCCTTTCATGCCTTTAGAAGTTCTTCCATTAGAGTCAGCATAACCAAAATTATAAAACTCAATCTTCATATCAACAAATATCAGAAAATAGGAACCATGACAATGAGGAAATTCACCACCATAAGAAACATCAAAAATCCACATGCATTACCCCTCATTAGCTGGCTAATCCATAAATAATATAAATGACTCATACTTACATAATACATGGATACCAAAATCTGGAAAAACTTCACAATGGAAAGACATGTCAATATATTCCTCAAAACATGGATTGAAAACCTCTTCCACTTGCAAATTACCCACATGGTCACAAGGAGATAGCTGATCAACATCATAGTCTTGTTCACTACATGGAACAATGAACCAATCAAATGCACATTCAAAATTACAATCATCTTTAGCCCAAGAAGAGATACATTCTGATTTTTTACTGCATATTGACACATTTTCAACACCAAAATTAGAATAAGTCAAATCTGAAAACTCAATGTATTCCTCAAATAGTGGATTAACAAAACCATGTTTTTCTCCCATATGAAAATGGTAATGGAGAGATGGTTGATCGATATCAATTTTCTCATCAAATGCATCATTAGTAAAAACTTTGAAGACATTAGTACCCCTGCTATCATAATCACTTTCAGTATACGATTCAAAATCAGAGATATCACTATAAGTAGATTCAACACTTTTATCATTAGGAAAAGAAGTGGATGACAAATTCATACTACCTTCTTCAACCAGAGGAGATGGTAAAGGAGACCAATAATCCTCAATTTTCTCATCATGTGCAAGATTTTCATTACACAAACAAACCATATGCTTCAATTGATCATCATTAAATGAAGGGATTTAAAAAACACACTCATCTAGCACTTTACCCTTTGACTGAAAAGACTCAATTAACAGATCTTCATTCTGATCTTCATCCATAATATCATGAAAAAGTTGCAAAATATTATCATACTCTATCTCATAAGGAATATCATCATTTACTATCCCTCTTTCCTTAAGTTTTGACACCAAATCCACTTCAAAACTCTTGATACCAAACTCATTTGTATCACGCTGAGGTAAAAGATTATTTTCAGAATTGGTGAAGATACTCTTACCTTCACATGCTAATTTGCATTCATTTCCATGAATTCTCTTATCTTCCCATGCTATACTAGGATCACATGACGGATCATCATTCTCCAACATATCATTCTCTTGCGGGACATAGGTTTTAGCATCCTCTTGATCCTCATAAGAGTGTAAAACATATACATCCTCTTCAACATTCAAAACATTGTTAGTATCATTGCATCTAGGTTCAAAATGAGAGGGTGTTTCTGATATAACTTTTGAAGGAAAAGATTCATTGAGCAAGTCAGCATCATAAGTATTTGAAACATCATTCATTGCTACCATTTCTTAGACATATGTATTTCTATCTTCATTAGAAGTTTCTTCCGTATGTAACAAAGAATTACTAACCATACATCTATTCAAATCTTAATTCAAGACTTGATTAGAAACCAAAGCAGAGGTATCAATACACCTACTTGGAGCTACAAAATTTTCATAATACTCATGTCCATTCTCAAATATATTTTTTTGACAAATCCCTCTAGAGAAATGGTTCTTTGTCAATCCGTATTTGATATTGTTTTCAATTTCTATTGTTGTCCTAAAACCTTGATGAAAAGTCTTAGGTTCCTTGTCTCTCAACCTATAACTCATCTTCTTGTCAAATGCATCAAAGCAATCCACAACACACACATGATCTTAAGGTCTATTTCTTTCAGGTATTTCATGCAAAGCTCTTGCAAATCTGATATTGAAATCAGGAAATAATTCACCTTCTTTAATCTTAAGATTCAACCAATCAGTAAATACATTGCTCAAAGTCATTCTCTCACAAAATTGTTCCATAAAGGAAACATGTAATTCATCCCAAGAAGAAATTGAACAATCTAGTAAAAACTAAAACTAGTCCCTAGCATCATCTTTCAAAGTTTGGACAAACAACTTCATGTATAAATATTCATACTTTATTTCAAAGTCGCCTAATAAATCAACGAACATTTGAACATGATGACTTGCTGAAACAACTTGATCTTCACAAATTTTTTGGCAAATAATCTTTGATTTCATGAGGCACATCATGTGGAAAATATTTAATTCCATCAAATCATAATGGCTCATACCTCTTGGTATGGAAGGATTTCAAAAGACCCTTGTTGGTCTCAACTTTAGGTGGAAAGGAATTTGACATTATACTATTTTTAAAACACCTCTTTCCTAGTGTTGAAAACACTCAATAGAGGCAATCCGTTTAAATCATTCAATCCTCATGAAAGAAAACACATGAGAAGTAGAATACCTTTGTTGTTGCTGCTGAAATACTCTTTCATGACCAGCAGAAGTAAACACACTCAGAAAACCATATGATATTTTATCCTTCCTTGCCAAAACAAACTGATAAGGCTTCAAATCTACAAACAATATACTCCAAAATCTCTAAAATTTTACATGTAAATCAATGCTCCTAGGTTGCACAAGAATTCAGAGTCGCCACCCACAAAGATGTGGGAAAAGATTCTTAAGCTGGTTCAGAAATGGTAAACAAATGATTAGCTCCTATGAGCTTTTAACCTTCACTTCTTCAGCAGATTATAATTTTTGGGTTTCAATAAAACAAAAGTTCTAACACATCCCCAGTAGAGTCACCAATTTGTTAGCTCTTTTTCTTCTATCCCTCAACTCTAAAAGAGAATGTACAAACCAGACTTGGGGATCTTCTTCTAGCAACACAAATCTACTTCTTCTAGCAAACTGAGGGGTAAGTAAAAGGCTAATTGATGAGGATTTGATCCTCCTTCTGCTTTGAGTTCCACACACTCAGGTGGGTGCACCTAAAACATGATAAAATCTTCATATACAATGACTTACTAGCTAAACCTCATTATGCATATGTGACCGTGGATAGTTCTTAGACTTATAAAACATGGGAGTTCAACTCAACCAGTATTATACATGATCCCACCTGTATGATCTGCTAAGAACCAGGGAAATGGTCAAGGTAACAACAAGGATATTCAGCCTTCTTCTCTTTGAACCCGAAGGCTCGGGTAGGCTAACCTATCAGATTCACTTCTCCAAGGAATCACCAAAAGCATTTGCACTATTCAATGCAATTTACAAAACATTTATGCTCCTAAACAGGAAATGGAAAATGGTTTGAATTAATGATTTGATGAAGAAGCTACAAACCAAGAAAGGGACCAGTGCCTTATCTAATGGGCAATAGATCAAACAAATGTGCATTCCTAAAAAACCCTAACTCCAAACTCAAAAACCCGAATGAAATTCCTTGCAAGCCATTCTTCTCATTTCAATACCTGGACATCAGATTCATATGCAAACCTAGAATTCTCAGAATTTAAAATCAAGACTTACTCTCTCCTTAAAAGAAACTCAAATTCAAACCCACAGATACCTTATAACTGGTATATTAACATGCCTTACAAGTTAATACACAAGAATTAAGACAATACATATAAAGACATCAGACAAGAATTGAATAGGGATTCCATTGTTCTTATTAAAATTCATCTAAATCTGTACATTTGCAAGACAAAGAAACATAGAAAATAAGACTCCAAAGAAAGAATACTACCCAGTAGTGTAAAATTAAACATCCTTGTTACAATGGAGAAAAATATAGATATAGGAGAAAGAAAAAACAATCCAGTCACTGACACCTGTCTGTCCCCAAAAATATCTACAACTACTTCTTTCTAGAACTACAAAAATCTGATATGATCTGGACTCAAATGACATGCAAAATCAGAATCCTCATTCTAAGACCTTTCCAGTGATATATGATACTTCATATTTTGGATAAAACTTGCCCCCTGAATCACTCCTAACAAACTTCCTCTCCAGTGCATATTTTTTGAATAATTTGGAACATTTTGAAATATTTGAAATTAAATATCAATAGTTTGACTATTGAATTTGAAATGACATTTCACTTTAATATTTCAATTTTGCATTTTAATACCTTTTTCCCTGCATATTTCCTAGACAACACCAGATTCTGCCATGTGGAAGCCTCTAATTGGCTCTAAAATCCACCTAGGCACCTATGTGTCCTTGTGGCACGTAGAGCCCTCTACTTGGTCCACAAGTCCAACTGGGCACATGCATCAGCTACCCTATGTCTAGTGTGCCACCTATCCGAACTCCACATGTCCGGCTGTCACGATGCCTCTATGGTAACCACCTTGCATCTTTATCTTCAAGTCTTTGTGATAGCCATCCATTTTCATCACCTCGGGATGCATGCCATCTCTGATGATCTCCTATATGGCTGCCACCTCATCACCACATGGATGCAATTTTGACCACACCGCTATAGTCCCCGCCATGTGTTGCAATGTCGCAATCCCTTGAAGCTAACTACCTTGCTTCTTTTAGCTCCAGGTATCACACCATCTGATCGATCTTGCTTGCCTCAAGATCCATGCCCAACCTACAACCTTCCTTGCCAACTCATCTACCACATCATCTCTATAGGTCCCGCCAAAATATGGTTTCCTTCACCTGGGCACACTTCCCAAAGCATCTATCACCTGCATGTGGAGAGCCTCCGGGCTTCATCTTCAAATCACTTACTGAGCCTTTTTCCTTATAAACACTTGATATTTTCCTTGCGGGGTAAATGGGGGATGAATCTCATTGAGTTTTTAAAGCTTTTCTAGCATGCTGCACCCAAAATTTGGGGTCCCACCATGCAATGAATCCTCCAGCCAAGGGGCCCACCAAGAGCCTCTTGTCTTTACTTCAAACATGTAACTATGCGTTGTTGAATTAAAACACTCCAAAAAGAGGCCCCCTTATGAATGTGGGATACATCCCATTTCACTCTTTGCGTAGACTCTCCTTTAACATTTAATTTGAAATGCCTCCATCTCCTTTATTTACTCATGCATTTTGTGGAGGCATTTATAAGTCTAGCATTGGCTCCATGGTCTTCTTCTATGTGCTATGTCTAGGTTCCTCACATTTGTTATTAGCAACTTCCCATGCAAAAATCCTTGCTTTGCTCAACACACAAACTCCTCTCCAAACATTGTGCAAGCTCTTTCACTTAATCCAGCGTAGACCTTTCTTATTTCTTGGCATTTACTGCAGACCATCAATGGATCATGCATGATTTCAAATGTTTTTCTAATTATATGACTCGGAATGGCTCATTCTCGTGTGCAACATTCTGGTGTTTACTTGGCGCTGAGACTTCCTTTGCTTGTTCCCCATTTCATGCGCATAAGACTTTACTATAAAATGCAGCATCTTCATTTGAATATGCACTGGCTCCCTCTTCACATTATGCAGAGCCTTGATTCTATGCTTGGTCTTCTTCTATGTTTCAGCAAACTCCTCTTTCAAAATGTCAGTTGTCCCTCATGTTTGGAGCACATATTTCCTTTCAGTTGGAGCACAAGGTCTTGATTGATTTCATAGCATAGACATCTATTTATTTAGAGCAGGGTGCTCCATCCCCTTTGACAGCATAGACTTTTTCTCATGCTTCCATTAGGGTCTTCTTCTAACAATTGTGTGGCTTTTCTATGTTGTGCCTCATGAAAAAGGGCATAGATTTTTCTGTAAGCAGCGTTGACTCCTTATATCCATGTGCATTTTTGTCTTCAAGTGCCTATTCTTTCCAATGCATAGGCTTTTGTACTTTGGTTTATGCATAGACACTTGGAAAAATACATTGCAAGCTTTTCTGCTTTTAAATTCCAGTGCATGACTAATCCCTAGTGGGTTACGTACTATATATGCTTCTATGTTTTGCATTGTAAGTGAATCCACATTGTGACCGGTCACTCCAGCAATTCATTTTATTTAAAAAATATGCTTTCAACTGCCCATCTTTCTCCCACTCCACAGTTAAGATAGTTATAATGGACATTACCAATAACATTTTGAAACTTCTTTGTCCATTTCTTCCCAAGGTGGAACCAAGTGAGATGTTCTAGTTTCTCAAGGGTACTAATATATGTTTTAAAATATTCATCATACCTGAGTATTTCATCTTTGAAATCACTTCAAGGGATCAATTTGGTCCTCTCACTTAAGATTACAACTTCTCTCCTTTAAAGATGGGGAAAATTGTATAAGTTTGTAAATTAGGGAACTTACTTAAAAACACAGTGCTCCTTAAAAAGGATCATCAAAATTAGAAATCCACACATCTTCAAATGTCCCATTTATTCTTGCAGTATTTATATTGATATCTGATGATAACTATTTTCTACGACTTTCTATATGCTCATATTTTGATCCAAGACTCCTCTATAATACTTTTGACAATTAAACAATCCCTCTTTAAATAATTTCTGCAAAAAGTTCAAAATGCATAAATTGCCTCCAAATCTGCCCTTGAAAAGACATCAAATATGTCTTGAGGTTCAATCCATGATCTTGTAACTACACTGATATACAAAGAGCATAGGGAATCAATGTACTTGTTATGACATTCAACCGGCACCAAAATATTTTCTTGAAAAGTCAACCTCCTAGAAAACTTTACTTATGCATTGATTGAAAACTGAATAAATTCTATTTTGATCTGACTTCATAAACTCATAAGATGAACTCCTTATGGGATAGCGGCCTGAAATTGGATTCTTTCTCACATAGAGAGAATAAAATTTCAATTGGCTTGTTCGGATTATCAACTGGTCAATCAAAGTGAATCCCTAAAGTCAGCCCCTCACCAACTTTCTTATTTAAAATACAGTGAAACTGCATAATCTTGATCTGGAATTGAATGAGAAAACTATCCAAATGGATTGGCATAGGTCTTAAAATCATCTTGATAGTACATTTCCATAATTACACTATAGTGTCATATTCAATTTTCCATTCCATTTAATCGGGTATAAAATTGTAAGACCTCAAAGTAGGCACTTTATTAATTCTGCAAATTTCATTCTGAGAATCATAATTAATTATAAACAAAATAGCTTGAGAAAACTATGCAAATTAACTCATTGGGGTCTGAAAATGGAAACAGAGCTTCTTTCTCATGTCTACAACACCTTGGCATAATCCCTATATCATGAAACTTTATCCGGCCAAAGATGCAAGCATGCAAAGTAAGTCATTTGCTATAATCAGACAATGTGCAAAATGCAGATTTAAGTGAACACCTCCAAATGAACCTCTTCAAAACTCATCGAATCTGATATCTGAAAGTTGTGACCCATTACACTTGGTCAATCAAATGTATTAAACCCACTCTCCAAGTTGTATCTCATGAAAATCATCGGGTCATTTTTTACAAGCACCCAAAATAGGCCTTCTTCACAAGCTTTTTAGGGCAACAATTCACACTAAGGGAAATTTTTTGTATACTCACTCCAAAATCCATCCATATTTTGGAGTTCCAACACCAATCATGGATATCTCAAATTCCTTTCTCATCTCTTCAGCAAATGATCTGCATAATATGTTATTGCCTCCAAAAATAATATCATCAACAAATATTTCAGCAATTAAAATTTTGTTATTACTGTCACATTTTAGATACACATTACTATTATCACTTGTTCTTTGAAATCCAATCTTAATTAAATAAGAATCTAACCTTTCATACCATGCTCAGGGTGCTTACTTCAAACCATACAGTGCTTTACACAGTTTTCATACCATGTTCTTGTTAGTATTCTCAATAAATCCTTTATATGCTACATTTGATAAACTTTAAAACCTTTATAAGCTACATATGATAGTAGAATCCTAACTCCTTGTAATCTAGCAATAGGTTCAAAAGTCTCACCATAATAAATTCCTTCTTCTTATGCATACCCCTTGCAAACTAGTCTTTTTTTATTTCTAATTACATCTCCATGCTCATTCGACTTGTTTCTAAACATCCATTTAACACCAATAACATTCTTATCTTTGGGTCTCGGAACCAAAGTTGAAGTGTTGTTATTTTTAATTTGATCTAACTCTTCCTTCATTGATTTAATCTAGTCTTTATTCTCTAATGCATCATTAAATTTCCTTGGCTCAAACTCAGAAATTAAACATGTTTTGTCTCTTACCTAGCTTCTTGTTAATTATACAACACTTTTGTCTCCAATGATCTTACTCGGTGAGTGGTGTCTCCCCACATACTTTTCTAAAACATGCTCGATAGTTGGTGGAACTTTATTCCATAATTCAGTGGTATCTCTCTCTGTTCTTATTCTTCCTCGGTTTTTGCTTTCAAAGTATCAAGAATCTCATGTTGAACATAAACAAATCTTTCATAATCTCCAGGCTCCTGTGAGTGCGTAAATGGGTACCTGTTAGATGGACACAAACACTTCAATAGATCATTGTTTTAGCAATATAGGGTTAGTAAAAGCATGAAAAACACATAAAACCCTCTAAAGGCGACCTATTGCCTTCTAATCTAGGAAGA
>MU227925.1:1230126-1252857 GCA_018584345.1 Thuja plicata
ACCTAATCTTGCAAAATTTCTCAAGGATAATGAAAAAATTATAATTACTCCAAAATAATTGCAAAAAAAATATTCAAACCCTACCTTAAACCACCACTCGACAGAAACCGTGCAAAGAACAATCCAATAACCCTGAAATTTCCAAAAGCTTTCACAATCCTTGAATTCAATCTTAGAGCCAAAATCTATAAACCTGTATATCAAATACTAGCCAAAATCTTCTTAATAAAGAAAACCAAATAAATTTTTCAATGCATGCAACACCATAAACAGGCAAACTGCCCTGTGAAAAATAGAAAAAAAATCAGTTAACTTGAAAAAATACTAAATCAAAACTTGACATGCAATACAAAAAAAAAAATTACAATAATTAATAAATTCAAAAAACTATAAAAAATCACTTAATTCAAAATAAAAACCACTTAACTCTTCCAAATAAAATTATAAAACTCGAAAACTATTAAAACTATAAAACTATAAAACTATTAAAAATATATAAAAAAATCAATTTTTTAAAAAACTAAAAAACTATAAAAACTATAAAACTATTAAAAATCTATAAAAAAAAAATTTATTTAAAAAATTAGGCATTGTGAAAATTCAGATTTTAGGGGCTGGCCATGCATGCGACCGTGTTTGGTTGGCTAATGCGTCCGACCGTATTATGGTCCGGCCGGACTTGCGTGGAATCCTATTTGGCAGCCAAGTCACCAAAAATGGGTGGCTTTCTCAAGTTCTCCCTTCTGGACCTGAATTCTCTGTCAAAATTTACCTTTCTGTAAAATCTAAAAATACCCTTTTGTAGAGCTCGTAGTCAAGATTATGGTCATGTAATTTTTATCATGTTTTGGTTTCATATAATATATTATAAGTTGAAAATACTTCAAGTAGGTATTTAAACATTTAAGAACACACTCATTCGAAAAATATTAAAAATAAAAAATCATGTCAGAAAAATTAAAACTTTATATTTAACACTAGAGGAGAGAGTCCTCTTCAAGAATATGTAATTTTTTTTTTTACTGGTGTAGATTTGATAGGGAAAATTGAATGCGAACTAAAAATTGTTGATTTCAGGTAACACCAACTTTGGATAGTTATAACAGACAAAATATATAACGATATCCAATCTTTATTTTTTTATGCATTAGTTATACATGTCATCTAAAACATATTATGGAATCAGAGGAAAAAAATATTATTTGCATATAATTTTTTAACGCGGACTAGACCCTAGATTTTCAGCATATTTCAGGAATAAAAAAATGGACTTCAAAAATTAAAAAATTATGTCAATTTTTTTTCAAACTTTTAAAAAATAATTATAAGCCTAAACATCATCAAATTTTACACATTTCATTAGTTTACATCATCTTCAAATTCTAAATACAAATGTCACTTTTATGTTGTTAAAGTTTAAAATTTTGAATGTTGTCGTCCTTTTCCTTTATAAAAGTGTGACACAGGTTTGTACTTTTACCCTTTAGAGTCCAATGAAATAGTTTTAGAAAGTGTAAGAAAGTCATCAAGATTGTAAGAAACCTTGTTGGCACAAAATTAGCATGATTTTGAAAAGTCAATATTTGAAAATTTGCTTACACATGTGTGAGCAAATAATTAGGACTAATATGTGTAGGAATCCTAAAATTAGCCTAATAAACCTTAGTTTATTAGTGAGTAGGTCTATTTGGTGAGAGTGATGTGAGATAGGGTAGGATCTAGGTTCAAATTAGTTTAATCCAAATTAAATTTAGATTAATTGTGGTTTATTAGAATTAAGTCATGTGGAGGAATAAATAAATTGAAATTTATTTAAAAGGGGTAAATGAGGGAAATGTATATAAATAAGATTTAATACATTAAAGTGGGATGATATTTAAATTAAATTTAAATACTATAGAAGGTGAATCATATTTAATTAAATAGATATAAGAATATAACAAATATAATTAATTAATTAAAATTAGCTATAATATTATGAAAATATTAATTAAATTAATATAAGGACAATTTTAGACGTCTACATTTTGCCCCTCTTTGATGCAGCATCAAAAGTCGCATCGCGTCAAAGAAAAATAAAATAAGATGCCCCATAAGGGTTAGGAAAACCTAAGGCAATGAGGGTGGATAAGTGTGCCCCCTCGAGAAAATAATAGGAAAAAATAAAAGATTTTAATAAAATTTTCTCAAAAAAGACAGGAAGAGGGAAAAACCAATTGCATGGCATGTCCAAAAGAAATGGAGGAAAAAAAAAAAATTAAAAAGAAAAAAAGAAAAAAAGGGGACCCAGACAGAAAATCGGGAGAAGGATAGAATAAACGGGGTCTAAAGGGGCTATAAATAGCCCACCGGGGCCCAAAGAGAAGTCATTTTCATTCACAGAGAGCAAAAAGACAGAAGAAGAGAGAAGAGATGATGGTAATTTGAGATCATGCACAGCTTGGAGAGAGAGTCAGGAGATATTAGTGACCTGTGGATGTCAGACCACTAGTAAGTAGTCGAAAGTCTCCTATTTATTTATGCATTTAATGCTTTATGTTGCATTTATGGCATTGAAAATGCGCTCCAAACTGGCCCACAATGCAGACGATGGTCGCCTGACTGTCATCTATGTAGACAATGATCGATCAATCACCATCTTTACAAATGGTTGATTGGCGATTAACATCTGCACAGACGGAGATCATGTGATCATCGTCTATGAGGGTAGATGGGAGAGGAAAAAATGGGTGGAGAAGGCAAAGTATATGCACTATGGTCTACACGGAAAAAAAGTGGCGGCCTAAACTACTGTCTCCGCATATCGGTGGCTGCGAAGAACTGTCGTCTGCATGGGTAAACCAGCAACTCCACCAGTTGACCCAGAAACAGAAGAAAAGAAGAGACAAAGGGATCCAGGGGCATGTGTTGATGCCCCAGATCAAGCCGGGGCCATTTTTTGATGCCCCAGAATGCTAGCTTATATCTGACATGGGTGTTTGGTGGATGCAGGATGATACAATTTTCTTTAGGGCAAGAGAGTGCTATCTGGCGACGATGGCACTAGCACAGGAGATGACAGCTGAGGAGTGGGGTTTAGTGACCTTGTGCGAGTTAGAGCATGTTCACCTCTTTCCCCACTTGAGAGTGCATAATGCACTCATGTCAACATTGATCGAGAGGTGGTATAATAGCATCTACAACTTTCACTTCCCCACAGGGGAAGCTATTATTACTCTACACAATGTGTGGAGGATTTATAGAGTGCCGATTTGGGGGATGATACCCGAGTATTGCTTTGATGGGTCACATCCACACATGGAGATGGCCTTCGAGAGGGCATAAATAGATATTTTGACTTCACAATAGTGGATTTCATGGGCAAGGGCAATGGCGGCATAACCACAGTTGTGACAGGTGGCCCTATATTTGGCAGGGTTGATTGGAGGACGGTTGATGCCTGATCATGTAGGGAAGGGATTCCCTATTGGCTGGGCACAAGTGCTAAGTGGTATGGTAGAGGATGGGGAGTAGTACTGCTGGGGACACACTATCCTTGGTCAGTTGTATTATGATCTTCACATGTGCACCTACTATAAGGGTAGGGAGTTAGGAGCAGGATGTACCTTATTACTAGTTTGACCATGGGAGCATATTGTTGTCATACACCCAATCCGCACACAGGAGAGAAGACAAGATTATGAGCCATTTGTGTAAGATATAGGCTACCAATTAGTTACGAGTCTACAGATTTGATTGGATACTGGTGTCGAACCTTGGACGAGATGGGCGATATTCAGTGGGTACCATATGCAGGGTGTGATGCATGGGGCTACTAGGTCCCACATCAGGGTGTATATAATGAGGATGGTCGCTATGACTCCTATTATCTTAGATTTGTATAGACTGATTTTTGCATGTCCTATATTATATCCTGGTACATGCCATTGAGGGTACAAAGATAGATGGGACAGGTGCAGGAGGTTGTGCTAGATGGATTCTCTCATCCTTTAGTGACTCAGGAGGTAGGCAGCATTTGGGGGATTGGAGTGGACATACGAGGAGCTTAGGGGTGTTAGATGGGCATGCTAGAGGTGGCATGGATCAGAGTACAAGAGTTTCTACATGATATCAGAGTCATACCAACATATGCACATTGGTGGGAAACTCACAGGCCGATCAGATTGACCATTCCTGGGGTGGTACAGGAAGATGAGTAGGCTGGGGAGGGATATTAGGGAGGAGGATAGGATGATGATGATGGTGATGAGGATGGAGGAGACGGAGGAGATGCTGGAGGGAGGAGAGTTCGGTTGAGGGTAGCTATCATGAGGCGACGGGGACAGGTGGATATACCAGCAGGGAGGCACCCATCAGTGATCCCGGACATATAGGGACATGGGCCATAGGGGCCATAGGTACAGGGATAGGGGCCACAGGTATAGGGGCCACAGGGGCCACCAGGACAGGGATAGGGACAAGGGCCACCAGTAGGATATGTGGCCCAGGATGCTCATGATGCTGTAGTGGCAGAGTGGGATAGTCTATGGAATGAGCTCGAGAGAATGCAGAGATTACTAGTTATTTATTAGGCAACTAAGAGTAGCACACATGAAGAGATCTTGAGATTATAGGGACTATTGGCTACCTCCCATGCTACATCTAGCAGTCTACAAATGGAGCTGACCCGAGTACATGGGACTCTAGTATCAGAGACAACTTGAGGGGATGGTGCATAGAATGTATTGGATCATTTGTAGGCACGGGTGGATAGGGGAGATTTTGGGATGGGAGGATGGGAGGAGGGGGTAGGGGAGGATTTGGTAGCTATGTCAGCATAGATAGAAGCTCTGATAGTAGAGTGATATTTGGCATAGAGACTAGCAGAGGGCTATAGTGCAAAGCGAGATATAGCTCGTCAGGGAGGGAGGGATGAAGGACTTGGTCAAGTGCTAGCACATGCATTTGCAGCATGGAGGGATGCTGGCCAGAGAGGACAAGAGGCTGCATACTACATAGGCCTCTATCACAGTATCATGCTAGAGGGACAGCGAGAGCCAGTGTACTCAAAGAGATCTATTTCTCAGAGAACAAGTTGGGATTCATAGGGATTGGTGGGGTTACCACCGCATTCGAGCAGGGGTGCAGGGCCATCATAGCCACCACCATGATTTTTCTTAGACCATTTTGATACACATTTTGTATGTTTTATGAGACATTGATGTATGACAGACATATATATACATGGTCTTTTGTGGTGATCTAGTTAATGTTGTTACATGATTTGATGTGATGCTTATATTATGCTTATGATTCTATATGATGTTTATGACTGACATGCAGGATGAGATGAAGTTATATGATTATGCTGACCTAGTTGTGATGTAGGGATGAGATGCATATATGTTAAATGTGTAATTCCTATATATGGATGTATATTATATGTAATGATGCAATGTGACGACATGAATAATGAGTAATGAGTAAATGTGTAATTAATGTTAATGATTAATACCTAATGAATGGATTTAAATGTTTTAATGAATGGACTTAATGAATTAATAATGCAACTATAACGACTAATGATTAGTGTATTAATTATACTAACTAAAATGGATGCTTAAATGGATTAACAATGTGACTATAATGATTAATGATTTAACACAAGCAACTATAATGCTTAATGATTAATGAATAGACTGAATGGACTAACAATGCAACTTCAATGATTAATGATTAATGAAATAACCTAATGAATGAAACTAATAATGTAATGAAATGGATGAATGCAATGTGACATATGAGGACAATGTTTTTGTGTGTATCAAATAGGTCTCATAGAATCACTTAGGTGACTGGATATAAGGAATAAATAGAAACATTTCCAAGAGAAACATGCAAAACACAAAATGTCTATACTAAAATGCAATCCTAACTACATGATGACAGTGGGCTTCATACTATGTTAATGTTGGAGAGCACACCCTAGTTTTATTTTTCATAAGGAGTTATGCACCATGTGTTAGAAAACACAAGTGACATGGTTCTTTTGTGTGGACTAGACTCTCAGACATAATAGGTTGCTAGGAACAAGAATGCCAGACAGTCAGAAATGATGGGACCTATGAAATGTTACTCATGAGGAGACGCAGTGTACTCAGATATGGATTTGGAATACATGGAATCTTGCCCCTAGTGAGGCATACATAGTCATAACTAATAATCCAACATAAATGCACTAACAATATATTAAAAATAGATCATACCACAAACGACATGTATCTCAATAGGTTCTCACCATAACAAACCAAGATATGAAAGATCAAGGGTGTCAAGATAAGGACATATTGAAACACAAGATAAAATCAACAAAAAGGCATCCTGACCAAGTGGTCATTCAGTCCAACAATTCTTGCCATGAACAAATTTGATGTGAGGATTGATAAAAGAGATGGCACCGGAAGGATGCATCCTGATGGGCCAAAGATTGATTGAAACTAGAATTCGCTGGCAATTGCTTATGGATAGAACAAAATGAGGAAAGTCAATCTTGTTTGCTGATTTTCTAAAAACTGTTGCAATCACTACATCTAGAATAAAGCTCAATGTTGATGGGGTAAGCTCAGTCGGGTAGGAATGCGATTTTATTGTGGAAGTCAACAATGGTTAGGGGACTACCTACACAAATATGGGTATAAAACCTTATTATGACAAACAAGGTTAGATGAAAGGTGGTGGAAATAGATGGATGATCTAACTACACATGGCGCCTGAGATAGGTTTTCACCATGGTACTTATCCATTGCACCACCAAAGTGGTTTTAATAGATGGACGGAATTATTTATCTTTCTCTTTTTTTGCATTTTTTTGCTTTTTTGATTTTTTGCTTTGATTTTGATAAATTTTTTATTTTTATTTTTATTTTTGAGACTTTTTGCAATGTTTTTGAATTTTCAATTTTTTTGGATTTTTGAATGCTTTCTGCTATACACAAACTGATGAAGGATCAAGGATAGAAGTGCTTGAGATGAAAGATATTTATAGGATCAGGGATTGGAGTTCCTTTAGGAGTGGCAATTTGATAGACACTAGACCCAAACTTTTCTATTACTATAAATGGCCCCAACTAGTTGGTCTTTAATTTTCCTTTCTTGTCACGATTCTGGAGATTCTTCATATTGTGCTACAGGACAAGATCACCAACCTCAAACTAACGAGGTTTGATCCATTTGTTGAACTGAAGGAAAAGATGATTTTGATACATGAGGAGGTGGTTTAGGGAATTGAGGCATCTCTCATCAAGGATTTCTATCTCTTGCAAGCGAGCAACTTTGTATTATTCTTCGAACAATAGATTCTTGAGAGAAATTCTGAGGGAAGGGAGCTCAATTTCAATGGGTAGAACAACCTCAGTACCATAGACAAGGGAGAATGGAGTGGCTCTAGTGGGGGCTTGAATAGAATTGTAGTAGGCCCAAAGGGCAGGATTAAGGTGAAGGTGCCAATCACGACCAGCTTCATCAACTATTTTCTTAAGGATTTTGAGGATAGTTTTATTCGTAGCCTCTGTTTGGCTGTTACCTTGCAGGAAATAATTGGAAGAGGTATGATAGGTAATGCTAAATTTTCTACATAGCTCTATGACATCCTTGTTTTTAAAAGGTCCTCCATTATCAGTAACAATGTCTTGAGGAATGCCATAGAGAAAGATAAGGTAATCCAAAATGAACTTTGAGATCTATTTTCCAGTAGTGTAGGTAAGAGGAACAACTTTGACCCACTTAGTAAAATATTCGGTAGTAGAAAGGATGTATTTATGGCCATTGGAAGAATTTGGGAAAATTTGGCCAACAAGATCTAGGCCCCAATGAGAAAAGGGCCAAGGGGTGATGGTAGGTTGAAGGGATTGGGAGGGAGCATGTATCAAATTGCCATTTTGTTGACAAGGAACACATTTTTTCACATATTTGTAGGCCTACTACTCCATAGTAGGCCAATAGTATCCAGTAAGTAACAATTTCTTGGCCAAAGTGAATCCACTAGAATGAGCTCCATAGATTCCTTGATATACCTCCTCCAAGGATGTTTGTGCTTCATCAGAATTTAGACACCTTAGAAGAGTCCCATCAAAATGATTTCAGAATAAGGTATCACCAAGGATTGTGTAATTGGAAGCACAACGAATGAAGGTTTTATGTTTATTGGGTGTTAAGGCAAGTGGGGTATTTCTATCATTAAGGTAGGAATAGATTTCTTGATACTACGTGGAATTAGGATCAGCAATTTCACACACCATTTTAGAGTTTGGTTGGTCACATGCAGGGACCGTAAGATTCTCAATGAGAACATCACACCATGTACTATGTTCTAGCATGGTAATCATAGATCCAATGGTAGCTATTGCGTCAGCTACTTTATTGTTTGTGCAGGGGATTTGCTAAAAAATTAAATCAGTGAAATGTTGTTTAAGATCCTCCACTGTGCAATGATAGGGAAGCAACTTATAATCCTTTTTTTTCTATTCATCTATAACTTGCTTGATAACTAATTGTCAATCACCTAATACCAACAAAATGAGAATCTTCGATTGTATGGCCTGACGGAGTCCAAGTACAAGGGCTTCATATTCTGCAATGTTTTTTGTACAAGGAAATTGTAATTTGTAGGACTTAGGGATGAGATCCCCTTTTGGTGTAACAAAAAATATTCTTGCCCCCGATCCTTTTTGAGTGAAGGATCCATCAAAATAAAGTTGCCATGGGGTACTCGGGGCAAGATTGAGGACTGATTCATCTAGAAAATCTATGATTAGTGGATGTTTACTGTTAACAAGTGCTTCAGCTAACTGATCTACAATGACTTGTCCTTTTATAACTTTCTGATCCACATAAAAAATATCAAATTCACTGAGGATCATAACCCATTTCACAGTATGGCGAGTGAGAGCAACTCATGACAGAAGGTACTTGAGTGGATCGATCCTGGTAACAAGGTGAATCTTGTGATTGAGCATATAATGTCATAACTTCTATGTGCAAAAGACAATGGCCAAACATGATATCTCAATGAGGGAATAATTCAACTCATAGCCAACAGCTTTCCTACTGAGGTAATTGATTTCTTATTCTTTTCTAGTATCATCCAACTATGTTGAAATGGCTCCCAACGCAACCTCTATAGCTGATATGTACAAAATTAGAGGGTGTCTAGCAATAGGTGCTACTAGCATGAGTGGATTAGTGAGATAGCCCTTAATCTTTTCAAATGTTGTTTTACATAAGCAATCCCACTAGAATTTGACATTCTTGCATAGGAGATGTGCAAAGGGATGTGTTTTATCTATAAGCTCTGACATGAATCTCTTGATAGACTGAAGTTTTCCTTGTAAGCTGCATAACTAGTTCAATGTTTTAGGCAGTGGCATCTCTAAGATGGCTTTGACCTTCTTTGGATCCACTTTTATTTCATGTCGTGACATAATTTATCCCAACAAATTACCAAATTGTACTCCAAAGACACACTTTTTAGGATTTAGTCAAAGCTTGTATTTTTCCAATCGCTCAAATATTGTAGTGAGGATAGGAATGTGTGATTCACGTGTCTTGGATTTTCCCAAAATATCATTTACATAGTCTTCCATTATGACATGTAAGAGATCATGAAAGATAGTAGTCATTGCTCACTGATGGCTCCAACATTCTTAGGACCAAAGGGCATCACCTGATAACAGAAGGTACCCCAAGGTGTTGTGAATGTAGTTTTGTGTTGATCTTCTGGTGCTATCTTGATCTGGTTGTAATAGTAGAAGCCATCCATGAGGGATAAAATATCGTGTGCAATAGTCAAATCCACTATAATGTTAATATTAGGAAGAGGAAAATCATCCTTGGGACATGCAAGATTTAGGTATTTAAAGTCTATGCAAATGCAAATACCCCCAACAGGATTTCCTACTGGTACAATATTGGAGACCCATTCAAGATAGTCAATAGGTTGGATTACTTCAGCATCCAACATCTTCTGAACCTCTAATTTGACTACCAATGCTACTTGCGGATGCATCTTGTAGAGTTTCTATTTAACAGGTTTCACATTGGGATCCACCACAAGATGGTGCATGAAAAGATCTGTATCTAGCCCATGCATGTCCTTGTAATTCTAGGCAAAGTTGATTTTATGTTTCTGAAGGAATGTCACCATGTCTTTCTTTTCTTTCTCATTAAGGGACACTGTAATGTAGGTGATTTGTGGATTCTCTTCGGTACCAAGATTGATAGGGACAGTATCTTCAATGATCATAGAAGATACTTCTACTTCTGATGATATGAATGGTAGGTCAACTTCTCCCCCCTCTAGCACCTTAGAAAGTTTTTCACTAGAGGATGCGTCCTTTATTTTGTCTTTTTCTTCATCCAAAGGTGCCTGCATGAGGTTTTCAACAGGGGATGTTTCATTATTTTGAGTTTTTTTATTTTTATCTTCATTTTTGCGACTAAGAGAATTGACCTGGCTAACAAAGTAGGATTTCTCACTATAGTGGGTCTGATGTTAATACTCTCAGAGATTCTCAAGTCCAAAGAGAACCAATGCTGCCTCATCTGAATCACAAATGTCTAAAGCTAGTGGTGAATCTTGCTGATCCTAGCCAATTAGTTAAGGGTTTGTGAAGGGAAGGTGAGGGGATGAAAGGTTGGCTTGTGTGATGGTGAGAACATGGGAAAAGTCATCAAGGTCATCTTCAATGTAATGAAAAAGGGGTTTCAAAGAACTCTTCTTTGGTGTTTGGATCCAATGTGGCTAAACAATAGTCATTGGCGAAGTTAGTCTTAGTTTCCACAGAGCCCAGTCTATGTCCTTGAGAATAATAATTTGTTGTGACAATCCTCTTCTTACTAGTTTCATTAGCACCAAGACTAGTACCATGATATCCCATGCTTTCAACAATGAGAGTAGCCTTGATATACTTTCCCTCAGGGAATGTCACATATCTTTCTTCTTCATCATTATAGAGCCAATCAAGGACATTGTATTCCGTGTGCTCATCTGATAAGGACCCCTAATGCTAAATATTGGTGGTCTTGAAATGCATGAGATCTTTCTGTTAGAAACACTGAGAGGGGGGTGAATTAGTGTTTGCCTATTTATTATATTTCAGCAATTTAAACATAAATCAAATATACATCCAATGAAGCTTAACACAAGAACATATAACACATGATATGATTATGGGGAAACCATGATCAGAGGAAAACCCTGGTGGGAATTAGTACCCACAAATATTGCACTAGTATAATGAACCTGTTAAAGTTCCTTTGACCTGTTAGAAGCAGTCTTTACAATGCAAGTACAATGACCTGGTTAAAGGCCTAATCCTATTAGGAGTCTTTTACAAACAACCTTGTTAGGGGTGAAGACTCACTATCCAAAAGCTCACTTCTAAATGAGAAAGGAGGCTACAATCTCTTGAGAATAGATATGCACTATATCCAAGAGTGAACTATTGTGTATGACACAAATGTCTGATCAGTTCCAGTTATGCTTATGTTCTTATCTTCTTTAGGGGCTCTATCTCATGCTAACATCTTTACACTGCTCTTCTCTTCTTATTTCTTGGACACTTCAAATATATCTTTTCATTACATATATATATATATATTCCTGAATAGACGCGACTATAAACAAGACCTTAGTTGGCTCAAAAAAATAATACACAACGCTTCCAAAAAAATTGGCTTAAGCATGTTTACTACAATAATAAAGACTTGATTACAAACATACTATCATAGGCTCTTGACCTTTACACAACAAAATATTATATGCTAATCCAAAACATAGGTCGGCTCCATGCTCTGTCTTCTAAACTGCAATAGTACTGTTTCTATTGTAACTTATCTATATTGTCATTCCATACCATGCATGTTTGGACTTAGTATGTACATGTAACATAGAACATGTATGTGAACACACATACCCTGATTCGATCATTCACATCTGCGCTGATGTGCTGATCACTGTATAACTCTGTTTGCCCTATTTTCTATACTTAGTCATTTTTGTCTTTACTTGACAGAAACTCTATATGACTTTGTTTCCATAATGACAACAAAAAATAAGTCATGTATCCTCTGGGAGTCAACTTTCGAACAATCTCCCTCTTTTTCATTAATGGAAACAAAGGAATGTGACCAAGTTACTCAAAATCTCAAGATTGACTTAACACAAAAAGAATTGTATGTCATTATATCTTTTTAACATATACACACACTATTCCCCATATATACACTTGTTCTTTATATAAATTACTCCCCCTTTGACATTAATGACAAAGGTGTAAAAAAACTTGCAAGTCTCTAGATACTTACTCCATGTATACATTTGGATATACAATTTGAAGAGACTTGATCTCTTTCTGCCAAAATGCCTTCATTGCATCAACTATCTGGAGATGGGCATATAGAGCATATGTGAGCTTTTCCATTTTTATCAGATCCATGCAGGGACCTTGATCATACGTGACCATAGTGGCATCAATTTGTTTGATGTTCTCATCCAGAACTACTAAGGAGGGCGCTAGTGCATTTCTCAGTTGAGTCTGCCCGATTCTTATCTTATTGATCTCAAATTTTGCCTTTTCAATCTTTTCCAACTGTCCTTGATAGATATTGTTGTAGATGTTCATGTCTTTTGTGGAAGTTTCAAATAATTTTATTACACTATCAACCAAGATGTCTGCCTCTTCTATCTTTTTGATATGTTCAGAGGTGAATTTCACTCTTTCCATGCAGTTAGCTATTACATTTCTACCTTTAGCTGCTAACTCTTTCAACATAGACTGACCAATCTTTAATGAGTTTAGATCTAAGGTAAAATTCTTTACCAGTTCATTCAATATGACATTTTTATACTCATCTCCTGCAATTCTAGTAGCTGAGTCTACTAAGCTTGTAAAATGTTCTTTAAAGCTTCTTAGAATGATGTCTACATCATCAACTGACAGAATTTTAGCTACTTTCTTTTCCGCAGGTAATAGGTCATTCAAAGTGTTCATTGATTCAAAGAATAAAGGGTTTCTGATAACCCATTTTTCTTTGGCTTTTTCCATATTTAGGACACTGATCTTGATCAAGTCTTCTTCTCCCCATGCATCCAGACTTGCTTAGTCAGGAGTTAAGCTTGACAATAATGAAGTAGATGGTTGAATGGATGGTGTGAATATAGTATTTTGACTAGTATCCATGCATTCAATTTTTACTCAAATCTCCATGACTGGTGTTTCATTATTTTGATTATCTTCCTCTTTATTTAAGTCTGTTGGATCTATAGAGGGAACTTCATCTTTTTGTAAAGATGTGTCATCAATGCACAACTCCTTTGTCTCATTAGTGCTTTCAAATTCTTTTTCAACTTTGTCTATATCATTGTCAGATGCGGTCATGGATATTTTGATATCATCAATCACTATAGTGTCTCATGAATCTTTTGTTGTATTAGAGGCTATTGAAATTGAGGGTGCTGAAACCTGTGGACCTGTCTTAGGTGCATTCTGAATCATTGGTTCTGCTACTTTTTTGGGAGGAACTGGAGTTTTCTATAGGCATCATTGAAGGATACATATGTATATCCATAAACACTTGTGCAAAGGATTTTCAAGTCTCTTTCCCAACTAACTCATAATCTTTGTTCATAATATGAAGAGTCCTTGTCTTGGTTCTGAGATGAGGCTTTACCAAATCTAATAGAGTTGCCTTCTCATCAAGTGCACAAATAGGGAGAATATTATCCAATGTTTCTTCTCTAATCCTCATATCTTCCTCAATTGCATGCCTTTTCATTATCTCTAGAATGTTCCATAACTTGTTTGGTATCACTGCTTTGAGTTCTAGAACTGACTTTTTAAACTTAATCATGTGAGAGATGAGCATAGAATGTATCTCAGATTTATCTATTTCTTGATACTTTTTATAAACCTTTGTAATTGTATCTAGTCTTCCTTCATTAACAAACCTATTCCTTAAGACATTAAGACTAGGTCTGAATCCTACCTCAGGAGGAGCTTGAGTATTTCTTACTATACTCTGAGTTGTTCTTGAGGATGGGGGACTAGTGGGTACTTGCTTCCTTCCTCTAGACTTCTTGCTTGGTACAGAAGGTGGAGAGGATTCCATATCAGTGGTGGTAGATGGCGCAGAAGTACTCTCTTCATTCTTCTTCTTCTTCTTCTTCTTCTTCTTCTTCTAGATGTCATCAGAATTCTCTATTTTGACTTGTGCATAAGTTTGCTCAAGTTATTTTGCAATATTGGCTTCCCTTTCTTTATCTAGGTCTTCTTTTGTGACCCCATGAATTTTTAGGATGCTAGATGTAATTCTAGATGCCTTTCTTTTGTTATCAGCACTGTATAGGACAAAATCAACTTCATTTTTCTTCTCTCTGTAAGTGCCCCACCTGGGCTCATTAGGATCTTTGGGCACAGACAAAAGAACTTGTGCATATCCTTCCAACACATGTTCCTCAACTTCATAAACAAGTAGGTGAATCCATTTGGTTCTAGGCTCAACTGCCTCCATGCAAGTGCAGTTAGTTTCTACCATGAAACATATGGTCTCCTTATACTTCTCAACTATTTTCTCAGATAATTTGAACCTCTTCTACATTTTGATCCTGAATGTCTTGATGTCCATGTCCATAGAATCCTTCACCCTTCTCTCTGATGTGGCTTTTAGTGAAATTTGAGACATAGTGGGTTTGCTTATATCTAGGTAAAGATTTGCAACCTTACCAACAATGTGGAAGTACAGGTGGATGATTAAAGAGCCAAACCTAAATATCTTGCTCTTTTCATGCTTAATAGCCTTGATGTTCTCAATCAACTATGTGTGCAATAGTTCACAGAGATTGTACTGAGTGTTATCTCTCACCATTCTTATTGCTGCCAGAATTGTTGTTGCAGACACACTATTTAGTCTGCTTGCCTACTGAAACTTGTAACCAAGTATCATGGTGAGGAGCTTGATGTCATTTTCCTTAATAGGATCAACTATCATCCCACACCTATCACTCCTAGATAAGCATGCTTTCTCAACCCATTTCTTAATATCCTTACCAGTTGGAAGAACTGGTCCAGTCTTAGGAAGTTCAGTCATGTCATGGATTAGGTCTACAGTAATGCAGATGAGAACTTCACCAATCTAGTAGAGGTCATCGTGTATCCTACTCAAAAATATTTTAACCCATTCTAGCTCATAGAATTCATGTGCATTAGAATACTCAAAGATAGGGTTATTAGTGAGATGCACATATTCGTCCTTGAATGAATAGTCAAGTTTCATCATTGACGCCATGCGAGTAGCTATACTGTTATCCCCAACAGTTTCTTTCTTATAGAAAATGTAAGAGAGAATATCTTCCACATGTACATCTCCTAGCGGAGTCTTAGAGAATGCTCCTTCAACATAATCTAATATAGACTTGAATGGATGCTTCATAAAGACAAATCTCTTCCTTTTTGCAATGTCAAATACAACAGGGGTTGCCATACTTACTTGTAGCTTGATTAAGTAGGGTTTCATAGTAAATTGAAATGACGTGACTGCTAGGGTTTCGTTCCAACTTATATCTATTCACTTAACTACCATATCTATTATCCTTCAGTCTTTTGATGCTCAGTGCTCATGTGCTCTTCAAATTAAGTGATCTCAAATGCAAATGTGAAGATGATCAAATATTTATTGATTTTATAAAGGTTACTACATTTAATGCTTGCTACCATAAACAGTTTTCACAGAGAGTTCTAAACTTTATTTAGAATGTGATATTGACAATGCGTGCATGTATACTGCTACAAATTATGATCATAAACATAAAACCAAAGGTGCATACTTAGAGGTGAGTATACCACCCATGCAGGGGTTTAGAGCTAGAATAGCTCCCCCTAAGACCAAGAAGGTCAACTAACCAGAAGTAGAGGATGCGTCCACTATGGATGCATCTACTAATTTTTTCTCATTACTATCCTTCTTTAGCTTGACCCATACTTTATCTGAGTTAGCTTTAGCTTCCACACACTTAACTTCTCATGATTCTTCAAACATAGACTTTTTAGGATTATCTTGTTTTTGAGTCCTGGATCTACAGAACCTTGAGATGTGTCCATCCTTTCCACATGAGTGACAAATGATAGGAGGTCTAATGTTATTATTTATCATGTTGCACTTCTTGGTTGTGTGTCCATTGTAATTGCATATCTGACATGTAATGTTCTGCAGGTTTCTTGGAGGTCGATTTCTTTGATTTTGTTGATTCATATTTCTTTGGTTCTGTTGTGACTAATTTCTTTGATTTGTTCTGCAATGTATAGCCCTGTGGAAAAACTTGTTATAGTAGTAACAATAACCTTTGAAAGGTCTTACCTCTTTACAATCTCTTGCTAAGTGACCATGTTTGTTATAGGCATAGCAAGTATGGTTGACTGCCTTGTGCCCTATTTTAGTCTCTTCATGATTCTCAGTTTTTTTTACTTCTATAGATTCTGTTTGATCTCTCTTTCTTTCTTGTAATGAATTGATCTCGCTATACTGTATCCCATACTAGTGGTGTCACCTTTTAGTTTTTGTGCATAAATCTATGATTGAATTAGATCAGAGCTTGTGTTTGGTTTATCAATCTTGTCTTTTGTTCCTGGTAGTTCATATTCAATCTTATTCTTGATGTTTTCCAATTCTAAGATTTTCATATTGGCTTGCATGAGTTCTTCATCTAACTGTCTATTTTCTTTGTTATTTTCTACAATAGCTATTAGGATATTAGTTAACTGATCATTCAATTCTTCTATCTTATCCTTTAGAGATAAGTTTTCTTCATTTAGTTTCTTGACCATTTTACCCAAATCATATGTAGAGCAATCTTTCAAATCTTTTCTTAAATTTTTGATAAGCATTTATGAGCCATCAACTTTTAGTTTAAGATCCTCATTTTATTTCTTAGATCTATCTAGATCTTCAAGGGTTGCTTCAAGATTCTTTTTTAGATGTTTAGCTTATGCTGAATCTATGATCTCCTCAAGTGGTTAAACTTTTCTCTCAGAGGACCAGAGCTCTGATACCAATTGTTAGAAACACTAAGAGGGGGGGGGGGGGAATTAGTGTTTGCCNTTTTTTAGATGTTTAGCTTATGCTGAATCTATGATCTCCTCAAGTGGTTAAACTTTTCTCTCAGAGGACCAGAGCTCTGATACCAATTGTTAGAAACACTAAGAGGGGGGGGGGGTGAATTAGTGTTTGCCTATTTATTATATTTCATAAATTTAAACATAAATCAAATATACATCCAATGAAGCTTAACAAAAGAACATATAACACATGATATGATTATGGGGAAACCTTGATCAAAGGAAAAACCCAGTGGGAATTAGTACCCACAAATATTGCACTATTATAATGAGCCTGTTAAAGTTCCTTTTCCTTGTTAGAAGCAGTCTTTACAATGCATGTACAATGACCTGGTTAAAGGCCTGACCCTGTTAGGAGTATTTTACAAAAAACCCTCTTAGGGGTGAGGACTCACTATCCAAGAGCTCACTACTCAATGAGAAAGAAGGCTACAACCTCCTGAGAATAGATATGCACTATATCCAAGAGTGAACTGTTGTATATGACACAGATGTCTGATCAATTCTAGTTATGCTTATTCTCTTATCTTCTTTAGGGGTTCTATCTCATGCTGAAATATTTACACTGCTCTACTCTGCTTATTTCTTTGACACTTCAAATATATATTTTCATTACATATATATATATATATATATATATATATATATATATATATATATGTTTACGCCTGAATAGACGCGACTATAAACAAGACCTTAGTCAGTCCAAAAACATAATACACAACGCTTCCAAACAAATTGGCTTAAGCTTGTTTACTACAATAATAAAGACATGATTACAAACATACTATCATAGGTGCTTGGCCTTTACATAAAAAAATATTATATGCTGATCCAAACTATAAGTCGGATCCATGTTGTGTCTTCTAAACTGTAGTAGTACTATTCTTGCTGTAACTTATCCGTACTATCATTCCATACCATGTGTGTATAGACTTAGCATGTACACCTAACATAGAACATGCATGTGAATGTGCATACCCTAATTCGATCATTCACATGTGCGCTGATGTGTTGATCACTATATAACTTTGTCTGCCCTGTTTTCTATACTTAGTCATTTTTGTCTTCCAAGTTTACTTGACAGAAACTCTATATGACTTTGTTGCCATAATGAAAACAAAAAATAAGTCATGTATCCTCTGGGAGTCAACTTTCCAACACTTTCTCCTTTGAGGGAGGTAATAGTGATGATCTCCCATAGGATTTTGTGTACAAAGGGAGCTTTCTGATGCATAGAGCACTTTTAAATTTGTATTCTCACATGCCCTGATCTGTGAAGGTGGTCTGTGTTTCAGATTCAAGTGTTTTTATTATCAAAAACCTTTTATTTTCCTTTGGATTGATTTTATAGTATCTCTATTGTCTGTTCTGCAGATGAAGAGGTTCCTGGAACAAGTGTTTCTTTATTGAAATGTCAGCCAAATTCATTTAATGGACAGTAGTTGGATTGTTTGCCTTCTAGTCTCTTGTAGTATTGAAAGAGCTCAAGATCTCTGGGAATTGTGATTTCTCTACCATGATGTGGGAACTTGAGGCATTGATGATAAGTAGAGGGTACACCTTTGATAATGTACATCCATGGTTGTCCTAGTAAGATGTTGTAAGGTAAATCTAGATCCAGCACATGGCAAACAATTTCAATTAAAGTTGGGCCCACTTGCAAGGGTAGTGTGATCAAACCTTTTCTTTTTTTTTCTTTGTCATCATAGGCCTTTATTGTGATTTGTGATTCATTTTTATACATCTAGGAGGTCCTCAAAAAGACTGATGTTACGAATAATTTTTAATGTATATAAATTTAGGCTAGATCCACCATCTATTAAGACTCTTTTGATTTTAGTGGATTGGATTTTGGCTTCAATATGGAGGTACTTATTATGATGAAGGTCAGGACCACAGAAGTCTTTGTCAGTGAAAACAAGATGTTCTTGTGCAACTAAATTCCTGATCATAGCTTGGAACTGGGGAGCATTGATATTTTCAGGAACACGAGATTCATTTAGAGCATCTTCAAGGATTTCTTTGTGAATTGGTGAGGTACGCAGGAGTTCTAGAATGGATATTTGTGTAGCCATCTTTCCTAATTGGGCCAACAGGTTGTAGCATGAGACAGACCAAGGAGCGATAGACGGTGCAGCTGGTGGATTTGTAGACGTAGAAGGTTTATCAACAGCTTGGACAGTGACTCTAGGTCTGCGTGTAGTAGCATTACAATTAGCGGAATTAAGGACTATGGTGTTGACATGTGTTTCAGATTCTTCGATGTGTCCACAAAGAGCGTCAAACCCAAATATATAATTTTCTTCTAGACTACCTCATGTTCGATCATTTCCTATGATAGTATTGGTGGAGTAATCATATGGGATTGCGTTAGATGCATTGTTTTGATTGTATGGTAGAAAAGGATGATTGTAGACTTTGAGTTTCGCATTTGATGAGGATGCATTATGGCCTTCAAATTTTATTTTTCCATCATCAATGAGATCTTGCACAAAGTGTCTGAGCTTCCTACATTTCTTGGTACCATGTCCTTTGATGTGATCATAATCACAATATTTATTTTCTCTATACCACATGGGTTTGGGTTGATTCTCATCGAAGGGTTGAGTATTTGGATACATTATCATTTCTTGATCTGTAAGTTGTTTAAAGATCATGTCCAAGGGTTCCTCTAATGCTGTGAATTGTTTTTGTTGCCAATTTTTGTTATTGTCATTATTTTTGTTGTTGTTGTTATGAGGTAACAAATATGATTGATTGCATGGTTTTTGTTGATTGTTTTTCTGATTGTTGTTTTGATACTGATTTTGATTTTGATTTTGATTTTGATTGTTGTTGCAATTTTGATTTTGCTTATGATTGTTATTGTGATTGTTTTGATTATTATTGTTGGATGCTTGAACAATTTGAACGTGTTTAGCATCAGTCACACCATCATGGACAACTCCTTTGTTCTTACTCCAGAATATTGGTTTATCATTATTGGAAGGAGGATAATGTTTGATAGTGCCTTTTTGCAAAAGTCCATCTTCAATGTCTTTTCCCTTCTTGACAAGGGACTCAAATGTGTCAGGTGAAGCCATTTTCATTTGGAAGGACATCTCAGAGATAATTTTTTTTGTGAAGATGTTAGTTAAGTGACTATAAGGTATTTTACATGGCACACCATTTGGAATATGTCTCCATCATTGTAAGAAACTAGCAAAGGTTTCTCCATTCTTTTGTTTAGTATTGCACAAATCGCTGACTGTTGCTTGATTCCCAATGTTATACAAATATTGTCCAACAAAATTCTCTACAAGATTAGAGAAAGTAGAGATTGATCCGTAAGGAAGGGCCATGAACCATTCCAAAGTTACACCTCTAAGACTCCTAGTGAAGAGTCTTTTTAGGTAATTTTTATTATAGGAAACTTCTTGACATGTGATGTCAAATTCTTTGAGATGTTCTAGAGGACATGTTTCACTTTTTTATTTCTCAAATTTAGGCATCTCAATGTTTGGGGGGAGTGGTTGCATTGTGATGGAATTTTCAAATGGATAGGGACAAATCTCTTCAAAAGAAATCTCATTTTTCCCCCCATTCTATAAACTATACACAAGAATTTTGAGCTCATTAACTTGTTGGGATAAATCTGGAGCATTATTCAGAGTAAATTGATGCAGGAGCATCCTGGGTGTAAGGGCAATCTTACATCACCCAAAAATATTTTTATTTTCTTTTCAATAAGGGCTACCTTGTGCAGAGCTGCTATTTATGGAAACTTGCTATTTTTAGTAAGTTGGTCATACGATCTTAGAATGTTCTGATTTCACATGTGGAGGTTCATCTCAGTCTTATCAGCCTGCCAGTAAAGTTTCATGGCTAGTTTAGGTCTAGTTTTGAAGATATTAAAGATTTTTGGTATTGGTAGCAGGGTACAGAAACTTTGAACTCAGTTTTGAAGGCTTTAGAGGCCCCAGATGAGGTCAAATATTTGGGTGACGGGAACTTGCACAAGATAGGCCTATAGAGCACTTTGTGGCATTTTTGGATTGGGGTCATAATAGTCAATCGGGTCAACTGGCGATGACTTATGGTCTTCGAAAGTTGGGTCACCCGAAATGACAAAAAATATTTTTTCTTCAAAATTTCTGTTCGGGTTTCAAAAGTTATTTTGAGCCGACCATGATGTAATAAATTGTAAAATAAAATAATTCTAAGTTTGGTCGGCCTATGGGCTAAATTTTTGGAACCTTCTCGGGCGGTGGAAATTGCCTATATAAAGAAGGCCCATAGTGTTGTCTAGGGCAGTTCTGGGTAGATCTGGGTAATAATTTGAGGCTTTGTCCTACAAAATATTGTAAGGGGAATGCCCATGTGGCTTTGCATATTGTAATTCTGAAAGTTTGTAATTCTACATTTGTGGAGATAATAAGAAGGCCATTTTCTGTTCTTGCAAATTGTTGTTGCTTCTCTGTTTCTGTTATGTGTTTGTGGTATTAAGGGGAGCTCCCTTCATCAAGTGGTATTAGAGCAGGAGTTCCTAAGTGTGTAAATAGATCGCCGACTATGAGGCAGATTGCACTAGGACCATGGGTTAGGGTTTTTGTGTAAACAGATCGTCGACTGTGAGGCAGTTTGCACCAGGACCCTGGTTAGGGTTTCAGCATGCATCACAAAAATGCCTCCATAAAGGGAACGTGGCGGAAGAGTTGGTGTTGTGACACCTTAGGTTAGAGAGCTCCAGAGACAAGTGTGAGCATTACAAGAAGAGATTCGTAGAGGAATGAATCTTAATGTTAGAAACAAAAGTGAGGATGAAGCCGAAGAAGGAAATGATGATCAAGAAGAAGTTGAAGTTTTGAATCCAGAAGAAGAAAGGCTTTTCTGAGCCATTTACAAGATTGGTAAAAGACCTAAGATTGAGTTTCCTACATTTTCAAGGAATCTTAACCCAGAGGAGTTGATTGACTGGATCAACGAATGTGAAGAATATTTCAAGTATGAAGATATTGAGGATCCTGATCGGGTCAAGTTTGCGAAGGCCAGACTGAAGGGTCATGTGAAGATCTGGTGGCAGGAGATCCAATTGGAGTGAAATTGAAGAGGAAAGGATAAAATCATAAGATGGGATCAGATGGTGGATAATTTGAAGTGACAGTTCATTCCTATTGATTATGAGCTTGACCTATTGAAGAAAATGCAAAGTTTGAAGCAAGCAGGAAGATCTGTTCAGGAGTATAGAGAGGAGTTCTATCGAATCCTCATCAGAACAAGACATGCAGAAGCTGATAAGGAGAAAGTTTCCCATTACCTTAATGGGTTGAGGCCAAGCATTTAGGAGGAGTTGAATCTAGTTTGAATGAACAGTATTGAGGAGGCATACTAGTTTTCCCTGAAAGTAGAGGAAAAGCTGAACAAAAAGTTTGAGAGTAGACAAAATGGAAGAGGTCATGGTGGAAGATCTGGCGAATGGTCATATGGTGGCCAAAATGAAGATCTAAAAAAGAAGGATGAGGCCAGTAGCAGTCAGAATCAGCGAGGAAACAATTCCAATCATTTCCAAGATCAGAATAATAGAGATCAGAGAGGAAGAGGA
>MU227925.1:1280038-1319021 GCA_018584345.1 Thuja plicata
AATGAAGAAGGACCTTATCTAGTCCTTAGCAATTAGGCTTTTCTTGTCTCTGAATCAGAAGTAAAGGCACAGGATTCAAATAGACATTTCAAGCATTGTGATTCATACAAGAAAAATCCCTAACAAATATGTGGGTGCACACACATATACCCATACATATATAAATAATATTATCTGTGTGTTTCCAATTTCTTTGTGTAAATGGTATTTTAATGATTAGATAAAGCATATTAAATGAAGTATATTAAATAAAAGTAAAATAATAATAAGAGATAATAAAAATAGTTCTTTTGGTAAAACTAGCTATCTAGGGGGAGTTGAACTCGAGACCTCCTAGAAGTTAGGCTAGTTTGATTCCAATTGTGCTATGTGTTTTCCTTGAGAGCATTATCTCTATTATGTTTGTCATGGGGTTTTTTGAAGGGTATTTTAATTAAAATAATTGAAAAACTTTATTATTGGTTACGGGAAGTTTTGGTTAAATATTTCAACCAACTATGGAAGTTGGAGAAGTTGCTTCCCATAAAGAAAATCCTCCAACCATATAGTTGGGAGATAAATTTATACCCTTTTTAGAGATTCAGGATGGAGAGTTTTTGGAGGAAAATTGGGTGATTCTTGCAATATTGAATCGGAAGTCATTTACGATATTTTCTCTTTGTGTGGGTATGATTTACCATCTTTCTGGGAGTGCATTGAGAGTTTTGTAAGGAAGGAGGAGAGGATTGGTTTCTAGAGGAGACTTCATCAAGGAGGCTACGATCTCACTCAAGGTTTGGAGGACTTGCAGAGGTGTGCTCCAGTCTTTGTGAGGCTTCTCCGCAGGAGTCCAGGTAGGGTCTGGAACAACATAAATCATCTTATTGTATATGAATATGTATATGTGTGTGCGTTCTTAAATATTTATAATTTCATATTATCTACAAGTTTCTGTTGTGAAATTATTTGAAATTAGGATGATAATTAAAAACAAATGCATTAATTGGAAACAAACCAAAAGTTCTGATTTATTTTCCTATACTTGTACTCTGCTATAAATAAATTTTGATCCTGACATTATTATCAAAATCTCCCCAGTGATAATTTTCATAATTAGGTTTTAGCTAACATATAAGAAAATTAGGAAGATCTAACAGTTCAAAAATTAGTTATGCTCACCGCACTGAGACTGTATTTTTATGACAGTCATACGTATGTTTCTAGAAATAGTCTCTAACATCACACAGTTAAAGTTTCCCTTATGATTCGAACCAATAGGAAATATCTTTAACTAAATTTTACTCCTCTCTTTCTCTATATCCCTCTTGCAACCAACCTACAAGAGAAGATTCATCAACACTTAAATATGTAATATCTTGTCACATTTCTAAGACAAGATTACTTAGTCTTCTCTCTTGATTCATAGGCCCTACATGTTCATTAGTTTATAGTAAATTCTTTTCACCATCAATATTGAATAGTTTATGTTACTTTTATGTTCTATTTGGACCTATTCTAGAAACTTTGGAGTCATGGATTTCTGTGTTGGGTAATTGTTTTTCTTGGGGATTGGTCTGTATCTTCCAACCTTGATCATGTTCTTTGTCTACATCTTTGTACCTCTCTTATTGTTTCTTTTATTTCTTGAATTTGATCATAACATTGTACTTAAGGTGTCTTGAGTATGTGACATCCTTGTACTATTCTTATGTTGTTTATGGTTAAGGTTAGGGCTCATCTTGGTGGTCTGAGTACACAGGAGAGTTTCCTAAACCTTTGAAATAGAGCATTTGAAGTATTGCAATTCTTTTATCATGTTTTGGGTAGGGGATTAGGTACCCTAGGTGAGTGGATTAACATAGGTGTTGTAACCCAAAGTGGTTTCCAGGGGATCCTATGGGTGAGTTTGTAATCAAGTGATAACCTTAAAATTAACTTGGGAGGGGGGATTCAAAAGATAATGAAAGATACATAATAATGCCCACATAGTCCTGTTGGAGTACCGGGACCATGGGTAACTTCAAAGATGGATCCCTATTCATAAAGGGGGGACTGGGGTTACACGGTTTCCATGAAGGATCCCAATAAACAAGATATGTGATGACACTCACTTAGAGGGTATGCTAGAAACCTAACCCTTGTGTATAGTTAAGTGATATTTTTTTATGTCTGGTATTTGTTTAAGTTATTGTTTTGTGAAGCCTTAGATTGCTTAGGGCCTTGTAAGTATCTTGGTTCTATCTCCTAGCATGGGGGGTGGAACTTCACTAGTTTCACATGTTTGGGTGACAAATTTCTTTCGAGGTGTTGTTCGTGGTTCATGACTTGGATGCTTCAGTTTTCATGCAGTCATAAAGATCTTTCTATTTTGTATCATGTATTATTGAAAAGGATGATGTAAAGATATATTTGTTAAGCATTCGGTCCATTCATGTACTTATTATTGTAATTGGATTCATTACTAGAAATTGTATTGGAAAAACCAAAGCAGTGTAATTAGGGTGGGATAGTTCTAAGGGTTTATTTCAAGGGATATTAATTGAAAGTTCAAAGTTGTAATGAAAAGTGTAATGTTGAATTATCTTCTCTATCTCTCTTATGTTGAAGAGAAAAGAAATTCTTCTTATGTAAAAATTTATATGTAAGTTGTAAAAGGGTAGTTATCCAATGTGTAGGAAAGAGAAATGAAAATGATTTAGGGAGTAAGGGATGTAGTTATAATTGAAATATCACTTTCTTACCCTCTCTCTTAAATTTGGAAATGTATAAGTAAAAGTAAAGAAATAGAATTCAATTTGAATAGTAACGCAAATATATTGATAAATGATTTCATTAAGGGAACCTTAAGGAATGTACTGGTGAATTTAATAAATGATGTGATGTTTAAAAAAAATTGTTAGTTGAAATTTGTATGTGTTCCCTGGCGGGGATATTACATTTGGTATCAGATCCGTAGTTGCTACACTGGGAGCTCAGGGTCTATTTACCTTTAAAACCCAAAAATTTTCAACACATTGAATACTCCTTTTAAGCTTAAACCTAAAACTTATATTTCACCACTCTTCCAGGATGCCTCCTGTTACCCGTGGAATAGCTAAGGATAGAGTTCAAGAGTCTTCCTTGAGATCTCTCCCAATGAGTTCCCATGGGGAATATTAGGGAGAACATAATCAAGAAAATCATAGAAATGAGAGTCAGGGTAATGACTCAGAAGGAGCCCAACGTAGGCAACTGATGCAACAACTCTTGCATAGACAAGACAACCTTAAAAAAAGAGTTAATTTTGAAGAAGGAAATCAAGCTCATCAACAAGACCAAGTAAGGGATAGAAGCCCTAGGAAAAGGAAAGATACGCAAGAATCTAAGGACATAGATACTGATCACATGAGAGACTTACGCAAGGTTAAGGTACCATTTTTTATGGCAACGAAGGGGGATCTACAATAGAAACTTGGTTGTTTGACCTTGATAGGTATTTCTCTATGCACCCTTTTAGCAATAATGTCAAGGCTAGATGCGCTATTATGAATCTAAGAAAATTTTCATATACTTGGTGGTGTACGGAAGAAGACAAACTCCAAGTCACCATTAACACTGTTTCTTGGGAATTGTTCCTAGAAATTTTTAAGGATCGATTCATGTCTGATCAATGGAGACAAGGAAGGGCAGAAGAATTTCACCACCTTAAGCAAGCCAACATGACGGTGGAAGAATATGAAAGAAGATTTTATGAACTTAAGCCTTTCTCAGGCTATAGAGATGATAGACCCATTCTTGTCCAACACTTCATTAGAGGTTTGAATGATCGAATATCGGGGGAGGTGGCAGTCTTGGAACCCAAGAATCTCTGAGATGCCATTACTAAGGCATACCTAGTAGAAAGAAAGGTGAAAGGAAAAGGTGGCTATTCCAGTGGCCAAACCTTTAATGTTGGGTCAAGTTCTAAAGGAAACTTTGATCAAGGAAATTATAATTCCAAGAACCAACATTCATCTTTCAAAGGAGGTCAAAACTTTCATAAGAAGCAAATTCAGAATAACAACCAAGGTAATGGAAAGTTTCAACAACCTCAGAGCTGTAACAATTTTTTAGCACAACAAAGGTTTCCTCCTCCACAATCCCAAAATTCTCAGAATTTCAATAGAGGAGGTTATCAACAATCTAGTGCTCCTCCTGCAAAGAACTTTGGAAGAAACACTGGGTGTTATTCTTGTGGACAACAAGGACATATTGCAATTCATTTCCCTCAGTGCACAAATATCACTAATCAGAATCAGGCAGTTTCAGAACCAACCGTGGGGGATGCTGGTCGGTCTCATAGGGTGTTCACTACAGTAGAGCATATACAAGCTGATCACTAGAACACTGTCATATATACTTCAGGTTTGTTAAAGGGTAAAACCATTTCTATTCTCTTTCACTTGGGAGCAACCGATTCCTTCATATCTCCTTCTTTGATAGAAAAGTGCGGGCTAGCGGTAGTAGGGAAAGGAGTTAAGTGGCAGGTAGAGCTAGCCTTAGGGGATAAAATTACCATAGAATTGTGTGTTCAACATTGTAACTTGGGATTAGGACCCTTCTCTACCAATTTTGATCTTCAAGTCATTCCTCTTGGATCATATGGAGTTGTCCTAGGAATGTATTGGTTAGCAGCTCATGTAGCCAGGATAGATTGCAGAAAGAAGCTCATCCATTGTTTGGATGATTTGGGGAAGCCCAACACTATTATGCGAATCCAAAGACCTATGTCACTTTGAATGATATTAGCTATGCAACTTAAGAAATGCATGAGAAAGGGATGAAATTTTTTTTGTAGTCTTAGTTGATGACCTGGCTGAAAATGAAGATAGAGAAATTATACTTGAGCATCCTTTACTTAAAGAGTTTGCAGATGTCTATCCAACTGAGATACCTTGAATGCCTCCAAAAAGAGGCATTAATTTCCACATAGAGTTGGTTCTAGGAGCCAAACCTATCTCCAAAGGTCCTTATCGCATGACCACTTAAGAGTTGAGTGAGTTAAAAGTTCAACTAGAAGAACTCTTGGAAAAAGGTTTCATCAGACCAAGTGTGTCACCTTGGGGAGCTCCGGTTATCTTTGTTAAGAAGAAGGATGGCTCACTTAGGTTGTGCATTGACTATCTCCAACTCAACAAAGTAACCATCAGGAATCGGTACCCTTTGCCAAGAATTGATGATTTGTTTGATCAGATGAAAGGATCCAAGGTATTCTCCAAGATCAATCTAAAGTCGGGTTATCACCAGTTAAGGATTCATGAGGCCGACATTCATCGAACATCTTTTCATACTCGATATGGGCATTATGAATTTATCATGGTACCTTTTGGCCTCACTAATGCACCTTTAGTATTTATGAGTCTTATGAATGGGGTATTCAAGACCTTCTTGGACAAATTTGTCATAATTTTCCTAGATGATATTTTGGTGTATTCTAAGTCAGTAGAGGAACATGAGAAACATCTTCTTCAAGTGTTACAATGCCTTCATGAGAATCAGTTGTTTGCAAACGTGGAGAAGTGTGAATTCTTTCAGACTAAAGTTAAGTATCTTGGTCATGTTATCTCAGGAGAAGGTATAGCAGTTGATCCTACCAAGATACAAGCTATAGTTGAATGGCCAACCCCCACCAATGTCTCAGAGGTTCATAGTTTCATGGGTTTAGTCAGATACTACAGATGCTTCATCCAAGGATTCTCTAGAATAGCTCACCTTTTCACTTCCTTGCAAAGGAAAGGGAAGAAGTTCCTTTGGACTGAGAAATATTCAGAAAATTTTTAGATCCTTAAGGATAAATTGACGAGTGCCCCAATTTTGGTGGTACCTGACCCCGTGGAAAATTTTATAGCTTGCACAGATGCTTCCATGGAAGGCATAGGGGCAATATTGATGCAAGAAGGAAGATTTATTGTTTATGAGTCTAGAAAGCTTAAGGACCATGAGCTTAACTATCCCACAAATGATTTAGAGTTAGCAGCGGTAGTTTATGCCTTGAATCATTGGAGACATTTCTTATTAGGGCATCAATTTGAGCTACACACGGATCACCGAAGCCTTCAATACACATTTACTCAACCTAATCTCAGCACCAGGTAGTGCCGATGGATGGAGTTCCTTTGGGAATATGATTTTGAGGTCAGATATATCCAAGGCAAAGAGAATGTGGTAGCGGATTCTTTGAGCAGAAGGAGACATGAGTTATCCATTCTGTCCCTTTCAATTGATTTGAGAAGTCAAATCTTGTATTCACTTCCTTTAGATACTTTGTATCAAGAAGTTAAGGCTAAAATTGAGTCAGGCAAGGTCTTAGAAGGAAGGTTCTCAGGTTATTCTTTAGAGCTAGATGGATTGTTGAGGCATAAAGGCTGAATCTATGTACCGCTTTCAGGTGATCATCAAAAATTTATCATGGTGGAAGGACATCATGCTCCCTATTCAGATCATCCAGGGGTTAAGAAGATGTATTTAGATCTGTGAGAGTTATAATTTTGGTCAGGTATGAAGAGAGATAAAGAAGATTTTCTGGCTAGGTGTCTGGAATGTCAGAGGGTCAAAGCCAAACATCATCACCCAGCAGGCCTCCTTTAGCCACATTTAATTCCCGAATGGAAATGGGATACGATCTCTATGGATTTTATTGTGGGACTCCCTGTCACTTATCAGAGACATGATGCTATCATGGTCACAATGGATAATTTAACCAAGGTAGCACATTTTTCTCCTATACAGTCATCCTATACTACCACCTTAGTAGCCAGAGTCTTCCTAAAAGATATAGTTAGGTTGCATGGTGTTCCTAGAAAGGTTATCTCTGATAGGGATCCAATGTTCACTTTAGAATTTTGGACCTCTTTGCAACATGGCATAGGGACTCAGCTAAATTTTAGTTCAGCATATCATCTAGAGATTGATGGTCAAATAGAGGGAGTCAACCAAGTGCTTGAGGACATTCTTAGAATGTATGTGATGGATAGACAGACCCACTGGGAATATTATCTGTACCTAGTGGACTTTTCATACAAAATGGCTATCACATTTTGATAGGATTGTCACCATTTTAGGCTCTTTATGGTCATCCTTTTCATACCCCTCTGAGTTGGGATCACTTAGAGGACAGAGTACTACTTGGCCCCCAGATGTTACAACATATGGAGTAGCAGGTTCAGAGGATCAGAGAGCATCTTGTGACAGCTCAAGATAGGCAGAAGAAGTATGTTGATGCTCATAGGATCGATAGATATTTCTCTATTGGAGATAAGGTGTTATTGAGAGTTCACCCACGTAAGAGCCCTATCTATTATGGAAAAGATTCTAAGTTGGCACCAAGATATGTAGGTCCATTTGAAATCCTTGAGAGGATAGGACCAGTTGCTTACCGACTCACCCTACCACCCAACCTCACATGTGTGCATCATGTGTTTCACATATCCATTCTTAGAGAGTATATTCATGATTTGAATCATGTTTTAGATTGGAACACTTTATAGGTAGAGGATGGGAAGATAGCTTTGGAGCCAGTGCATATACTCCAGCAGCAAATTTTGACCCTCAGGGGTCACAGCATAGAGCATGTAAGGGTCCAATGGGACACCAATGATGAGACCTATGCCACTTGGGAGGAAGCTAGAATAATCAGATCTTCATATCCATACTTGTTTGTAGGCTTCCAGAAGTAAGCCTAATCCTAGGGGGAGAGGATGTAATGCCCACCCTAGTATCTACATAATTTGGATTGACAGGATTATTACTTTGATACTTTGGATTATATGTTTGGACTATGTTGTTTCATGATGGGACATTGGATTTCATATTTATTGGCTAATGCATTTTATTATGAGATATTAAATAATTTGAAATAAAATGATGAACTAATTGTGAAATGTTCATATCTGATTTATATATTTATATGGATCTAACCCTACTAACACCATTATGTTTTGATGTATACACTGGTTGATGTGAGTGTAGGATGAGGAGAAGCAGTCGTAGTTACTCTTACGAGAGAACCACATGATGTCGCACTCTCCCTCCTTGTTTTCCATTGTCTCTTTATATATGTATATGCATGTAAGTTGGTGATGGAGGATGTAGGTACCAGGCATTGGCTCCACCTAGCTACACAGGTCTGAGTGTGCCTTCAAAATCCTCGAACTATTGTTGTGTGGATATCTTATCAAGCTACTCTCAAGGATGCCCTTGAACTTGGATTTCTGTTAGGAGGTTACCCTAGTTGGTGAATGTGAATACATTTTTATGATGTTGTCTTATGGGTTATGTTTTGATGTTGTCTTGTGACTTATGATGTTGGTTTAATTTTGGTATGAAGTGTATATATATAGACTTAGTTAATATTTGTATTATTATTAAGTGTATGTTATATAGGTATGTGTATATGTGGGTGCACATGCATATACCTATACATATATAAATAATATTATCTGTGTGTTTATAATTGCTTGTGTAAATGGTATTTTAATGAATAGATAAAGTGTATTAAATGAAGTATATTAAATAAAAGTAAAATAATAATAAGAGATAATAAAAAATATTTCTTTTGGTAAAACTAGCTATCTAGGGGGAGTTGAACTCGAGACCTCTTAGAAGTTAGGCTAGTTTGATTCCAATTGTGCTATGTGTTTTCCTTGAGAGCATTATGTCTATTATGTTTGTTATAGGGTTTTTTGAAGGGTATTTTAATTAAAATAATTAAAAAACTTTATTATTGGTTACAGGAAGTTTTGGTTAAATATTTCAACCAACTATGGAGGTTGGAGAAGTTGCTTCCCGTAAAGAAACTCCTCCAACCATATAGTTGGGAGATAAATTTATTGCCTTTTGGATATTGGGGATGGAGAGTTTTTGAAGGAAAATTGGGTGATTCTTGCAACATTGAATCAGAAGTCATTTATGAGATTTTGTCTCTATGTGGGTATGATTTACCATCTTTCTGGGAGTGCATTGAGAGTTGTCTGAGAAAGGAGGAGAGGATTGGTTTCTTGAGGAGACTTCATCAAGGAGGCTACCATCTCACTCAAGGTTTGGAGGACTTGCAGAGGTGTGCTCCAGTCTTTGTGAGGTTTCTCTACAGGACTCCAGGTAGGGTCTGGAACCACAAAAATCATCTTATTGTCTATGAATATGTATATGTGTGTATGTTCTTAAATATTTATAATTTCATATTATTTACAATTTTCTATTGTGAAATGATTTGAAATTAGGATGATAATTAAAAACAAATGTGTTAATTGGAAGTAGAAAAAATGTTTTGATTTATTTTCCTATACCCGTACTCTGCTGTAAATAAATTTTGAATGCAAAATTATTATAAAAATCTCTCCAGTGAGAATGTGCATAATTAGGTTTTATCCAACATATATGAAAATAAGGAAGATCTAATAGAGAAAAAAAAAGTTATGCTCACCGCACTGGGACTATATTTTTATGATAGTCATATGTATGTTTCTAGAAATAGTCTCTAAACTCACACAGTTAAAGGGTCCCTTATGATTCAAACCAATAGGACACATCTTTAAATAAATTTTACTCCTCTCTTTCTCTATATCCCTCTTGCAACCAACCTACAAGAGAAAATTCATCAACACTTAAATATGTAATATCTTGTCACCTTTCTAAGACAAGATTACTTAGTCTTCTCCCTTGATTCATAGGTTCCTACATGTTCATTATTTTATAGTAAAATCTTTTCCCCATCAATATTGACTAGTTTATATTACTTTTATGTTCTATTTGGACCTATTCTAGAATCTTTGGATTCATGGATTTCTATGTAGGGTAATTGTTTGGCTTGGGGATTGGTTTGTATCTTCCAACCTTGATCATCTTCTCTGTCTGCATCTTTGTACCTCTCTTAATGTTTATTTTATTTCTTGAATTTGATCATAATATTTTACTTAAGGTGTCTTGATTATGTTACATCCTTATACTATTCTTATGTTGTTTATGGTTAAGGTTAGGGCTCATCTTGGTGGTTTGAGTACACAGGAGAGTTTCCTAAACCTCTGAAATAAAGCATTTGAAGTATTTCAATTCTTTTGTCATGTTTTGGGTAGGGGACTAGGTACCCTAGGTGAGTGGCTCACCATAGGTTCCAGAACCCAATGTGGTTGCCAGGGGATCCTATGGGTGAGTTTGCAATCAAGTGATAACCTTAAAATTAACTTGGGAGCGGGGATTCAAAAGATAATGAAAGACACATAATAATGCCCACATAGTCCTGTTGGAGTACCGGGACCATGGGTAACTGCCAGGATGGATCCCTATTCATAAAGGGGGGACCGAGGTTACATGGTTGCCAGGAAGGATCCCAATAAACATGATATGTGATGACACTCACTTAGAGGGTATGCTAGAAACCTAACCCTTGTGTATAGTTAAGTGATATATTTTTTATGTCTGGTATTTGTTTAAGTTATTGTTTTGTGAAGCCTTAGATTTCTTAGGGCCTTGTGAGTATCTTGGTACTATCTCCTAGCACAAGGGGTGGAACTTCACTAGTTTCACATGGTTGGGTGGAAAATTTCTTTCGAGGTGTTGTTCATGGTTCGTGACATGGATGCTTCAGTTTTCATGCAGTGATAAAGATATTTCTATTTTATATCATGTATTATTGAAAAGGAGGATGTAAAGATATATTTGTAAAGCCTTCGGGCCATTCATGTACTTATTATTGTAATTGGATTTGTTACTAGAAATTGGGTTGGAAAAAGCAAAGCAATGTAATTAGGGTGGGATAGTTCTAAGTGTTTATTTCAATGGATATTAATTGAAAGTTCAAAGTTGTAATGAAAAGTGTAATTTTGAATTATCTTCTCTATCTCTCCTATGTTGAAAAGAAAAGAAATGCTTCTGATGTAAAAATTTATATGTAAGTTGTAAAAGGGTAGTTATCCAATGTGTAGGAAAGAGAAATGAAAATGATTTAGGGAGTAAGGGATGTAGTTATAATTGAAATATCACTTTCTTACCCTCTCTCTTAAATTTGGAAATGTATAAGTAAAAGTAAAGAAATAGAATTCAATTTGAATAGTAACGCAAATATGTTGGTAAATGATTTCATTAAGGGAACCTTAAGGAGTGTACTTGTGAATGTAATAAATGATGTGATGTTTAAAAAAAATAAAATTGTTAGTTGAAATTTTTATGGGTTCCGTGGTGGGGACATTACAAATCTCGTCATTCTTTTACTGCTTGTTATAAAGCTTCTCGTGCTTTAGAATAGATTATTGATAGTGGCGCTTCTCATCATGTTACATCTCATAGAGAAGTATTTGAGTCTTTGCAACCTGATATTACTAATGTTCCTATTCAATTATCTAATGATCATAGTTTCAAAGTTGATGGTTTTGGTGATGTTAATTTTCCAAATGGAAAGTTACAGTGTTCTTTATGTTCCTGAATTGAAATCTAATCTTCTTTCAGTTGCTCAATTATGCAAAGATTACAAAGTTGAATTTCATAAGGATGTGTGCTATAGTATTAATCCTAACACTAATTATGTTTTTGCTAATGCTAAGATGGATTATGATAACTTGTTTAAATTCAATGATTTTTCCTCTTCAAGGTACTCTTTGAAAGTCAATATTGATTTCAATGTATGGCATGAAAGGCTTAGCCATTTGAATTCCAATTATATTACTTTGATGCAAAAATCTAACATGGTTGAAGGTTTACCTCATATTGTTCCATCTAAAATTACATGCACAGGCTACATAAGTGGAAAAATAAAAAGGGAGCCATTTCCTCATGGTACATGACAGAGGGCATCTCATAAGTTACATCTTATTCATAGTGATCTTTTGGGTCCAATTGAGAACATATCCATGCAAGGTTAAAAGTATGCTCTAACCTTTGTGGATGATTTTACTAGAAGAATTTGGATTTATTTTTTTCATACTAAAGTTCAAGTACCTGACACATTTTATGAATTTTATATGTTTGTGGAAAGGAAATCTAGTTCTAAACTTAAAATACTTAGAACAGATAATGGTACTGAATATGTTAATAATGTTTTTTATTCTTACTTAAGATCTTTTGGTATAAAACATTAACTTACTGTTCCTTATACACCACAACTAAATGGTGTGGTGGAAAGGAAGCATAGAACTATTGTGGAAATGACTAGATGTATGTTACATGCTAAAGATATGCATTACAAGTTTTGGGCTGAAGCTATGTCTTGTGCCACTTATATTCTTAATAGAACTCCTACTAAAGCTTTGCAAAATATAACTCCTGAGGAAGCATGGTCCGGTACAAAACCCAATTTACAACATTTGAAATTTTTTAGATCTATTTCTTATGTTCACACACCTAAACAAAAAATGCATAAACTTGATTCTAAATCTTTTTCCCTTACTTTTGTTGGGTATGATGAATCTACTAAAGGTTATAGAGTTTATGATCCTACTACTAACAAGGTACATATTGCAAGAGATGTTGTTATTGCATAAAATGAAGTTCATGATTGTTCCAAGGTCAACGATGATGAATTTAAAGGGGGCATTATTTATCTCTTGGAGGACCAACCTCCTATTCTAAACCCCACTCTTAGTGCACCTATTTCTATTCCTATTAGCATTAAAAAATATGATTATGATGATGATGATGATTATGATGATAATAATGATGATGGTAATAATATTTCTACTCCTCCTAGTGATAATTTTTCTCATGATAGTGATAATGTTGTTCACGATGATAATGATAGTGATGGTGAAAATGATGAATTTACTCCTCATAGTGATATTTCCATCACTTCTAAGAGAAATCCTAAATGGTTTAAAAACTTACTTAATGAAGGTGATGATTACATTACTAGAATGGGTGGTCCTAAACCTAGGAGACTTAATTATTGTAGCTATGCTTTAATGTCTTCTCTTATGCATTCTTAAGATCCTCAAACTTTTTCTCAAGCTAAAAATCAACCCCACTGGCAAAATGCTATGCAAGATGAATATGATAGTTTAATTTCTAATAATACTTGGGGTTTAGTTACTTTACCTCATGCAAAAAATTATGTTTCATGTCAATGGTTAAATAAAACTAAGTTGAATGCAAATAATGAAATTAGTAAGTTTAAAGCTATAATAGTAGCAAGAGGTTTCTCTCAAGTTGAAGGGATAGATTATAATGAGACCTTTGCTCCTGTTGCAAAAATGCCTACTATTAAAGTTATTCTTGCTTTAGCTTCTAAAATGAATTGGCCTATTCACCAAACAGATGTTAAAAGTTCTTTTTTAAATGGTGATTTGCATGAAGAAATATATATATGTCTCAACCTCCTAATTTTATTAAAGAAGGAAATGAACATCTTGTATGTAAACTAAAGAAATCTATCTATGGTTTAAAACAATCTCCTAGAGAATGGTATTCTAAAATTAATGCTTTCTTTACTTCTCAAAGTTTTTCTAGAAGTAAAATTGATCCTAACTTGTATATCAAGCATAGTGAAAATGACTTTATTATTATCATTCTTTATGTTGATGATTTGATTCTTACTTCAAATTCTAGTCATTTAATTTCTAATGTTAAGTCTCAACTCAACCAAAAATTTCAAATGACTGATTTAGGACTTCTTCATTATTTCTGAGGAATACAAATTTGGCAAACACCTAAGTGTATTTTTATTTCTCAAAGTAAATATGCTAAAGATCTTCTTGATAAATTTCATATGAATGGTGCTAATCATGTTTCAATTCCATGTGAATTAGTGACTAAGTTAATGATAGATATGGAAACTCCATTTATAGACGTTACTCCTAATAGGAAACTTGTTGGAAGTTTAAATTGTCTAACTCTCACTAGACCTGATATATTTTTTAGTGTTGGTTTAGTTTAAATATTTATGTCCAAACCTCAACAAACACACTTAAAAATTTTTAAAATAATTTTAAGACATATTAAAGGTACTCTTGATGTAGGTTTATTTTATGATGCAAATTATGATTTTACATTAAAAGGCTTTACTCATTCAGATCTAGGTGGAGACCCCAATGATGGGAAATGTACTTTTGGGTATTGTTTCTTTCTTGGTTTAGGTGCTATATCTTGGAAAAGTAAAAAATATCAATCTATTTCACTATGTTCTACTGAAGATGAATACAAAGTTGTACTAATGCCTCCAAAGAATCCTTATGGCTTAGAAGAATTCTTGAAGATTTGGGTCTACCTCAAAAAGAACCTACACCTTTATATTATGACAATAAAAGTGCAATAGCCTTCGCAAAGAATCATGTCTACCATGAAAATTCAAAGAACATCTCTCTCCACCATAACTTGATTAGAGAGAAAATTGAAGAAAAGAAAGTTTCATGCATCTATTGCAAGGGTGAAGATCAAGTTGTAGATATTTTGACAAAGCCTCTTTCTAGAGATAAATTTGAATTTCATTATAAAAATTTGGGTTTGATACCCCTCGATGAAAATCTCCCATGTAAAGATTAAAGGGGGGTGTTATAATTTAATATTTCCTTGGTTGAAACTATGTAATTAAAGGATAAACCAAGGTCTCCTTATTTGTATTTGTACTCTAGTCCAAGTAGGAGGACATGCTACTATTTTGTAATTTCTTTAATAAGGAAATTAGATATTCCTCCTTAAGAGGAATCTCACATTTGTCACACACACAATATGAATGTGGCATTCATAGAAGATGGGAGTTATATGCAAACTCCTCCACTCATCTCTATTTAAGAGATGCCTCTCACACACTTGTCTAATAATCTTCTCTTCTTTCTCACTTCTCCTCACATTCTCATCTTGATCTCAATATTGTATTGAGCTTATTGATCTCATTCTTTAGGCCTTATGCCATATTCATATTCTTCACAAGGGGTTTTTCTTTTTTTTCCCGTTTCAAATCTTTGTGTTCTTGTCTTGGTTCTTGGAGCATTTTGGTGATCTTTTGGCTTGATACTTTGAAGCAATTCCTCTTTATCTCTCTTGGTAAACTTCGTAAATTCCTTTCATGCACTCACACTTGGATTCTTTCATTTGCTCTACTTATTTTTTATGATTCCTAACAAGATCTCCATTTGATTGTATCCTTTATGTTTGTGCAAGCATGATTCACACGCATAGCCCCATAGAGCGTCTTGACAAAAGTGGTCATGTAAACATGATTGAGACCACAAGGCTACACTTAAGTTAGATGTGAACCAAGTATAAGCTCAAATGTCAATCAGCTCCCAAGGCTTTGACCCCAAATAGTAAATTTGATTAACATGAGTTAGATTGGTGTGGCTTACACCTTGTTCTCATGTGGGTCATTCCCAGGATATTTTTTCCTCAACTGACAGACCCATCTAAAGGATTAACTTGAAAAACATGGATTGGCAACAAAATGGGTCTGAATTTTTTATTTTCTCTCAAGGGGAAAAGAGAATACTCTCCTACCCAATGTCATTTTCTCCCAAACATGCCAAACACTTGTTCTTTCCCAAAAGACTTATTTGTTTAAAAATAAATAAACATGTCTAGGTTTTTTATCTTCCAAAAATGAAGAGAGCATACTCCCCTAATGTTTATTTTGAATCACACAAATAAAATCTCTGAATTAATCTAGGTGCCTAAATAAAAGATTATGCTAACAAGAAAGATCATTTGGTTGGAATATTTCAAGGCAACCTACAAGAACAAATGTAAGTAGTTTGTTGTTTGTCTTCCTCAACATCCTACAAGCACACAAAGTTAGTAGTTTTTTGATGTTTTAGTCTTCAGAAAGGGTGCTGCAAAACCTTGAAAAGGATTAGTAACCTTGAAATCTACTAAAAAATATTGAATCATAGAAAATATGTGCAAATGATAGAGTACATGACGACAATCTGCGCAAATGATAAAGTTAGAGCGCAGACGACAGTCTATGAAACACATAAACTTATATCTGTCAGAAAAGTCAGAAATTCACAGACGGAGGTTGGAGAGAACAGACGTTAATCTTTGGAGATGGTAGGTAACCTGCACAAATGGTGAAACACAGACAGTCAATTGGTGAGAAGACTTTGTAAACATAAATATTTAGTTTTTTACTAATTTTGACAGTGTTTAACTCTTAAAAATTGACACCATGTCAGAAACCCAAGAGTTAGAAACCTCAAAATTTAGTAAATAGTATTTTAAAACAAGTTTCAACTAAGTCTATATTTTATGGTGTGAAGACAGCTATCTGCAGGCACAGACAACGGATTTGCGTAGAAAACAATCTACACAGATGGTTTTCTGAGAACGCGGATGGCAAAATCAGATGGGAGATGGCTCCGCGTCAAAATTTTCCAAAGTTACGGAAAATACATAAAAAAATTTAAAAAATTGCAAATTAAGGGACGTGGGTCCCACCGGGTGTGCCAAAATGTATACACTGGAAATATACCTATTAGGAGCACGCTTAGACATGCAAACGATAGAGATATAAAATCAATAAACTACACTAACATGTCTAAATCCATACTTCAAACAAGACTTCCATCATAACCTCTAATGAGCTGAACAAGGGCACCCAATGCCTTGTTGATTTTCTCTTAGAGATATATGTGGGTGTGCTCTCCTAGCACAATATTAAAATCCCACTTGATTCATGGATTGAAACTACAATGCAACTAAGGGATATAATGAAGAGCTCAAGAAAAAGTATGAGGAACTTGTCTCAAACCTTCACCAAGGAAGATGATGATGCAATAACTAAGCTAAGATGATATGCAAGAGATAATATAAATAGATTCATTCACCACTAATCCTAGCATCTAATATCTAGATTCAAAAACATGAAAATGAGCTAAGAATTCAAGAACTAAACTAGCATGATAACAATGCATAAAATGGAGATGATTTTCTTTTGGCAAGAGCCTCTATTTATAGATTTTTGGAAGGAAGGAGAGGGATTGGATGAGGTGGAACATGTGTGGAATTCATATAGGTGCCACATGAGGGACACATAAGTCATTCAAGAGGCCAAGTTTTCTCACCCATGTGTGAGCAACTTGTGATGTGATGGGTCAAGGTGTACTTAAAGTACACATGTGAAGGATCTTGTAAGAGGTGTAAGAGTTTTAGTCCAATGAATCACTTTTAGAAAGTGTAAGAAAGTGTCATCAAGGTTGTAAGAAACCTTGTTGGCACCAAATTAGCATGATTTGGAAAATTCAATATTTGGAAATTTTCTCACATGTGTGACCAAATAATTAGGACTAATATGTGTAGGAATCCTGAAATTAGCCTAATTAACCTTAGATAATTAGTGAGTGGGTCTATTTGGTGAGAGTGATGTGGGATACAGTAGGATCTAGGTTCAAATTAGTTTAATCCAAATTAAATTTAGATTAATTGTGGTTTAGTATAATTAAGTCATGAGGAGGAATAAATAAATTGATATTTATTTAAAAGGGGTAAATGAGGGAAATGTATATAAATAAGATTTAATACATTAAAGGGGGGTGGTATTTAAATTAAATATAAGTACTATAGAAGGAAAATAATATTTAATTAAATAAATTTAATTAAATAGATAGAAGAATATAACAAATATAATTAATTAATTAAAATTAACTATAATCTTATGGGAATATTAATTAAATTAATATAAGGATGATTTTGGATGTCTACAGAGACAACTTGATAACAGTAGAACAATACTGAATTTCATTCATAAGAAAGCTATTACAATGATGTTCTTCCCTAAAATAGAAAGGATACAAGAACACCCTATATTCATAGAAGAGGTAAAATATATACAGAGGAACCACACTTGGAACCTGCTCTAAACTTTTGCATAGAAAATTGGAATAGAATGGAACCAGGAACCCTCAAAATAGAGAAAAGAGGGATAGATATAGAATAAGGAAACCCTAGAAGTTTTGTTTGATTGACATCTATCCTTCTTGAAATCTGATTCACACTTATCCTTCAATTCTCCACTGACTTGATCTTTCTTCAATAGATTTGAAAATACAATCTACTCTCCATGGCCACTTGACTAGGAACATTAATGCAGAAGTGATAGGAAGTGGACTAAGGTTTTAAAGAGTATACAATCTTGAATAGAAAACCCTAACACCACCACATAGTAATAATAGTCAACATAAAATATCCCCTCAGCACTATACCACTTTAATAAATCAACTCAGAAGATCAGATTGACCCCCCAACTGCCTCTACAGCTTGGTAAATACCGCCACTGCTTGAAACTCTGAGAAACATTTTGAATATTCAAATATTCCAACCCTAACGGCTATAGGTAGCGCAAAAATCCTTGTCAATGATCAAGATTGAGCTTTATCATAGTTTTAAAACATAGCCATGGATATTCTTAAGTTACCCAGCTACAAAATTAGACATTGCCAAGTATCATTCATGCGTGATGCCTCAAAGACTAGATCTCGAGCAACTCTCCTTTAAGCCATTATTCCTACCATCAGATCCTTTGCAACTTATTGGTGCTTTAACTTCCTTTAACTTTAGCCCCATGACCTCATGAGGATAGGTGTCAATCAGGCACAATGCCTTAATGGACAGATTTTGATCACTTTTTCATTGATCCTTTACGTGAGCCATCCGATTAGAATAAAAAAAAATTTCTTTACCTTAGTTATAACTCAGAAACCGTGGTCCCACTGACATGCACATGGCACCTTTATACTAACTCTGATAAATCATCTTGTCTTCTGACCTGTGCAAACTAAGCTTTACACATGTCAAATAGGTGTGATGCCTTGATGATTAGATGAACTACATCTTTCTATTGAGAGTTCACATCGTCCGTTGGATCAAATTTGACATGGATGGTCCTTAATTTCTATTACCCTAACGTTGTTTCGGACCCACCATGTGTAAAACCCACCTCTTAGTTTGTTTTTCAGTTTTGGATGCCAAACTCTTTTAGGCATTTTGATGTATGTGTAGTTATTTTAGTTGATCTTGAGGATATTTATGTATTACATTTCGGTATGTTATTGATCCATTATTATCATGTTGTATCTTCTATGTATATGTGATATAGGGTTATTTTATGATGTTTATGTATATGTTAAGATTTCATTTCGATCATGGATGCAACGTACATGATGACACCTTCCTATATACAACTTAGGTTATCCTACGTGTGTCAGTACCTCTGGTGTTGTTTAGTGTTCCTTGTTATGGTTTAGAGTGCTTCTAGGGGCTTCCTTTGCATTGGAGTATGAGGTCATGTGTACCTTTTTACATTCTTGTTGTATACCCTATGTGATGGGCTTGTTACTATCTCCTCAGCATGGTGGGAGTGGACCTTTGGTTCCACATGGTCGGGTGGTAGTGATTCTTATTGCCATTGAGATTTTGATGGATTCTTCTTCATGCTTGGATGTTCCTTGTTGCAGTTTCATCTTCATAGTCTTTTGGAGACTTGCTCAGTTACTTGAGTTGTGTTTTGTACCATATGTATATATTGGTTATCATCCTTTAGAGGATGCATTGTATTATTACATACTCTGCGACTTGTGCAGTGGATGTTGATTAGGTAGTATACCTTATGGTATCAGATGTATATGTAATCATTTAGTATGAGATGTATGTTATTAGTTTCAGATTATGTAACCTTTATGTTAGTTCTTTTTATTTTTTATTCGTAGATTATTATGTTTAAGTAATTCTATGTCAAGGAACCCTCGAGAAATGTTATCTATGTATGAGTTGTATTTCATGTATGTCATGTACTTCATTGTGTTGCTTTCGCATTGTTATCATTATTGTTTGTAAACATTTAAAAAAAATTATTCCATCAACTTAGTTTCATGTTTTGGTTAAGTTCTCTTGGGTTCCCTAGTGGGGCATTACACCATGGACATGTGTCAGATATGCCTGATGCCTTAATGGTTAGATCATGTGAATCTTCTTCATAAGGCTTTCTTCCCACCGCACGATCTATCAATACTTTCCTGCGCTTTAACTCATCCTTTGTCCTCGGCCTTTAACCAGTCTTTAACCTACAATTTAACTCTTGCTAGCAGATCTCTTCTTATCTCTAAGTCATCAGATGATTTGAATAACCCTTGAGTTTACATCAAGACTGAGTGCAAGCCACAAAATTAGATCTTGATCAATGGTCTGCGTGGAAACTCAAGATAGAAAGAGAACATTCCATCTCATTTGGAGATTAAGAGATACAAGCCCACACAAAGTCACCAGATAAAAATGAATATTTGGCCTTGGTTACATGACTAAGAGATAGACTTAAATAGGTAAAACACACATGGGATATTCTAGCATTTAACTAGCTTGAAAAGGTAACACATTTTTATAAAAAGTCCATGAAGGGTTGAGGGTTTTCAAGATTTTGACCAAGGATATAGGGCTTTCTACCAACGGTTAGGAAATTTAAAAATTAGGGCCTGGGGACAAAGCAAAAAATAGTAGGGCTTTCATGACTTAGACCAAAATTTATTGTAGATTTTTTTGGTACTAACATAGGCTCTTACTAGGGAAGTTTGAATGTGAGTTCAACACTAGAAAACCATACCTCTGAGAAGAGAAGACCAAGACAAAAAACAAAACCCTAAAGAAAACACACCTAAAGCAAAAAAAATCATGAAAATTTTTATAGATATATATGTAGCTCTCCAATAGAGTTATATTACCTCTGCAACTCTTTTCTTGATTTGAAAGAAATCAAGCCAGGCTTGATGGCCATTTGCCATCAATAAAATTATGTTTCATCTTGCCTTTGTCAGATTCTGATCACCTCGCAACATAACCAATCTAAAGAAATCTTTGAACATCATTTGGGTAAATAGGAAATACTTGGAAACTCTTAACACTTTTCCATTTCAAACCTTACTTTCACCTTGTAAAAACAAGGGCAACATGATATCAATAAAAATATAGTCTTCACAAGGAATTTTAGCATTTGGCACAACAAAATTAAAATCACAAGGCAAGCTAATGTCAGGCTCGTAAAAACACTCTCAAAAATCCATCCCACTATAAAATTATTGAAAATACTTTTCATGCTGGACTTGAAAATTTAAAAAAATCCTTTTTAATTTGATGGTTGACATCATCAACCCTAATACCATTAATATTTTGCAAAGAAAAAGGATGATCATCTATGAATAATTGATGCATTTTAGGAAAAAGACCATGTTGATTAAAACCTTCGATAAATTCAATCTCTTTAATATCCAGTAAATTCAGCATGTCAACACTCTTCATATACCATTCCGAGAAATGGGAACATAGCTTTGGTTGAAACAAACTACCTGGCATATCTTTTCAATTTTGATCTACCTCCACATGAAGAAAATTGAATTGTGGTCCAACTAAGTCAACATGAGGCTCACTTTCAACATCTTCATCTTGACCCAATTAAATGTTGTATAAAACATGATCAATAATCCCTATTTGTTCCTGATAAGATAACATTTCCATATTTGTGTCAACCACATCAGAATAATCATCACTCAAATCAAATTTGAATGTATCCATTTCCATTTGTAGAAGGTGGTCACCACTAGTATCTATAATACAGGATAAATCCTGTTGGAAACTTTCAAAAACTGGTTCATACAAGTCTAACAATGACCCACCATTAACAATTTCATATTCATTCTCATGGTCTAGAGGATCCACACCTTCAGATTCATGACTAAGACAATCCTCTATATTTTCAAGATTATTTATGGAATCACCATAAAAAGAATCTCTATCTATCTGATGAGTTGGCATAATGTTGTCTAAAATAGGAAACTCAGACATTGAAAGATTTTCAAAAACATCTTGAGCTACCATAGTTTCATATTTTGGTTCATATAAACCCTCATGCATCTTAGTATCAACAACCTTACATGAAAAATCATAGGATGTAAACATATAAATTGAACTAACAATGTTATCACCATTGTTGCACTTTTGTTCAAACTGAAAAGCATGTGTATCTTCATTAGCAAACCTGAGCATTTTACTTGTATTATAATAACTACAAGGTTGCCTTTGATTTTCTGTTGGTGTAAACTCCTTGTATAAGCATTCCTTTTCCAACATGCTTATGAAATTCATCATTGTCTCAAATGAATCTGCATCTTCACACTCATTTACAATAGATGAAAAATGTTTATCCTCTTGATAAGTATGCATATTAATCATCATCTTATCTTCAAACAAATCAGGGCCATGTTGGCACCATGAAGCATCTTCCTTAACCAATTCCTCACACATATCCTCTTTCTTATCACCAGCATCAGCAAATTCTGATAGAACCTGGTTAGTTGGGGCTTCAACATCATCATCTGATGAAAAATCTACCCCCTCTTTACTTTCCACATTTGACTGCAAACAATTTGTTTTTGCAGCCCTAAAGCTAGAATAATCAGTTTCCATATTATTAGGAGTATAACCCCTAGATATATATATATCTCATTATCAAGAACCTTATACAATTCTTCACTAGCCATGTTAACCTCAAAGTGAGGGTCAACTACTATTTACATATGATAATCTTCATTCATATTTTTTTTGAATCATAGTTTAAATCGTGATCAGTATGATCAATAGGGATAAAAAAAAATTGACTTTGATTTTCGTTTCCTGATCCACACCTGTCACCTACTTTTGAAAAATTCCTTGAGATGATTCCATACCTTAAATTGTTTTCAATATCTATTTCTTCCATTAAAGCTTGATACAAAGTTTTAGGCTCTTTATATCTCAACAAGAAGCTCATCTTTTTGTCAAATGCACCTAAATAAACAACCAATGCCATTTCATCATGGAGTCTACATTTCTCAGGAATTTTCCTCAATGTTTTTTGAAATCTGAGATTAAATGTAGGCACTAGTTCCTCATCTCCCATATGAATATCAAAACGATCACTGATCAAGTCATATTCATCAACCCGTTCTCTAAATTATTCATTGAATGCTATTTGCAATTCTTCCCATGAGCTGATAGACCAAGGCAACAAATATGAGAACCAATCTCTTGCATCTTCTACTAAAGGTTATACAAACAAATTCATAATTATATCCTCGTGATCAATCTCATATTCACCTATCAACACAATAAACCTATCTAGATGTTGTTCAGTCGATTCCTCTCTCATACCACTAAACTTAGGCAAGTGGTCTCTGACTTCTGATGGAATAAGATTTGGGTAACCTGGGATTCCATAGAAATTTATGGCCCCATACCACCTATTTTTATACTATTGTAACATCTTGGTAGGTCGGATAGTTACAAACTACCTCTCTATTCCCTCTTAATTAGTCCTGACCACTTAAAAGGGAAAATTGTATAACTAATTTTCATGAAAAAAAGAATTTATCCAAATAAAAATAAAATACCTAGAATATGATGAAGCTTCTGCCAACTATTTGATTTGAAGATACCTCCAAATCACCTTCAAAACTTTGGTAGAGTTGCCACCACTTTGCAGAGGACAATTTTGAATCAACTGAGATTACTTCACCCCACTCTAGCCTTCTTTAAAACAAGAAAACTCTCAACACATCCCACAAATAGGGTCTCATATAGATTCCTCCCTTGACTATTCTTTAAACATAACAGACCAAAAATCTTCCCAATCATCATTGTAAGTCCACCTCTTTATAGTCTTTCTTCAAACATGCTCACTAATGAAAATCAGAAAACTCAGAGTCACCACTCACCTTTTTGTGAGATAGTATAAATATATATTTTAAGAAATTGGACTTTCAGACACTTTGTAATGAGAGATAGAACAAACTTGGCTCACTTTACAAAATATGAGGAATATTTATTTGTAAACCATGACTCTATAACCAAACTCTGGGATTGACTTAGCAAGGCAAGGAAGCAACTCACTTACACTCACTAATCACTTTTTCTTCTATCTCCCCATTAGAGTCACCAATTTCTTAGTGACTCAGATGGGTCAAATGATATAAATACTAGAATACCAGAGATTCCTTGAAAGCTTTAGCAAGACTTTTACTTCTCTATCCACAATAGATTCACCATTTTTTTAGTACTTTTGCTTGCACTCTCCTTTCCTAGATTTGGTTATGAGACCAAGCTATGGCATTAGAAACCTAGGACACAAACTCAACACCCTCAGTAAAAAGGAGATAAGAAACAAGTCTAATTGACAGGGTTCTAAGACCTTCTACACTTTGAGCTACACATCACTCACGCAGGTATACCTAATCTGCACACACATAACTCCTTTGTGACAAACAATAGCTTGCAGATGAATAACTATGGAATAGATTTAAAAACTTTAGGTAACATGTACCTCAGTGTTTTATCAAATCTTACAAAATATCCCACTTGCATAGAGTATGTTTAAAAAATAGAACTGTCCTAACTCCTATCAACATGAAAGGGAAAAGGTTTTCAATTTATAATTTGATTAATGGATCTATGAAATATCTCAGATCTCTCATAGACTAGTGCCTTATCCAATGGGAAATGGAGTCAAACATAACATTGCACACAAGATCATCAAAAAAAGAAAAAAAAAGTCTAGTATGTCTATATGCCTTACATATGACATATCCTATCAATCAATTTCTACTTGTGAATCCACCTCTGTATTCAAATATTCAATTCCCTACTCAAATAATGTAACCCTCCCCTTGGAAGAGACAATACATTAATTAGCATCCACTGAGAGAGTGTTGGAAATGAGATGAGTAACTGAGAGGGGAGGGGTGAATCAGTTACTACAAAACAAATCCCTTGTCCCTTAGATGTCTTAAACAATATATCACTGTCACTCAGCCAATTAAGATATTATGTTGTAACTCAGGTGACAAAGCAATCTTTATAATATCCAATGCTATTATACTTTAGTGATTAAGTGCAGAAACATAAAGCATGAAACAAATAACATGTACACAGGTGACACCAAGATTTAACGTGGAAACCCAATATGGAAAAAACAACCAATTTAACTAGTTACTATTTTTCACTTTTCGGAAGTGAGCCATGTTAGGAGCCAACCCTGTTAAAGGTTACAAAACACACTGTTAGGTGTGACCCTGTTAAAGGATTTAAATCAACCTGTGAGGAGTGGCCTTGTTAGACGTCTTCAAAACTTCAACATAGAAATGCTACCTTGTGAGAGGATTTACAAAAAGAATGTTAAGTCTACTATGTTAAGATATTTGAGATCACTACTATAATTGTAAGAAAGTAACAATGAATTGACCTGTATGTGTAAGAAACTATCTTTGCTGATTCAGATCTCTATTCTGGTTATAACTAGATCCTTATTGATCAAATATTCTATTGCAGATCCAAGTGTTCTTTCCTCAATCAGAATCCGTTCTAATTTTCCCTTCACTCTTCATATCACAGAATTTCACACACATTCACTTTTCCACTTCCACACATTCAATCCAAACTTGACCTTTCATATATATGATAAGCCCTGCAAAGTCAGATTGAACACACTTCCAAATAAATAATAAAATACAATTAATTCAGCCTCATATAACCAATTAAATATAAAATGTAAACCATTGTTAGTCGGCTGACACTAAATATTCAACTCAGTTAACACTGTGTTTCTTCAATGCCCGACCATGGCTAAAATGCCCAAGTGACTCAGTCAACACAAAACATCTTCAATACTTGACTAGTCTTGGTCAACACTAAAAAACTCTTTCCATTCACTAACTGTCCTCGGTCTGCATGTAGACATTTGTGTAACATCACTACATAAGTGTATATACATGTGTAACATCAATGACAATACACAATTGAATAATTATCTTCAACAATCTCCCTCTTTGGCATTGATGGTGTTAGTGAATAGATTTTTATTGTAGACAAAAAAATTACAAATGACTCTTTTGCCCCAATATAGAAGAAAAATGCACTAACAGTTGAGTGAATCTACTATTATTACACTCTCTATTTTGAAGGAACAACTACCTTATACATAGATTTATCTTTCACATCTCTTTATGAGAAAAGTATTTAATTCAGATTATGCTTTTGACTAGAAAGTACAGAAAGACTGTAATTAACACTCAACATACATAAATGATTATTTATCCCAAGGACTATTTAAAGAAAGATCAAGAATAATTCAAGCCAACTGACCAGAATTATGCAAAACAGTAATCTTAAGTATGGCTGATTCAAAAGACATGAAATCTTGAACAAGATAACTAATAAAATACTGAGACATACACATAGATCAAAGTGACATAATTATTCAATTCCAATGGAAATCAAAATATTACTTTTCAACAAACCAACTGATGAATGAAAATACTCAAATCTATTTATAGCACCAATTGATAATATATTCATATATATCTAGAATTTCATAGTATCATCATATCTTCTTAAGAGATAAAAACCACAAATTAATATCGTAAAGTTTTTCTTCTTAACCAGATAATCGACCCTAACTTGGTCATTAAAAATAGTATATATAGTCACATAGATATTTTTCAATTTTAAAAACAAACTTCCCAAATAGATAGAAAAAACTTTCAGAAAACTTTGCAAAAATAAATAACTATCTAGAGAACTAATTGGCCGAGAGGCCAATTTTGGCTCCATCCTTCCCATCAGTGTTGGTGGCACTTTGTTTTGCACTCCATTCCTCAAATGCAGCCAAAAAATTCTCCCTCAGCTCTTTATTTGTTGAGGTAACTGCTTCGAACCTTTACCACCAAATATTCCTGAAGTTTTGAATCTGGTTAGATTTATTTTCAAAGATCTTCATCTGTTCATAGCCATAAACAATTGCTGACTCCACATGACCTAAAATAAAGAAATCCTTCATATCAACTTCTTTAACAGCCTTCAGATTTTCTACCTTCCTCTTATAAGAGGCAAGTACTTTAGTCATATGACTGCCAATATAATTTTCACTTCCAATTATCTTTCCCATCCATTTATTCTGAGCATGCATAATTTCTTTAGAGCTTATGTGAGCTTCAAGGATTTGCATAGATTCTTTGATGGCTTGTCTATACAATGCACCTCCCCATTCTATGTTTACCTTGGTGATGAAAAATGAGTTCTCTTCAATCCCTGGTACTGCTTTCTCTGAAAGTAACTTGTTTATACCATAAGTATAAACCTCCTCCATATTTCATGCTTCAATCTCCAATTGATCTTTTTCATTTTTCCAAGATTCAACATCTTCCTCTTCTACTTTGAGTAACTCGTCATATTTTTCCATCAATTTATTGAAATCATTAGTGAATCTGGTAACTTCTTTAGTTACCTTATTGGTCCAGGTGAAGAAGGCCTTTGATATGGACCTTTCCTTATGGACTTCATCAATGAACTTATGGTTTTCTGGAGACTTAACATCTAAGTTGATTGGTATCATGGACAAGGGTTGAGGAAATGGGCCTTGAAGCTATTGTATGTATTTGGCCAATTCACAAAGGGCCTATTTTAGTTTCATTTTCTCCTCAACGTCTTTCAATACCTGGTGATTGATCTTCTTATTGGTCGAGTTCAAGATCTTCAAATCAGCAGCTCTAGTGGCCATGGTTATATCCACCTTTTCTACATTGAAATCCTTCTCTGTCACTTCATCAACAGTTTTATTAGAACTTCGCTTAAAAACTTCCATGATCTAGTGGCCTATTTTGGAATCCACATCCAATATAGCCTCTATCTTTGGCTTCTTTTCTCTTGGGGTATTTCCAAGGTATTTACTGACTAGATCTCCTACTAGAGTGGAGACTGGCACAATTCTTCTCTTCTTGTTGACTGATAATTCTAGCTAGTTTGGAGTCTGCAGAGTAGAAGTCTCTGTTGAAGCTTCTGTTCCAGGGCTCTTTAAAATTGTTAGGTTCTACTGACCAGGTTTTGATGATTCATTTCCTAGAGGACTAATCGATGACTTACTCATTCTACACTTTATTTGAGTTTGGAGATCAAATTCTTCTTCTGGATCTATTACAATATAGGGGATATTATCTACCTTCTCTTTCCTTTTACTTCTGGTCCTTTTTACTCTTACAAATTGTTTAATGTCTGGCTTCTTTTTTTTTGAAAGAGCTTCCACTCCATAGTTTGTTTCTCCTGTAGAAAGAAATTCATCAATCTTATTAGTATGAACAAGGGAGGTTGCAAGCTTTAAAATCCTCTGACTTTTTCTGACTAATGGACCGAAAGCTTCTTTCTTCTTCTTCTTATTTATTTATTTTAACCACTTATGGGTCCTTTTAAACATGCCTTTAGATAGGGCATTCACATCCTCCTCTTCCCTTTCTTCCAAATTTATCTACCTGGCTAATGCATCATCATTCAACTTCACATACCTAGATTCCAAGGTATTTTCTTCATCTTCAAAATCCAAGCCTTTAACTTTGAAAGGAAATCATGTATGAGATAATCTGTTGCAAGGATAATCTGGAGTGTAGTCTCCTTTCAACTTCAATTTCATTTACACATTCTGCCCAAAATCTTCCAGTTCTGACTGATGCAAAAATGTGGCATCGATACTGAAATGACTTGCTACAAAATGTTTTCTATTAAAATAGCTTCTTTTCTGGAAGGAAGGGATATTTATGGTTTTAAGTTCTATATCTAGGGAAGAAGTTGTGTGCATACATCTAAAACAATAATGCCCTAAATCAATGGGAAAAGAGAGCCTAGTCCTCTCTTAAGTCTGAATTTAATTTCAACTTGGATTAACTGTCTACAGACTTCTAATAATACATATTTATCCAGACAATATATTGGGAGTTTCAAAGGTTCTTCACTGAATCCCCCCACTCTTATGTAACTAAAATCAGGGAACTCGATGAAAAAGCTGCCATAAATATTAACTAACTACATAGCTTCTTCTGACATTCTATAACTGATTTTTCCTTTCAACTTGAAAACAAGCTTGGCTAATGATATGTCCTGAATTCTTCAAAAATCTTTTGAATTCCTTTTCTTCTAAAGAAATGGATAGTATTCATAAATTTTCATACTCTCCTTCCACTATTTATGTGGTAGTACCTACCAATTTCTACAACTAGCAAGCACATAAAATAGGTATGAAGTCAAAAAGAAACTTGATGCTTCTGCGGATTGAGATAATTCTTCATGAAGCCTTTCTACTATCACTTCTGCCTAGTCGATGCTCTACCCTTTTTCCAGAATAGCTTGAATAAAAATATACATCGATTCCTCATAGAAAATGTTGTTGGGCTATCCATTTACCCTTTTTAGCATGATTACCACATCTCAAACCTCTCTGATCAAGTGTTTCTTCTTTAATTGTTTAGGTAATCTTGAACCACCTCTCTCATACTTTATCAACTAGTCTCTAGGAATAATGTTGTTATAGTCCTTTCTATGTTGGTCATATTCCTATTGAGCTTTATGAATACGCCAATCACCCTATGCTTCCATTGGAGGGATTTGTAGAGTTGTCATGATTATCTCTCTTTTCATGGATATCATCACTTCTCTAGAAAAAGAAAGACTGCATCTCTTACTCCTATCATATCTATTTCTACACTCCATTACCAATTATGGGCACATATTCCTGCAACTTCCAATAAACCACTTTCTACAACTTTCACAGTGAAGGTTCCTTTCTTTGAATTTTTTAAACAATTAACAATTCCTTCCAAATATTCATAAAAAAAGGTCATGTCTCTCATTTCAGGAAGACAACTATTCACAGGAGAGAACTTCTTCTCATTTACAAACTTGACCTTTGATGCCGACATGCTAGGACTGGACATTTTAATACTTATGAAAGAAACTTCAAGAGAGACAATGGAATAAATCTGAAATTAGAAAGGAAAAAAAATAGAAGATTTCTTGAGACTCACCAATGCTCTATTCTAGTTTTCTTGTGATTACCTTTGCTGCAGCTTCCTTCTGATTATGATATCATAGTTTCTCAATGAGAAAAAATGGTAAGAAATGAGGCAAATTAATATATACTTTTGAGTTTCCAATTTGGTAATCATGACACCTAACACAACTTGATTATTCCTTCCATCATTTGTTGAATATGTCCAATCACATTTACCCCACCTCTGCATGACAGGCACTTTTTCTGAGCTGGCTTTAAATCCAACATCTTTTCAACTTCTTTTCTACAAAAAAGGCAAGATTTGGTACAAGTCACATTATTTGGTTATTTATTGCACATTTAATTTTGAACCTTGAACTGTGTGAAGTGAGGTTCAATGTTTAGAAATCATAATGCCTAAAACACTTGATAGGCTCATAACTTGAAATGAGAATCATACACTATGCACATGGAATATTGAACTTTGAACAAGAGAAAGGAGATGTTAAAGATTCAAAATACAAAAGCCGAAGATGCCAAAACAAATAAAAATATAGGGAAAGGACTGTGGGGAACAAAGTATATTTCAAATATTGAACTTTGAAATACTGAAAGGATGGTTCAAAGTTCACGATTCAAAATCACAAAAGCAAGATACACATTACTCACATGACTTCTTGATGACTGAAAAAGGAAGTAAACGCGGAGTAACATAACAATTGTAATTTGAATCTTGACCTTTGAAGTGCGAAGCTCAAAATTCAAAGTTCAATATGCATTTGAAAACATGCACACTACTTAGCAAAATTTTTACAAGGGGGAGTTCTTTTCACTTCCAATAGGTGGCTGCAACTAGGGATTAGGACAATAAGGGACTAAACAAGGGACACAGAATCTTTGGTTTCACACAAAACAAAGCTGACAACAAAAAAACACTAAGCTATAGCACAACAAAACTTATGTACACAGAAAAAGGCCAGCTATTTACAACTCATAAAGCTTGAGATCTTTCCCATTGAAGGACAAGGGCATTTTGGTTCCATCAGCGTACCTCAATTTGAAAGAATTAGGTCTGAACTCCTGGCCAATTTCAAACGGGCCCTTCCACAATGATTGGAATTCATCATGTGTGCTTTGAGGTTCCTGTCTTTTATCCCACAAAATTTTTTTATATCCTACCATGAATTTCCAGGGACGAGCATTCCTGTCAAAGATTTTCTTCACTCTAGCCTGGTGACTGGTAATATGGTCGACAATATTTTCTCGTTCCTCTTCAATTTTTCTCAAATATATGATTCTCTTCTCTAAAGTACTTTGAAGTTGTTGGTCCTCAATCACTTTCTGTAACTTAACTTCTGCCAGTTCTAATGGAAGAGAAAGTTGAGCCTCCACGTCATATACCAACTCAAAAGGAGATATCCCTATGGCTCGCTTAGGTGACATGCGATCAACCCATAAGGCTTCCTGCAATCATTTATGTCAATCCCTGGCATTATCATTAACTAAATTTTTCATTATGGCAATCAAGTTCTTGTTATTTGATTCATCCTAACCGTTACCTTGAGGAAAATAATTAAAGGAGTGTGATAGCTGAATCCCATTATCATAACAAAATAACTGCATTTCATGAGAAGAAAAATTTTGCGTGTTATCTACCACTATCTTGGTGGGAACCCCAAATCTTACCAAAATGTTTTCCTTTAGGAAGGAACATACTACCTCTAAAATCATCTTTCTTATAGTGATAGCTTCTACCCATTTTCTAAATTAGTCTGTTGCAGTAAGAATATGGGTGTGACCTACACTTGACGGAGGATGTATTGAGCTCACAAAATCTAAGCCCTACTACTTGAATGGTTCTTCAATGACTATAGGCCTTAATGGTAAAGAAACCAAATGAGGTTTTCTAGAAAATAACTTACATTTTTCACATTGTGCCACCCATTTGTAGGCATCTTTGAACATCCCAGGCCAATAGTAACAATTCCTTAAAATTTTAAAAGTTGTTACCGAAGATGAAAAATGTCCTCCACAAGCTTCATTATGGAAGGATTGAAGCAATTTATTTTTTTTATCCTCATCTACACACTTGAGGAACATCCCATCTAAGCCTCTTTTGTATAATATATCATCAAATATGACATATTTGGCTGCTTTTAATTTCAAATTTCTCTATTTATTAGTAGTTAGATGGTTGAGACACTTGCCATAGGTAAAATAATAGGCTAAATTTGAGAACCATGCAATTTCAGACCTGTAAATAGAGATAAAGGGATCTCTTCTCCAGATTCTTCATCATTTTTTGCAATTACTTTACAAAGGCCTTTACCTCTTACCAATTTTGTGGGCTTGATTTCCAAATCAAACTCCTCCACTTTTGTAACCCAAGTTGCTCTCTTATTCATAGATACCTCCTACTGAGTCAGGATACTCTTAACAACTCCATTGAGAACATAAAATGTAGAATGAGAATGAAGAATATAGTATCAGAATTGTTTAATAGCTTTAACCACTACAAAAGCTTGTTTTTCTATAGTGGAGTATTTCAACTCATATTTCTTTAGTGGCACACTCATATAGGAAATAGGAACATCCTCACCAGCTTCACTCTTTTGTAATAGGACACTTGACATTGTGTGCTCTGAAGCATAATAGTGTATTATAAAATCATTTCAAAAATCTGGATGTGCAAGGATTGCAGCTTAGGCGATGGCATTTTTAACTTCTTCAAAAGATTTTCTGGCTTCATCATTCCATATAAAGGTTTGTTTCTTACTTAATAAGCCTACCATGGGTCTAGTTGTCTCTAAAAAATCTAGCATAAATCTCCTCAGAAAGTTTATCTATCTAAAGAAAGACCTTATTCCAATTCTATTGAAAGGTAAAAATAACTGCTGGATCACTCGCACCCTCTCAGGGTCAATCTTGATCCCTTCCTTTGATACTATGTGACCCAAAAAATTTCCCTCAGTTACAAAAAAAATAGATTTCTTAGGGTTGAGTAATATTCCTTGATCTCTACTCTCCTAAAGGATGAGTCTCAAATCTTTTGAATGCTTCCTTCTTCTATAGGAGAAAATGGTCATATAATCAAGATATACCATAATAATTTTATTTATTAAATGACTGAAAGAGGAATTCATGGCTCGTTGAAAGGTGGCACCTGCATTGATACATCCAAATGACATTCGAATATATGCAAACGTGCCCCAAGGAGTGGTGAATGTTTTTTTATGCTAGTCACTAGGATCTACACTGATCTAATTATAGCTTGAAAAACCATCTAGCATAGACATCATTTCAGAACTCACCACCATCTGCAAAATGTGATCCATGTTAGTCAAGGCAAAATTGTCTTTCAGACTGGCCTGATTTAGATTTCTAAAATCAATGCAGATCTGAATCTTTTCATTCTTCTTATGAACTGGCACTATGTTCACCACGCAAGTAGAATGATGAATTGGATAAATTATTCTAGAACTAATCATCTTATCCACCTCCTAAAAAATTGCATCTACTACCCTAGGATTATAATTTCTCATTTTTTGCCTGAAAGTTTTGGCTCTAGGTTTCAATGGAATATGATGCTGAAATTGTCCATTTCTGAAATCCTTTAGGTCTCCATACGACCATGAAAACACATCCTTGAATTATTTTAGTAATTTTTTGAATATGATCTTCTCTTTAGGACTACAACATGTGCCCAAATTCACAAATCTAGGGTTTTCATTGTCCCCTATATTTATCTTTTCAAACTATGGGGATTGATTGCCACTGTCTTCATTAGCTTTGCCAACAAAGCAATCATTGCGATAAAAAAAGTTTCCATCACCATGAGGCATTTTGGAATATGATTTCCTTTTAGTTGTATGATATTTCCTTCATGATCATATTCTTTGTCTGGGCAAAACTCCTGACACTTAAACTTTGATCCCTCAAAAAATATTGAAGAAAATTTCTTGATGCCCTGCAGGAACATCAATGTTGTGTGCATCATTGCTAAAGACTTGCCAATAATTAGAATTACCTTATACAGTAGGCCGATGGACATGCTCTATGGTGTAGTGGTCAAAATTAAAATCAGGATGAGGAATTAATAGGGCTGCAGAACCAGATAGAACATTTTCTCTAGAATTCCATACTCTAGGTACTACTTCAATTGAAAATGCTTTGAATCCTTCAATTTCATCCTAGACCCTATTCTAATAATGATTTATCTTTTCATTTATCACTGCATACATCCCTCTTACTTGCTTTACAATCAACTATGCATCACCTTTTTCTTTCAACACTTTAATACCTTTCTTTTTTGCTTCTTGGATTCCCAACAAAAGAGCTTCATACTCAGCTGTGTTATTAGCATTTTCAAACTCCAATTTCAAATAAAAAGGTAATTTTTCATTAGATGGGGAAACCAAAACTACTCCAGCACCAGATTATATAGAAGAACAACTCCCATCGAATTCAAGTATCCACAGTCCTTCATTATTAGATAATTTCAAGTCTGCAATATCATCCTCGGGTAAAATCACATAATTAGTAAAGTCAAACTCTTGATACAAAATCTGAGACCTAGGATCCTCAGAAGGGAACACAATGTAGTTTTATTTAGTCTTAGGCTACAAGATAACCTTTTGTCTACCAACTAGAATGATTGCTTTTGACCAATCTAACTTAATTTCACCACCTAAATCTTTGCAGAAGGTTCTAATCAACAATATGCCATAGCTGGCGGGGATATCAATGACTAGGATGGTTAACTTCAACCTTTTATTAGGGAAGGCTGCCAAGGAAAATTGTGCATCTTTTATTTATCCAAGCAAAGGGACCTATTTGGAATCCATTGAATAGCATTTTTCAAAGGTCTTTGTCAAAGTTAGGTCTAAATATTTCTCTATAGAAGAGGGCATGATATTAACTGAAGCTCTAGAATCTATAATACAATTACTGAGTTTATGACCATGGATGAATAATGATACATAAAATGGTTCAGGTTTTCCCATCACATTAGTGGGTCCTAAGGATTCTAGATTAATAATGGGTTCTTTGATTATAGAATGGCCTGGTCTTGGATCTAGAAGAGTTTCATGAATAGACACAACATTTGATTGGCTAGTTGAAACTTCAGGGGAAGAACCTATCACATACTTTACTAACTTATCTAACTCACTGGGATTCAACTTTAAATATTCGGCAGGAGAAATATAGATTTTAGAAGATTTGCAAAAATAAATAAAATCAAAAGAAAATTTAGGCTCTAATTTTTGTAGAATCTTTACCTTTTGTGAAGTATTTCCCTCCACCTTTGGGTTGCCACCAATTTGATTCATCTTCTCTCTGTCCTTCTTGTTTTGAGAAGGATAGGGAAATTGGTTAGTAAATTTGCCACTGTGTTGACCTCTAGTAAGCACTAAATAGGAAGGTTCCTCCAGAGTGAATAATATATCACCACCACAATCTAAATCTGATTCATACTCTAGGTAGTAACTTACAGAGCCACCAGATACTCTAAATTTTTCCTCATTAGCAGGGATTTCTTAGATGATCTCTTTATTGGCTTCCATTTGTTTGTACCTTACCATTTAAGGGCACATATCTCCATCATGCTCATCTGTTAGACGAAAGATGCACATGTTTCTTTTAGCAGGGGAATCTTCAATTTGGAGTCTCTGTTGAATTGGAAAAGTTAATTTCTTCCCAAAATTTCTTGTTCCCTGATTCGGGTACCTACGAGGGATATCTTGATATGGATTTAATGTCAACTTAGGTAACTCTCTCTTGATAGCTATCATATCATTGACTAGTATTTGCACCACTAGATCTATCGAGCCAGAGGTAGATGGCTGATTGGCTGATGTCTACACATCTTTTCTCCATTTTTCAACAGTTATTAGATCATCATCTAATTCAACAGCTAATTGTTGAGCTATGGCTAAATATACAACCCTATCTCTTCTTAGCTGATAGCTTATATCAGGTGAGATTACATTGACAAAGAAACCCTTCTGGTTTTCATTGTTAGGCCTCTTGTCATTAGGAATTTGGTAGACCAGCTTGTTGAACTTCGCCACAAACTCCCTCATTGGTTCATGCATCTCCTTTTTAAATTAAGATAATTGAAGCAATAGTGAATGTTCATCTTCAGTAGATTTGAACCAAGATTTGAAAGTTGTCTTCATAATATTCCAATTAGTGATATAACCATTTGGCAAGTGATAAAACCAATTAGTAGCTGATTCTATCAGGGTTTTTACAAATAAGCTGACTGCCACATCTTCGTGTTGGAAAACCAGGACTCCATAGGTAGTGTTGAAAGCATTTAGGTGGTCATCTACAGAGACTTTAGCATTACCATAGAATTTGGGAAAAATATCTCTAGCTCCTTTGGATAGGGGGTGATTTCCTCCTACATTCAAAGGACCAACTGGAGCTCCCTAAGGTTGTGCCATTACTGAATTTGGGAAAAATGTTAGAATAGGTGGAGCTTGAATCCTTGAGAATGTTAAGGCTTTCCAACTATGGGAATGTGAAGATGTGCTAGGGGAGACTTTAGATGGGGAAGGTGGCCTATTTTTCACTTTCCTCTTAGGAGTGAAAGTGGTTGGAAAATGAAGGTTTTGTAATTCTTGGGAACATCTATCAAAAATACTTTCCCTCCTTTGGGCTTTGGTGTAAGGGAGTGATTCTAGTTTTGATGATTTTAAGGACCTTGAACTACCCTATCCACCACTGCAACTTCTTGAGCTATTGGGAGTCCTCTCAACCACTCCCCAATTTCTTGCTCTTCTTCTAGAACTAGCCTTACTTTTTGGTACTGTTGATTTCTTAATCTTGATCTCCAATCTAGAGCACCGAGGTCAGCAATGATATCTTCTTGAGTATCAAGAAAGTGTAGGTCTGGCTGAAGGACTGGGGAATCTCTTCTTGACCAGGGATTACATCAATAGGATACATCATAGTTTATTTCTTTACAAAAATAGGATTGCATACTGATCTACTGCAACATCCCCAATAGAGTCACCAAAAATATGTTAGTGAACAAATTTTTCTTCTAGACAAAAAACTTACAAATGATTATTTTGCCCCAATATAGAAGAAAAATGCACTAATAGTTGAGTGAATCTACTATCATTACACTCTGTATTTTGAAGGAACAACTACCTTATACATAGATTTATCTTTCATAGCTCTTTACCAGAAAAAAATTTAATTCAGATTATGGTTTTGACTAGAAAGCACATAAAGGATTTAATTAACACTCAACATACATCAATGATTATATATCTAAAGGACTATTTAAAGAAAGATCAAGAATAATTCAAGCCAACTGACCAGAATTATGCAAAAGAGTAATCTTAAGTACGGTCAATTCAGAAGACATGAAATCTTGAACAAGATAACTGATAAAATACTGAGACATAGACATAGATCAAAGTGACATAATTATTCAATTCCAATGAAAATAAAAAATATTACTTTTCAACAGACCAAATGATCAATGAAAATACTCAAATCTATTTATAACACCAACTGATAATATATTCATATATATCCAGAATTTCATAGTATCATCATATCTTCTTAAGAGCTAAAAACCACAAAAAAATATCGTAAAGTTTTTCTTCTTAACAAGAGAATCGACCCTAACTTGGTCAATAAAAATTGTAAATATAGCCACGTACGGATTTTTCAGTTTTAAAACTAACTGCCCAAATAGATATAAAAAACTTCTAGAAAAATTTCCAAAAATAAATAACTATCTAGAGAACTAATTGGCCGAGAGGCCAATTTCAGCTCCATCCTTCCCATCAATATTGGTGGTACTTTTTGTTGCGCTCCATTCCTCAAATGAAGCCAAAAAATTTTCCCTCAGTTCTTGATTTGTTGAGGTAACTGCTATGAAACTTTGCCCCTGAATATTCCTGAATTTTTCAATTTGCTAAGATTTATTTTTGAAGAACTTCATATGTTCATATCCATAAACAAGTGTTGACTCCACGTGACCTAAAATAAAGAAATCCTTTGTATAAAATTCTTTAGCAACCTTTAGATTTTCTACCTTCCTCTCATAAGAGGCAAGTACTTTATTCATATCACTGCCAATCTCATTTTCACTTCCAATTATTTTTCACATTCATTTATTCTGAGCATGCATAATTTCTTAGAGCTTATGTGAGTTTCAAGGATCTGCACAGACTCTTTGATGGCTTTTTCATACAATGCACCTCCCCATTCTATATTCACCTTGGTGGAAAAAAAGTGAGTTCTCTTTAAGCCCTGGTACTGCTTTCTCTAAAAGGAACTTGTTTATACCATAAGTATAAACCTCCTCCATATTTCATGTTTCAATCTCCAATTGATCTTTTTATTTTTTGAGGATTCAACATCTTCCTCTCCTTCTTTTTGTAACTCGTCAGATTTCTCCATCAATTTATTGAAATCATTAGTGGATATGGTAATTTCTTTAGTTACCTTATTGGTCCAGGTGAAGAAGGCCTTCGATATGGACCTATCCTTATGGACTTGATAAAGGAACTTCTTGTTTTCTAGAGACTTAACATCTAAGTCGATTGGTATCATGGACAAGGGCTAAGGAACTGGGCCTTGAAGATGTATGTATTTGGCCAATTCACAAAGGGCCTGTTTCAGTTTCATTTTGTCCTCAACATCTTTCAATACTCAGTTATTGATCTTCTTATTGGCTGAGTTCAAGATCTTAAAATTAGCAGCTCTAGTGGCCATGCCTAAATCCACCTTTTCTAAATTGAAATCCTTCTCTGCCACTTAATCAACAGCTTTATCAGAACTGTACTTAAAAACCTCCACGATCCAGTGGCCTATTTTGGAATCCACATCCAACATAGCCTATATTTTTGGCTTCTTTGCTCTTGGGGTCTTTCCCAAGTATTTACTGACTAGATCTCTGACTAGAGTGGAGACTGGCACAATGTTTCTCTTTTTGTTGGCTGATAACTATAGCCAGTTCGGAGTGTGTGGAGTAGAAGTCTCTATTGAAGCTTGAGTTCCAAGGCTCTTTAAATTTGTTAGGTCTTTAGAGTTGAATTTCTGGCTTAGATTGCGTATGTTTTTAGCATCAACATTTCGGATCACACTCCGTAATCCATCATCAGGATATAAGAGCAAAGAGCAATAAGGAAGTGTAAAATAAGCTGCAAACAGGGCCTCTCTTAAAAGATAAAGGAAGGGCTGGGGTGAGAAAGAAGGCACGAAAAACAAGGGGGAAAA
>MU227925.1:1332495-1362121 GCA_018584345.1 Thuja plicata
GCCTGAATTGTTTGTGTCTACAAGCAATTTGGTTAAATCACACAAGAGATGACCTGATGATCAATAGAAAGACATATTCATTGCATATCAAACACAATCAGGGAGCTGTACCTATCAATTCAGAGGGTAGTGATAGATAACATGCACTGACCCATTTGTTGGTGACATCCTTTTGTTCTCTCACGTTGGGTGCTAAAAAAGTCAGAGATTACAAATCTAACGGGAGGACAAACTGTTAACCAACACTTATCAATGCAAATTTTGTTATAGTTGGACAATTGGGACACATGTATTACCTTATGGATCTGTTGAATCCTTTTCTTATATACAACACCTAATTATGTAATCGAGGAATATATTAGATACTTTGTGTGAGTGATGCAGATTTATGTTTAGGACTTAGGTTTGATGGTTTAGTAGATTGGTTTAGTAATTAGATGTTAGATAATATCAGTATGCAGATTTATTGAGAGTTATGTTTATGCATATGGATTAGATGTAGATATTGTTTAAGTTCAATGATTCATCGATGCAAATGTGAGTGAATGTGTGTTCAATTTACATTATGTATCTCGATATGTTTAAGTGTTGATTTATTGGACCTACACATGTGTGCAATGAGTGTGCAGGAAAGTTGGCCATGGTACTAATCAGGGATTCAGGAATGGACCTATGTGAAAACCATGATGCTAAGGCCTTGTCTATAAAAAGAGACATGGACCTTGTTGTATTGTATTTTTATTCGTAAAAGTGAGGTGTATGATTTTAATTTATTTAATTGGGTAAATGTGTAATAAGTCATGCTCATGTGAAATTGTTGTGTCAGTTGACACATGTGCACCTTGTGTGTTGGCATGGCTAGTGAATGTGACTAGCATAGGCTTAACTTTACCCAAGAGTAACGTAGTATAGTCCCTATGCTTACCCTAAGGTTTAGGAATATAAGATTGAGATGAGATTGAGTCAAGGAAGATAATGTTGAGTCAAGAGAGATTAGATTGAGTCTTAAGGGTTGTATTTTCGAGAGTTAACCTTGGGTGGAGTTTAGGAGGGTCATTTGGAGTCTTAGGGAGTAACTAGGGTCAAAACTATCTACCCCACTCGGTACCCTAGGGGTTAGGGGTCATTTTCAGCCCATTAAGAGTCTTCAAACTCATTTATGACTCCCCTAAAGTCACCATTTTGGGAAGTGGCGAAATTGAAGAGTTGTAAGACTTTGGTTAAGCCATCATTTCTTTCCTTGCAAGAATTTAACTCCATTTATGGAGAAGGAAAGTGGGGAGAGTGGATGGATTAGGGTCTCTTCTCCATTTATGACTCCTGATATTTTAGGAACAATGCCTATATAAGGAAGAGTTTAGAGGGAGTTTGGGTACACACCCACTCTCTACTTTTAGAGACAGATTCATTTGTAGGAGTAAGACATGAGAGAAGGAGAAAGGATGAGAAGGAGAAAATCTTCACAAACAACCTTTCATTTACCATAGCTTGGATTTGAGGTGAGTTTTCTTATTAGCATAGTTAGGAGTAGTTATTTTTTGCATTTGTACATAGATTGAGAAATACATGATTGAAGTTTATGTTATTATTTTTAGCTTAATGGATTTTATGTGTTTATGTTGTGATTTATTGTATATGTGGTTCTTCAAGGCTTATTCACCCTTGGGAGGGTTGGATAACCTTAATGGGGTGAAAGTTAGTTATCCACCCAAGTAGTGTAGAGTCTCCCATGTGTGGAGGGATGTACATGGGTATATGGGTGCCCATGATGCCAAGAATCCCCAATGGAATGTGGGGTTCAAAAGAAAAATTTGAAGGCTTGAAGCCATAACTTGTTTTGTGAAAGAAAGGTAAATTTACTCCAATTGCCGCCATAGGGCATGGAGGTGAAGGGTAGAAATTTGTTCATGAGTCCATGTGTGGCCATGGAACAAGATTTTATATTTGGTACTTAGGAATGTTGAGCCCATGTGTGGCCTATTCCTAGTGTATGTATTTTGTATTATCGGCTTTCTCCTCTTGCGATAGTCCTCTTTCACCCCTTTGTTTCAGGTCTTTTGGCAGACCTACGTATAGCCTTGGGTATTGGGTATTTTCTTGTGTTCCTATTTTCAGATTCATGGTTGTTATGTGTGTATATATCCTAGTTCAGTTCTAGATCCCCTAGCTCGGGGGTGGCCTTGCAAAAGTCTAGGTTGGGAGGTGAGACTCCATGGTCAACCTTGATGTTCTTACAGGTTTAAACAAAGCTTTTGAAAGTATAGCCAAAGTCTTGGTGTCTTGGTTGTAATCCCATCCTCAAAATCACTTTCTAGTTTAAAGCTTTTCATTGAAATGTTTAAAGGAGATTGAAATTTTTAATTTCCTTGTAATGAAGTCACTTATGTATTCCAAATATGTATTTAATGATTGTATCAATGAGAACAGAATTTTGCTTAAAATTATTGTATTAACATCTTTCTCCAAATAGCTTTGTAGGTGTTTTATTAAAGTGTAGTAAATAGAAATTGTATTTTTACTTAGCATTCAAAATAAAAGAAAATGTGTTCTATATGCTTGTGTCATTAAATGCAGTATTGGCTATAACATTAATTAATATTGTTGATTACACTTTCAATTAATTTAATTGTCAAATTTACAAGAGTGTATTAAGGGAAGAAAAGACTACATCTTCTTTAGTTAAATATAAGATTTTTTTTTTTAAAAAAACAAAAAAAATTTGGAAATTTTAAGTTCTTTTGGTTTAGGTTTAAGTGCTCAAATTTTGGGGCATGACATACACTTTCTATGACTTTATGAGTAGCAAGATTCAAACATTTGTATGCTTTAATTTTATATGAGTAGCCTAGGAATATACCTTCATCACTTTTTGCATCAAGTTTTCCATTTCTTGCTTCCTTCAAGACGTAACATCTACTTCCAAATACTTTGAAATAATGAACATTAGGTTTATAGCCATACCAAAATTCAAAAGGTGTCTGGTTACTACCTTTCTTCAGTTGAACTTGGTTTAAGGTGAACATTGTAGTGTTGATGGCCTCCTTCCAGTATTTGGCAGTAACATTCTTTTCAATCATTAGGGTTCTAGCACAATCCATAATGGATCTGCTTCTTCTTTCTGCTATTCCATTCTTCTTTGGTGCACCAGGGGCAGATACTTATCTTTTGATTCCTCTTTCATTACATAATTCATTGAACTCATTAGAAATGAATTCACCTCCTCTGTCAGACCTTAGGCATTTTAGTTTCTTTTATGCTTCCTCACATAATAATTTTACTGCACAATGTCACATCATTGTTCTTGCTAAGCGAGAACAAAGAGATGATATATGTAAAGATAAATTCTTCTGCAAAGACAAATTTTTCTTGAGAACAAATCGACAAGGATAGCATAGATTTGAGAAAACTCACTGCTAAACAACTCTTTACCATAAAATTTGGAGAGCCCATTTTCTTAAATAATAGTGATCATCATGGTGGACCTCGCCATTCACTATTGACTACCGCCTTACCAGTTTACTAAAATACTAAACGTCAAAGTACCTATACTTAGTTTAAGGCAAATACCCTATGTTAATAATATGGCAGTGAACAACTGAGAGGGGGGGGTGAATTAGTTGTTCCCAAAAATTTAAACTTTAAGCCCTTTATTCCTTAAAACCCTTTGAACATAAAACCCTAAATTTTGGTCTAATTACTTGAAAAGAAAATAAGCACACATCCACAAATCAGAGTCACATCCACACAACTTGACACAAGATTTTTATCGTGGAAACCCTATTAGTGAAAAAACCACAGTGGGATTGATTACCCATAATAATTAAATACCTTGTTAGAAGTATAAAATTAATACACTATATGGGGAATTCACATGCATTTAGGCTCACTTTTCAAATAAAAATCCCTAGGCTATAACCCTAAGGAAGGCTCACCACCTTACAATCTGATTACTGCAATGATCTATATTTTTGTGAACTGTGTAAATGACATCTACCTTATGTCTGATACAACTCCAATGTAGATAAATGTAGATATTTGTTCAACCACTTGTTGAAACACTTTTGATCACCACTGAATCATACTCTTCCTCTACTAGCCACCTCTAGAATTCACAACCACAATCTGCACCTTGAATGTTCACTAATTCATCATCTTATACCAAGAACTAGGTCGACAAAACCTAATTCACCATCTCTTCAAACCAACAAACTAAATATCTTGATTAAAATCCACTTCTAAATTTCAAATCATAGCCATGACCTATATCAATCACTTTAGATCATAACTCACCCAAATTTCATGATTTATCACTTGTGCAACATGATTTACCAACTAATTTGGCCAAGAACAAGAATAATAATATAAATATTATTATTAACCAAAAACTCCACCATTTTGATCCTTTTGATATATTTCTATTAGAAAACCATCAAGAAAATACTTCAAGAACATCCTATAGCATCATGATAAACACTCAAACACTCAAGAACACCATAGCTATTGGATTTTCTAGCTCTTTTTCACCGAACCTGAAGAACATCATCAAGAATTCTCTGAGACAATAAGATTATGCATTGTGGAGCTCTAAAGCACAAAATATTTGTCTTCAAGACACATTAGTATGTCCTTAACATACCCTAGTTTTTCTCCATGAAATTCTAACTAGATTATGCACATCAAACCTCTTTATGTCTTCCTCTCAACACCATCTATCACCTAGTCTACCAATCACCAATTTTGACCTTGAATCATGGTTAAATATTCATAATATCGTTTAAAACTTGGAGTGAACTAAGTACTGGACTTCTTCGACAATCTCCCTATCACGCCCCGCCAGGGAACCCAGGATGACAAGCCAAGTAACTACTAAGAGATGCGAATATTTTTTTTTAAGAAGTGTTACAAACTAATCTAAGTCCTCTCAGGTTCCCTAACACCACTATACAAGCATGATAATCTAATCTATTCATTTATCCATTAAGATATTCTTAATGTGCATTCCAAGTTAGTCATTAAAGAATTGATGGATTAATCTAAGCTTACTAATTCATTCCTTTACTTTTAACATTAATTTCCAAGGATAATCCTACCATCATTCCTATCATATTTAACATGCATCTATGTGAGTTATCCTTTACTTAAACTTATGTCATTATTTATACTACTCATGAAGCATTCAGGTGAGATATAAACATTCAATAGATAAGCACTATCCTATATACTTTATTATTCTATACACTTTTGACATACATAGTAAACATAATCCAATAATAAATTCTATAACTATATTATTCATTGATTTATCAATTCATAATAAATTTCCACAACCTTACATCAAGAGATAGCGCATTCATTCATAAATACACTATTTCATACAAAGTCTAAGATCATTTCTTGGATACCAAAAAGTAATAATAGATACGTGAATAAATAACCTAAACAATTATCTTTTCATATTGATAACATACAATATTTTCCCTTTCCTTTTTACCTAGATCTACTCCTTTCCTTTATACATTGATTTGATTTACATTGATATACATCATATCATTAGATCCAATGATTTACAAGAGATTTCTATTACAAGAATGCACATGCATAAGTACATCTTTACATATACAATAAGAAGTCTTCAAAACTAAAAATCCAGAAGGAACAAGAGCTAATAACATCCATCTGACCAAATATAGTACCTTGATATAATAAAGATTAACAACCCAACCACGTGGATCCAAAAAGAGTCCACTCCCCCTTGCTAGGAGAAAGAGACCAAGGTCCATGCAAGAAGGTAACAACTATGATACTCCTAAGCTGATGATAGCCCTTCCCAAAACATAACACAACTGAAAACACAAGAAGATCACAAGGACCAAAAAGGACATAATCAACATTGCTATGAACTCTAAGCTACAAGCTAGGTGATTTTCATCGCATAGCCCTCACCCATTGGGTTACCCTGGTACTAGCCACTCTTGGCCCCATCCCCCAAGTAGGCACATGCATAATTGAATGACTTTCATGAGGACAAGGTTGTTTGATCATGCCATCAAAAAGGCACCTTCTTCTACTCTCATCCCTAGTTTGTACTAGCACTAGCGGCAAGGGAGAGGCACACGTTAATCTTGATTAGTGTGTACTATTGGAAATTTGACTATACTAGTTTATATGACTCTATTTAGTGTTTTCATTATGGAAACAAATTCATATGAAGTTTTGGAGTCAGCACACATTATCAGAAGATCAGAAATTGGCTAAGTACAGAAGACTAGATAGTTAGCAGAGTACCAGAAGAACAGAGCATCAGTGTACATGCATACGACTGAGTTAGGGTATGTTCCTTTGAAGATAAGCTTGTAATTATGTATTCATGCTAATTCTAAGAGAGCATGATCGGATCTGCAAGTATGAAGAAGTTATAGCAAGATGAAATGACTAAGATAGTAAAGGGAAGAACAGGACAAAGCAAGGAACAGACTGTTATAGTTTTGATTAGCATGTGTTAATTTGTTATTCAAATGCTATGTGCCTTGGAAGATAAGCTTATTAGTATGTGTACATTCTAATTCTAAGAGAGCATGATTAGATCTACAAGTATGAAGAAGATACAGCCAGTGATGGCCTAAATAGGACAGAGATCATGGAAAGAGCCGATAGAGATTTTTTTGGTATAGAAGTTGCACATATCCTCAAGACTTGCATCTTTGGATTAGTGATTTTTAGTGATCTAATAATTTGTTTTTAAAGGCGCATGACTTGATTCATTGGGAGAAATAATTTAGAGCTAATTTGGTGGAGCGGACTCTGTGAAGAGATGCGTCTGTTCGGTTTGAGTAAAGTAGTTGTAACTGATGTTGCGCTAACTTAATGAAGGGTTGTGTGCTTAGTTAATTGATCAAGATAGATAGTAAAAGGTTTCCTAAAGCCAAAATGTTTGTGTCCTTTTGGGAAGTACTTATAGAAGGTCATTTGTGATCAAAAAAGGTGCGAAAGCCAGAGATAAGAAAAGTAGAGCAGAGTGTTAAAGCAACAAAGCTATATCTGTCATATGTTGATGATATAGATATTGAAGTAGAAGCTTTCAGAGTATAGTTAAGATTGTTATAGTTCTTTACAAGAGGTTAAAGTATCAGCACAAAAAAGGAACTGATCACACAAGCAGTTTCACAGCAACAGTTCATCTTGCAGATACAGTGTGTATCAAAGATCCAGAAGGTTGTAGCCTTCAATTTGAGTAGTGTGCTCTTGGACAGTGAGTACACCACCCCTAATAGGTTAATTATAAGACTCCTAATAGGGTTTGACCCTTAACAAGGTCACTGTACTTCATGTATTGTAAATACAACCCCTAACAGGGTCAAGGATCTTCGAACAAGGATCATAAGACACTAGTACATAATATTTATGGGTACTAATTCCCACCAGGGTTTTCACCTACATTGGGTTTCCCCATTATCATATGCGGTGTTATGTGTTGTGTATATTTATCTTATTTGCATTGATATTCAAGTTCAGTACCTAAGCATTTAAGTAAAGATTCAGATAATCAGAAAAATTATTAATTGATAGATCACTAATTCACTCCCCTTCCCTCTCACTGATCCTAATCCTAACAATTGGTATTAGAGCTCTAGTCCTCAACAAATAATTTTAACCACTTGAGGAGATCATGGACAAGGTAGAAATGAAAAACCATAAAAATAATCTTGAAGCAGCCCTTGAATAACTTGACACATCTGAAAAAGAAAATGAAGATCTTAAACTAAAAGTTAATGGCATGCAAATACTTATAAAAAAACTGAAAAAGGATTTAAGGAATTGTTCTTCAAATGATTTGGGAGTAGTCAAAAATTTGAATGAAGAAAATTCATCTCTGAAGGATCATATTGAAGAATTAGATGAAAAGGTATGTAACAATCAAGACGCCTATGATGATCAAGTCAAAGTGAACAAGCAGTTAGATGAAGAACTGAGACAAGAAAACATGGAAATCTTGGAGCTAAGAAACAACAAAGATAAGATGGAATCTGAATTGATTGCAGCAAAGAATCATATTGAAAAGTTACACACAAGCAAGGATCTGATAGAATCATAGTTGTATGCTCAAAAGGTTAAAGGAGATACTAGCGGTATAGGTTACAATGAAGCACAAATTCAGATTGATGCCATGCGAGAAAGAATGAAAGAACCAAAGGACATCACAAATACTAAGGGGATTGGAAATCAGACTAAAGACAATGTTGAACCACCTAAGGATGAATGCAAGCTAGTTGATCATACTTGTTATGCCTATAAAAAGCATGGACATATTACAAGGAATTGTAAAGAGGTAAGACCCTTTAATGGTTACTGTTATTCATGCAATAAATTTGGTCATAGAGCTATGAATTGTAAAACAAGTCAGAAGAACAAGAATCAGAATAATCAAAGAAATCAAAATCAACAAAAACAAAGAAGTTATCCTCAACAAAATGTTAGAAACCCTTAGAAAATTACATGTCAGATATGTAATTACAATGGACATATAGCCAAGCAGTGCAACATGATGAATAATAACATCAGACCTCCTATCATTTGTCACTCATGTGGAAATGCTCAACACATCTCTAAGCATTGTAGATCTAGAGCGCAGAGACATGAAAGCCCTAAAAAGTCAGAAGATTCATTATGGGATGAGGTAGGAGAAATAAAATTTGTGAAAGCTACAGAAGATATGAGCAAGATCTGGGTTGAAGTAAAGAAGGATAATAAAGAGAACAAGGTAGCAGATGCACCCTTAGTGGATGCACCTTATACTTCTGAATAGTTGACCCTCGTGGTCTTAGGGGGAGCTATTTTAGCTCTGAACCCATGCGTGGCTAGTATACTCACCATCTGAGTATGTGCCTTGGATTAGAATTGTTTGGTGACATTATGATGAAGTATGCAAGAGAACACAGTTTAAATTGTTATTAGGAACAAGAACGGAAGTTCCAGTTGTTTTTTGTGTCTACGCGGAAAGTATTAATGGCGGAAATCTACTTTGAAATCACCAAGTCCTCACTTGCGGTCAGAATAAGCGATTGGAGATCATGGAAGCCCTAGCAGTTGTATTTTTAATGCATTTAAATTATTCTCAACAGCAAAGAAAGGAGATTAATAATCATTATTTGTTAAGCAAAGTCATTCGAGTTTGAAATGAAGCCCAAGCACGGACACGTCGTTTTGGAAATTAGTTGAAAACTTACTTAGCAATCGAGTAAGTGGTTGGATAATTAAAGGAGCACTTGTAGTCAAGGAGAAAAGCATCACAATTACATTCTTTAGCAAAGGTTGATATCAAGAAACTCTTTGAAACATCTCATAAGTGATTTATCAATATGCTTTAGCACATAAATTTCATGAAGCAGAATTGGTCAAAATCTTGTTGAGCAGTGTTCTATGTGAGAGTATCAGTATAGCCATTGGAGATATTTTTTTTGGAGTTGACCTAATGTTATCCTTGGAAGCGCATACTTATTATTGATCATCTAAGTGTGAATAAAACAAAAGAGTGTTCACGTAAGAATAGAATTGATTAAAGATACAATTTGAAATATCATGTGAAGAAGCAGATAAAACTATTATGATAGGTCCACAGGATTGTGCGCCCATGGCCAAGGACATGAAGGATACATTCATGGTTGATAATGTTGAAGTATCAATGGCAGAAATGGATATTGATCTAGACAATTTTGAAGAAACATTTGTGAAAATTCTTTATATCAGCAAGAAGATCTATTGATTTAAGATATCACAAAAAAGGAAGCAGATAAAGAGAAGACTGAAGTGATGGACAGTTCATCATCATTACTGTCAAGTTTGACACTCATAATAGACTTAGACTCATGGGGAGTAAATAAGTAAGGGGGAGTATATAATATGAAGGAGTCATGAAAAATAAATTAGTTATTGCAAGAGAGAAGTATATGAAGAAGAGGCTCAGTGAATTGGTTAGCAAATTTACACTTGTTCTTAGTTCACTCAAGGCTGGTCAAGCATCCTTGATAGAGTTTGCAGAAAAAGGAAGAGAAGATAATATCAAAGGGGGAGTAAAGTAATGTATAGAATATGGATTATGTCATATGATCAAGGTCCTAGCATAGACTTGGAGAAAATGGAGAAGCTACAATATGCATTATGCTCCCATCCACAGATTGTCAATTTACTGATTACATTTTGGGAGAAAGAGAACCAGAAGTTGTAGATTGCATATCCTGATGTGTATGATAAGTAAGTACATAGAAGTTTTTTCAAGAACCCTTGTCATTAATGTCAAAGGTGGAGTAGAGTATGAATAATATGGATTCTCGTATATGATAAGAGGGAGATATAAGATAGAGATTTTTTGTATAAGAGTACAGATAGAAACTTCGCCATATTCCTTTGTTGCCATTAATGACAAAGGGGGAGATTGTTGGAAAGTTGAATATACTAGTTTATATGATTCTATTTAGTTTTTTCATTATGGAAACAAATTCATATGAAGTTTTTATTTTAGCACACATTATCAGAAGATCAGAAATTGGCTAAGTACAAAAGACTGGACAATTAGCAGAGTACCAGAAGAACATAGCATCAATGCACATGCATACGACTGAGTTAGGGAATGTACCTTTGAAGATAAGCTTATAAGTATGTATTCATGCAAATTCTAAGAGAGCATGATTAGATCTGAAATTATGAAGAAGTTTCAGTAAGATGAAGTGACTGAGATAGTAAAGAGCAGAACAGGACAGAGCAAGGAACAGACTGTTATAGTTTTGATTAGTGTGTGTTCATTTGTTATTAAAATACTATGTTCCTTTGAAGATAAGCTTATGAGTATGTGTAAATGATAATTATAAGAGATCATGATCAGATATGCAAGTATGGAGAAGATACAGCCAGTTAAAGAGGTACAACCAGTGAATGCCAAAATAGGACAGAGATCATGGAAAGAGCTGATACAGATTGTTTTGGTACAGAAGTTGCACATATTCTCAAGACTTGAGTCTTTGGATTAGTGATTTTTAGTGATCTAATCATGTGTGGTTAAAGGCGCATGACTTGATTCATATGTAGAAAGAAGTTAGAGCTAATTTGGCAGAGCGGACTGTGTGAAGAGACGCGTCTGTTTGGTTTGAGTAAAGCAGTTGTAACTGATGTTGTGCTGAATTAATGAAGGGTTGAATGCTTAGTTAATTGATCAAGATAGATGGTAAAAGGTTTCCTAAAGCCGAAATGTTTGTGTCCTTTGAGGAAGTACTTATATAAGGTCATTTGTGATCAGAAAAGTTGCAAAAGCCAGAGATAAGAAAAGCAGAGCAGAGTGTTAAAGGAGAAAAGCTATATCTATCATATGTTGATCATATAGATATTGAAGTAGAAGATTTTATAGTATAGTTAATAATTTTATAGTGCTTTACAAGAGGTTAAATCATCATCACATAAAAGTAACTGTTCAGACAAGCAGTGTCACAACAACACTTCACCTTGCAGATACAGTATGTATCAAAGATCCAGAAGGTTGTAGCCTTCACCATTTGAGCAGTGTGCTCTTGGATAGTGAGTCCACCACCCCTAATAGGGTTATTGTAAAATAATCCTAATAGGGTCTGACCCTAAACAAGGTCACTGTACTTCATGTATTGTAAAGACAACTCCTAACAGGGTTAAGGATCTTCTAACAAGGATCACAAGGCACTAGTACAAAATATTTGTGGGTACTAACTCCCACCAGGGTTTTCACCTGCATTGGGTTTCCCCGTTATCATATGTGGTTTTATATGTTGTGTATATTATCTTATTTGCATTGATATTCAATTTTAGTACCTAAGCATTTAAGTAAAGATTCAGATAATTAGAAAAAGTATTAATTGATAGATCACTGATTCACCCCCCCTCTCATTGATCCTAATCCTAACATGTATTTCACCCCATTCCCTGTTAATTTATTTAGGTTATCACTTGATTAAATAATTCATTAGTGGGTTACCCTAGTACTAGCCACTTAGGGCCCTGGCCCCTCACTAAGAGCCACTCACCAAGTGTCTTTAGGTTCCCTACCCAAAAAAGTATCAAAATAACATAAGAGTTCTTCATCATTATATATAGGAAGACATAACAATGTCACAACATCAAATAATTGAGTTTAGGAAAGCACAAGTTGTCCTGAATCCTGTAGACAACCTTAAACCACAATAATGTACATAGATGGATAAAAAACATCTACATTGCATGAAGTGCATCAAAATGATATTCTCAACACCATAATAATGTCAAGTGCCTCATCCCAACATAAATCATAACACCCTAACATCATTGGATTGGGTTTAGGAGATCATAGATTGTCCCTAGTCCATCGGACATTCCTAAACCCTAATCTAACATTCAAGATGGTAGATAACACATAAGAAGACATCAAAATGTAACAAACATAAAGTATTCTAAAAAACCATATAACCAGTGCCTTTTGGTACCAACCTCAAACCACAAAACATCATAACAAGATCATGTCGCAGAAAACATGTTGATTCCTGAAATTTGTCTAATTCTGAAATTTCCTAAAACCTTCAAAATCTAGAATCTTTATTTGAACTCCTAGGAGGCTGAAACCACTCTCAAACATCCTAAAGGTATTACATAAAATGTAACTTAAAGTATATGGAATTAAGAGTATGGATTTTATACTTAAATGTTACATTTTATGTTTCGCCCTAAGGCTAAAATCAGACGGAGACCACCACACTAACCTACTGCTTATGCATCAAAATGTAACAGATATAATACTAATAGAGAAATTAGTGAACCAACAAGTCAAAAATAAAAATTCATGATCCTTGGATCAGTACAGAAACCCTAAACCTCACTAACACCTTAAAATTAACCCTAATGGAGGTCCTGCGTAGTTGGTGAAGGTCGTGTGCAATTGGGGCCTGAAGCCGGATAGTTAGGGAAGGTCCTACACTATTGGCCCTACCTCCTATGTAGTTGGTCATATGACCTACACAGTTGGTGCCCAGAGCTATGCAGTTGTTCACTTACTGTGCAAGGTTGGAAGCAACAAGTTGCAAGTTGGTCTTATGGGTAAAACTGGGCATAATGAGGGCCTTGGGAGTATAATTTGACAAAGACCCATTTGAGATATCCTTATTTCCCTTCCAAAAACCCTCTTAAACCCATCTTAATCTAAGAATAAGTATTTAAAACTCACCAGAATCCGACAAAGGCGAAACTGATGAAATAAGGTGAAATAAGATATAATACGTAATCCACTAGATCCTAATCCTTCCTAAGGGTTCCTAAAGACCTCAAAGTATCTTATAACACATCCAAAAGTATCAAAAATGATAATACAAGGATATTTTAACATCATATGATACAATCAGAATTTATATAGAAAGAATAATTTGCCCAACCATATTTCCGATAACAGAGTTCCTTTGAGAAATCATTTCCATCAATGAGAGGAAAACATATAATGAAAATAGAATCATAACACCACACATTAAATCTTCCCATAATCCAAAGAAGAAAATTAAGACAATAAAAAATACACACATAAGTATGGTAAACATATATGGAGGATCTCCTTCCAGGATAAATCGTTCCTGGGGACCTGCGGAGAAACCATTGTGGGAGAAGTCCTAGATCTCTCCAGCCAACCTTCTAAAATCCTTTAGGTTCCACAAGCACCAATATCCTTTGGATACAACCAAAAACTCCCATAATCTAGCTACCGATAAAAATACAATGATCTCTCCCAAAATCTCAATAATGTATCTCTCCCAAAATGTCCATACTGTCTCCCTGAGAAAATTCTCCTATACTCCTCCCATAAGTATCTTATAGGAGTGGTTGCATGGGAAAATTCCAACAGTTGCAACCATTCATAACAAAAGGTTGGTTAATAGTTTAGAATAATATTAGTTTTATATATAAATTTATCCAAAGATATAGGTTGTCCATGGGAATGCTTTAGTATTCATTACCATACTTATTTAATTTATCTTAAGGAAGGTTTATGTAATTTAATCTTACCCTAGTAAATATATTTACCACCACTAGATTATATTCAAGTTACTTTGACCCTTAAGATGTAATTAATAATTACCCTGTGGTCTTTATAGCAACATTGTTTAATTTAATTATAAATACACATAATTATTTAATTCTTTCACACACACACACACACACACAGAGAAATATATGTGCGTGTGTGTGTGTGTGTGTGTGTGTGTGTGTGTGCGCACCCATATGCCTATGTATACATATGCCCATATAAGCGTTATTATTATTATAGAACATACATTTATGAATACACTTTATAACACTCAATATAAGGCATTTTAATTCCATAGAATTTACTAATATTAAAACAAACCTTTAATAAGAGATAATGCACTCCATCAAGATTAAACATAATTACTACTTGTGCAAACCAGTACTCATAATTCATAGGGCACATAAATCTTAAAACAATTGGAACTAACATAACAAGATCCATCTAACAACATGGAACAAATACAGTAATACCCAACCTAGAAGAAAATGATAAAAGGTAGGCTCAATCTTGCGAGAACTTGGTACTATCTCTGTAACAAAAACAACGATCGAGGATTTTGGGGCATGCTCAAAGCTGTGAAGCTAGGATAAGTCGATGCCTAGTACATGCAAGCCTGGATCACAAATAAGAAATACACATGCATGGATATACCTATAAAAGAAGACATTGCAGATAGATGACCGAGATCAATACATCATGTGGACCTCAGCTATGTGAGTAACTACAACTTCATCTCAAATTATGAAAAACACATCATGTATATGCGCACACACACACACACAAAGAATGTACCATTATCATAATGAAGGTTAGACTCTTGAGCATTGAAATACTGCACCGTTAGATGGAGTAGGAAAGAATCTAAGCTTCTGGCATATGGATAAAGGCATGACATTGCCTGAAGCTCCGGAATCTACCAAGCAATTGTGTAGGTTCTTCCCTTGTATGTTCAATCCAAGTAAGAAGGGAGGATCCTCAGTATTACCCCAGAAGACAGCCGCATTGGCATTGTCAAAAGTGATAGTCTTGGGTGGGCGACTGACAGCTTTCGGGTTTCCCAAGAGCTTCAGAAGAGACTTCTTCTGCTTAGGAAAATTCAACAAAACCTCCATCAGGGTCATGGAGGTGGTAGTGCATTCTAATGCCTTAGTGATGTCAAACCTTCCCCCTAGGAATTTTTGGCCTCCCTCGGCTGGGTCCTTGGCTTCGTTAGAGCCAGGGCCTTTTGGAGGGATAGGTTGATCAATCATGTTGTCCCAAGGAGGGGTGTCTTTGGGAGGTGTAGGCATGTACACTGGTCCTTTACCAGCCTAACTCTGAGTGTTATAAGGAGTTTGTGGGTTGGTGAAGGCATTGGGCTCAAAGGCCAGAATAGATTGATCAAAGAACCCCTACAGATTAGGTTCCTCTTCATCTTCCTTGTCTATCTCAAAGAAGACGGTCTCATAGGTGAAGGCACTATGAGTGGGCTCTTGTGTAGATGTTTCTAGGGATGGTGGATCAATAGGTTATTGCCTATCTAACTGGGAGATTAGGATGACCTTCTCCAGGGTGGCATAGTTCACTTTAGAATGAGAGCCAGTGTCATGCAATCTACACCAGTTGGTCATCGGGTAGAAGTCTGCAAATTGTGCAGAATGGTTGAGTCCAGTGCTACCCTGAGTGGTTTTTTGGTTTGGAGGAGGACCTTCAGTATTTGTGTTGTTATTCCATTATTGTTGGTTGGCCTAGGGCCCATTGTTGTAATTCCTTCCTCTAGCATTGGTAATGCGTTGGCCAGAGAAGATATTCCCTCTCTGGGAATTGGAGTTATGGGGTGCAAAAGACCCTACCTTCAACTGTCCCATGTCCACAGACAGTGAGGAAAACAATTGCTGGAGGGATTGAACCTCAGCGGACAATTAGATGTTCACGTCACAATGTGATGATTGCTATTGTTGGTTCCCCGGGAAAGTGGCAGCAGTTATTGGAGTCGAGGGCGGCAATCCTCCAGCCATAGGTGACTAGAAGAAGGGCACTCTGGAAGGTTGTGTTAATGGTTGTTGCATTTTCTGCAGCTGATTCCAGGAAAAGGATTCCAAACTCAGTGTTGTATGAACTTGAGATAGGTATATGTACCGGGCCTGCTAGTCTATCGGTGGTGGTGGGTTTGCATCCATTACAAGGGCACCCATTTCCTGATTGGGGTTATATCCCCCAGCATAAGAATTTCCATCAAGTATCATGTTGTAGGGTAAGTTCTTCTCAATCCCCCTCGGGGCCTTGTTCAAATGATGGGACAATTCCAAGGCTAGGTTGTAAACCTTTTCCAAAGTATCCCCATCACCGGGGGTGGTAGTTCTCCAAAGGAGAGTAGCAACGAAAGGGTCCATCACATTAAGGTAAGTCTATATGGTTACATCTACAGATGGGATGAAAGGACCCGTGCACCACTTCAAGGCATGTTGGAACTGGTGGTGAAATGCTACAAGGGGTTCATTCAGTTCCTTCCTAATGGAGATGAACTAGTTGTGGGACCATGTTGGGTCCACATGTACATAGAAGGCCACCAAGAATGCATCCTCCATCTCCTACCAATTTTTGATCAAGTTGGTGGGCAAGTTAAGGTACCAGTTCAGGTTGTTCTATCCCAAGGACAGGGGGAACATTTGGGTCACAATGTCCTCATGTTTGATCTGGTGTCAGTTCATGGCATCCTTGTATGCCTACAGATGTTCTTCTATAGTTTGTGAGCCTAAATTCTCATATCAGGGATAGATCTTCTTCAGATGTGAAGGAAGATCATGGGTAGCACCCAAAAACTGCCCCATGGGGGACGCGGTGTTTCCAAGTATGCTGCCATTGAGGGTGTTAGATTTTGAATAGATTAAGCATTATTCCCTAGGATTGTCTGAGAGAGTTGGGTATTCTGAGATGTGGTAGATCCCCAGACAAGGCTAGCTGAGTGTTTGTTTTTTGGGGTCCTTTTCTTTGCAAGTGGTAGGCTCAAGTTTAACAAACCTTCTAGGGTTAGGGGATGATCTAAGGACTCTTTCAAATTATGCAGGTGAAAATGATCCAATCCCACTAAAGGTTTGGTTCCTAAAACTATAGCTTGGGTAACCCTTAGGCGGTGTGAAATCAAAATCCTTAGAAGGGGATGAGCTCATGCTCTCATTCTAGCACCAATTTCTTTTGACAAGACTTTGTGACCAGGTCCACCAATAGATGTAAGTGGTCATCAGGTACCGAGGTACCGGCCAAATTTTCTTGTAAAGGTTGTCCAAAGAAATGAGATTCTTTGGGCCTTCAAGCACCTAAGAGTAAGGTCTTGACAGTGTAGGAGCTTAGTTGGGAGTGTGACTATTTTGTTTGTGGGGATAGCTGGTTTTCTTTTCTCATCTTCTCCGGGGATTTTCAGTAAGGTGGGGTTTCCTGCAAGCACTTGAATTACCAAACAAACTTCAAAAGATATGCCTTGTTAGAAATATTTCATCTACTTATAGTCACGCAAATATGTTTAAAACATCAAACCAAGCTCTAGCATGCTAGACTAAAATACTGAATGCACGCACAACCATCAGTTCATACGTATTCAATAGTGAGGGGAAAAGAAGGTTGTTAATCTAGTTAATATATCAGAGCAAGGGACATAAGAAACATACAACATGAAAAATATTAAGTCAGAGATCAAGAGACCAACAACGACATTGCCAGAATCCTTCCTTTCTTCATTAATGGTGTTCCAGCATCACTAGTGAATACATCAACAACTCTAGGGGAGCATCTATCTACTAGAAGCTTCTAAAGACTAAGCAGCATTGAGCTCTACAACTACAAGAACTGAAAACTAAAAATGCTATAGCTATGGACTGCAAAATCATCAATTTTTTTGACCCTTGGAATGAGGTCAGACTTATTATTTATACACAAGTTTTCCCTAAAACTAACCTAACTTATCTTTACACTCAACCAATAAAATACAATTTCTGGTGGCCGGTACTACCTATGCCATGCTACAACAACCTCGAGAAGCACAAAGGTCTGACATGTCAGAAGAATAAGACAAGAAAAGAGGTATGGAAGAATTGGCCTCGAGAAGAGAGATAGCAGGAGAATAGAAGAAATTTGATCCCCCATGGATCGAGGCTAAATGCTCATCAATGTAAAAAGTGGCTCATTATCTCCGATGTGCTAGGTGTTCAATGCTGGGGCAGCACCTTGGGAAGACCATCTATCAGAACCATCTTGTGAGCTGACATGTCTTGTTGTGGTTACCTACTTTTTGATACCCTCATTAACTACCTCATAGTGACCATTTGGCTATGGGGAACCTAGACGCGTGTCAAAAGAATAAAAAATTGTGGATCCGGAACTCTTGGATCTGGGAGCTTACGCTCAAAGAATAAAAAATACAAAATATGTTTGGTTGATGAAAACCTCTAGAGTCCTGAGGACTTTATTGTTCCTTACTATTTTTGAATGCTTCCAATACTTGGCTTACGCTCTCTTCATCTATGTCCTTAATACTATCCCATCAGCCACGGATAATCTCCAGTTTTCCCTCAACTTCTCTGGCCCTATTCTAGAATTTGTCTACCATCTTTACGAAATCATGAGCCTAGATCATCATCTTGGATAATCTTGATAACCTTCCACTGTCAAAGTCCCTGGTTGATTGATACAATGATTCCATTCGTTCATCATATTTAATGAGGACATAGTCCTCCAGGGTGCATGTCTCAGTGGTGAAGGGGTTGAATTGTGATAACCCTACCATAAATGCATGAAATAGTCCCAAAGGGTATTGGGTCGTGTTCACCTGCTCTCTTAGGGCCTTAACCAGTTCCATGCATACCTCAATTTTGAGGCCAAGTCTGGAGTACTGGGCCCGGAGAGAATCATATGATTCATCTCCAAAAACTCCCGCCTCTATGATGACTTCTTCTCTGACATTGAAAACCTCCTCCAACCTGATCTTTAATTTTTCATACTTCTCCAAGTCTTGTTCCCACATAATAGCAGAGCCTATAGCTTGGCTGAGGAGAATGTTAATATGATAGAGATCTAAGAGGGACACTACTAGGAATTTTCTTATGGAAGCTATCTGCTCGGTGACTCACCCATCCATATCCTAGGTCTTCTTATTTATGGCCCTTAGAGAATCCACGTCACCCTGTGCAAGCGACAATTTGGAGGTAGAAGCTTCTGGGTGGATCTCAGCCAAAGGCTGTGTAAGTTCCGCTAGAAGTGCAAGGAGATTTGCATTGGTCTCCTTTTCCTCCTTCAACTTATGGCCCTGTTTATTGTACCAGGCCTGCACTGCTTTGGTGGCCTCTCTTAGCAAGTCCTATTCACCCTTCTTGTCTCTCCTCCCCAGTGCCACTTTTGTAATACTATAATCCTCAGGCCTTACTATCGCTGCATCTACATATGGGGGAGGTGTTGTGACTATTGCAATTGTGCTTCTTGTTGGACCATTCTGGAGGGTATGGACTATCCATGCCTTCTTAGGCTTTCAAGGATCTACATTCTGGGCCATCATCTCAGCCAAAGAGAGTGGAACACCTAGTTCTACTGTTAGGGCCTTTCTCTTTCTTGATTCCACTAGCCATTGGGGAAGCTGGGGCAGTCTTTCTATTAAGACCTTGGCATTAGGATTCTCTTTAGAATCTGACAGTGCATTCCTAACATGTACATTTTCATCGGGAACTTTCTCTTTTTCTTTTTCCTATTCCTCCTATTCCTTGGAGGCCTCAATATTTTTCTCTAGGTTGGCATCTTCCTTCATGATGTACGGGGTTTCCTCTCCACCTATATTAGCATCACCTATATTCTTGGGGATTTCCCCTTCCTTTTAAGCATTAGACGATCCAACATTTGTGTCTTCAGGGATTTCCCCGTCCTTCTTCTTCTGTTGTTCTTCAGCCTCATTTTCCATAATCTCTTCCATTTTTGGAACATCTTATGGAGGTGGGTGAGGTTTCTGGCAAAAGTTCAAAAATGTGGCCGCAGAAACTATCTCACCAAATGTACTCTAGGGCATTTGGTCACCCAGAGTTACCAAAGGCACCTGGAACGTGATAGTTGGGGGTACGGTTGATCCTGTGGGTCTGGTTTCCCTAGTCATTAGTTGCTCATTTGTGGTTTGCCTTGGTTCATCCTCGGTCTCTCAGACTGGTGTCTTCTCCCACTCAGTCTCTTTCTATGTTTCTTCCCAGGTTTCCTGCTCTGTGGCAGCTTCCTCTTCTGGGACTTCCTTTTTCATGGGGATCTCTTCTCTATCTTGTGTGGTGATCTCCTCCACTGCATGATCTATGTCTCCATGTAAGTTCATAAACTCATCCGTCCCAAATAGGTCATTGAATTCATCATGCAGAGGGGAGGTCTCCAAAATGTTCTCAATTTCAGGGGAATCCAAACTAACATCAATTGGGGGCACCTTTGGCATATCAGGGCTAGTGGCTAAGGTTGGAGTAGGGGTCACCCCATGTTTCTTCTTCCTTTGTAATGGAACACTGGTATCTAGAATACTTGTAGACTCTACCTCAGCAAAAGTCTATCTTCTCATCATTGCAGCCAATGACAGGGATCTTTCCCGTCGAGCAGATACCATTGGAGTCACAAGGAGGCCGGAGGAAAGTTGCACACTTATTTTCTAGCTCGTCAGCCTTGATGCCTCCATTTGTTCCCATATTTTTTCCATCATGGGAAGTAGACCTTTGGTAGGTGCTTGGGATAGGGGGGCCTCTTTTTCTTTCCCCTTTCTTGTGCTAGGTCTTGCGGTCCTGGAGGTTGAAGTGGACCCTCGAGAAATCAGTCCCTTCCGGGTGCTCCTAGGACACACCTGGGAAAAATAATTGTGGCTATTTTCAATAATGGGATGACATACCCCTTCAATTGTTTGATCTTTCAGGGTTTCCCAATCCACCAGAGAGAGATCTAGTGTGTCTAGTCCATGTTCTTTGTATAATGGGTTTTCTAGGGGCCCTTCATCTTAAAAGCCCTTCAGGAAAGCCCAAAGATCAAGGGCTTTTATCAAGCCTTTAGACATCCATGAGTGTTGGCAGGTCTGAAAGTTAAAACTATCTTGGAAATCCACCCAAAAATCTTTGATATCTTCTATGTGTGACAAGGACACCCAGGGAAGTGCCAAAGCTATGTTTCCCAATGGATCAAAGTTGTTCCTGGTGTGGTGGAATTCCACCAGTCCCGGACTCTTCATCTCATTATCTCCCTCCTTTTCTGCAGCCAGACTGCAAGTATAGTTCCCACAAGAGATTGGGAATGAAACATTGGTGACCTTCTTCAATGTGAAGAGGGTGTGCATCTCTAAGATCTGCCAATTGAATTCTAAAAGAATGACTCTATCCCCACAATATCAGGGAAGAAGACAGGGTTTCTCGGAGAAGTAGGTCACCCAAATGTATGTGTGTTTTTGGAACTGAATGAAATAATTTTTGTAAGAACCAACCAAGTTCATCACCTCCTGTGATAACAGGTATCCAGAATCCCGATTAAGTGTAAGAATATTTTGGTAAATGAAAGCATCATTTTCTCTGCAAAAATTTGGGAAGCTAAGTTCCCATTGTACTTGGGGATAATGATCCCATAGCTTGAGCTGGCCTGACCCGTTCCCAAGAACATGCACCATCCCCAAACCTGGAAAAGCCAATCTTTGTTGGGCCAGTGCCCATAGTACATATGATGTCATGTGGAACATTTAACTCTGGAGGATGCCTTTCAGCTGTGTGTCTGCATGGTTGGCAATGATGGCTACCCAATTGAAGGTCTGGTTGCGGATGGTGATGTAGTAGAGAAAGTAGTACATCCATGATGAGAAATCCTGGGGATGGGATTGTCCAAAGTTTCTGCATAAAAATATAATGTCCACCTAAATGGGCTCTTTGAAATCCCCATGGGGAATTTATAGCTTCATCTTTTTATGGTCTCTTTTTGGGGACTTCAGCCACTGGGAGTTGAGATATTTTTGAGAGAGGAGGGAAGCTCAATTGAACTCCTCCAATGAGTTGGACTAGGTGATAATAATGGATCCATCGAATTGAGGGATCCCCAACCCTAAAGAAAAAGTTGTTGCATCCACATTGACGATAGTTTCTAGGTAATGTAACAACCGGGGATCGGCGAGAAAAATAGTCTAGGTGGGAGCATTGTAGAGCATTGCTAGCTAGACTATCAACTCTGGTTCTTGTACTGAGAAAGGAAAATTTTTGGCCTTAATGATTCTGGGGGCAGCCAAGTGGACAACCATATTATCTTCGCTGGCCTTCAATTTGTATATGGCTTGGATCAAGCTCTGCATTTTACCCCAAAGTCTGGGCTCTATATTTGTTATATCTTGCACCTTGGAACCCACTTTGGACCCCATAAGAGTACCTTCCCTCTGGTATTTGGAAGTCAGTGGTAACTTTTCCAGCATCTTTTTGGCCTTAGTCTTTGTAGCCACCCGAGTGGAAGTAGTAGGCAGCTCCAGCCTATCAAGAGGGGTGATTACTTATAACATCTTGATCGAACAATCTGCAACCTGCAAGACTAGAGAACTGTCAGTATATGATATGATAAAAATAATCTTTAAGGATTCCAGGGGATTCCTCACCATTTTGCACTTGTCCAAAAGCATTAGCACACATCAACAAAAATCCCAGAATATTAAGACACGAGTTGGATTTTGATAAAAAACCATGGGCTTCAAGGCATTGGAATAGGTGACAAAGATGGAATGAAGACCCAGAGGCTTCTCAGCACCCAGACTCCAGAAGAACTAGCCAGTGTTGACGTGACTGGTAGGAAGCCATACTCGGCTGACATGGGTCATCACATGGCCACACGACAGGCGGCGTAATGGCATTAATGGCAACAAGTGGGCAGACACATGGGAAATTAAATTCTATATGGGATGGGATTTGAATACCCATTCATGGGAAATTACTCCCGCCATTAAGATGGCACGACAGAGGAGAGAGAAAGTCACCATGGCTCGAACCAGTGAGGTGCTAAGTTTGAGTCATGGTGACCACCTCTCTGATGAGCTCGACAGAGGTTAAGATGTGATGAAGCATGGTGAGCTCGACAGAACAAAAGGATATACATGGGATATACACACCTAAATGCATAGGGTCAAATTGTTGTGAGGGCAGAAGTGCAACTAGCAAAACATGACATATACACAATATTTACACCAATTTACATAATGTACAGAATTTATAGATGCCTAAAAGCTACTCTACCACAATGTATAGAATATACACTAGATTACAACCACACAGAGGGTGGACAACCCTCTGGCGGAGCCAACCCACCAACAGGAGGTGACCAAAAAGAAAAACACAAAGGCGGAAATGAAAGAAAACACAAAAAAAATGAGCACAACAAAAGTAAAAGACAGAAAAATAGAGAACCAGAGGAGGAAAAAAATGAAATCCTACCTGGAACATGAAGAGTGCAGGGAAGACAAGCATGGGAAGCACTTCACAACAAGTTCAACTTGGAACAATCAAGAGCAAGCACCACAAATCAATGTTCAATTAGCCACTAAGCACAGGGAGCAATTTGTTGTTTGATCACCTTAGTCACCTTAAGAATAATTCTGAGTGCTCTAAGTGTTTTAGGCCCGATAAATGTGAAAATGACAACTAACTTCTATTTATACCACTAGGGTAAAAATAGGTTTCACTCTTCCTGCAAACTCTGGAACAAGAAAACCTCCAGACTCTGGGCCCGGGGATTCCATGCAGCCAAATCTTCTCACAAGAGAGGACATGATGGCAGAGAATCCCAAAGTCTAGAATCTAGCTGGCTCAAGAACAAACAAAACTCTGGGACCGGGTCCTGGAGACACAAAGAGACAAAATAAAAATGAAGACAACCCTCGTGGAAACAAAGTCCGGAGGGAAAACAAAGAAAAAAAATGAAACAAGGCAAGAGCCAAAAGCGAAAAAGGGGGACCCAACATTTTGCCTACAAAATGTAGGGACGAGTATGTAGGGCATAATAATAATACATAAGTTATAAATTTTTATCTGATAGAATTGTAATATTACTACTCTAGAACCTAATTTAAAGACTTCATGCATAATTCTCCTATCAGGAGTTTTGATAAATCCTATCTTATTACATTTTTAGTGTAGATTAATTCCATTCCAATGGTAAGAGACTCTCAAAAGAATTACCTATGTGATCCTTGCACTTTACGCCATTAAGTTTGTCATCATATACAAAAATTAGAGTATTACTTCAAAAATACTTTTAGCAACTTGAAAATCCAAATTATTCATCTTTTATTAACATCAATGTATTAGGAAAATGTGTGTTCTACCAATCAAAATTATCGCTTCCTTACACAATCTAAAATTTTCCTATCTATGGTAGCCATAATAAAAGGAGGAATTTATGATAACTTTTCTATTTTGAGACACAATCTAATCCTACACAATACAACATATGGAACTTTATTTCAAATAGGGTTCTAAAATTTGTGTTCCTTACCAACTAGGCATGTCAAACACAGAGGGGTATATAAAATTTATATTTATTATGTTCATGAAGGTAATATATCAAACAATTGTTACTTACGTTTGCCATCATGAAACTAAAACAATCTAGATACTTGAAACTTACCATTTTCATTAAAGTACAACTTTATAAGAAATCTTTTAAAAGACATAAAAAAACCTCTTTTAGCAAGTAAACAATTTTTTTTTTCATCAAGATTTAAATAAACTTCCAATAACTTAGGACACATACATATATTACAATACACATATTCTAAGTCATCTTTCATAATAGTTGTAGTGTTCAATATCCAAAAGCACATTCATACCCCTAGAGGAGATCTAATCAAATTCCAATTTATTGCACCATTGTTTATTAAGCTAGGATCCTTCCTCAAAGCTTACTAGTTATATTTACACTTTTCCCAAATTTGGATGTCAGGAAGTTTCCGTATAGCATTTACTTAATTTCAAACAACAATGTAAAAAAGAGTTCTTTAAAATTCCTATTTCATAATGATCATAGATCCATCAAGAGAGGAAAAAGTACATGATTCTGACAAATATCTTCATAACCACAACAATTAAATCAATAACATTAACCAATGTACATAACTTTAATTTCTACCGTTTACCTATTTGTAATATTACCCTTATACACTTTAAAAATTTTGAGATAACCTCATATCCAAGTAGAAATTGAGTGACGTACATAAATTCATATTCTTATAACATTTATCTACCACAACCACTTCTTGTTCATAGTTGATCAATCACTTAATATTATTAATTACTACTAAGGTGTTAATCAAAATGTATATAAAACTTGAATTTGTTTCCATAATACTCATCTAGGATCCTAACCATTCACTAGGGATCTAGAAAGACATATATTTAATAAAACACAACTTCCTCTTTAGTATATATAATCCATTGTCATACATACTCTTCCATATACTTTATTGATAATGTTAGCTTAACTCATTTCCTGTGAAAACAATTAACATGGCATGCAGAAAAGGATATAGCTTCTTACCAGAATAGGGATAGAATTTCTTCTTCCTAAATGCAAATGTGAATTATAGCCTATGATAAAATCTTGGGGACATAAGTCCTTCACCCAAGGGTTTCTTAATTAAGTATTTACAAATTTTCCTGATATATTATTGCCCTATCTAAAGAATGTTAGTCCTTCAAAACTTATTTCTTAAAAGGGAAGAGAGAGAGATAGAGAGAAATACATATGGGAATAAATTATTGGTTCCTTACCTTTCAAGTTCTTACTTCAATAAGTCATAGGAGAGGGGAAAGAGAGAGACAAAATTCAAATTATTATTAAATACCAACTATCTATTTCAACCTTATCCACTCTTGTGCCCTAGTTTCTCCTTTCACAAAATGATCTATGCTACCACTCTCTTTCATCTTTCGTCAAGAATAAGAGAAAATTTAATTTTAAAATGTTTAACCAAGACATGACACCAAATTTTTCACTTCTTACCTAGGTATGAATTATTAGCCATGAAATTTAATTTTACCATTTCAGTCCTATAATAATAAAAGCAAGTACTACCACAATCATTTCTTTCTTCACATAAAGGTGCAAAAATAATTCCTTTCTAACATACCTTGAGTAGGATAAATAGAAGTCAGCTGAGCATTTGTAAGAAGATAGAGTGCACAACATTTCCAATAAAATATATTATAGGTAGGGTTAGGAAATAATATTACCTACTACCATCATTAAAATGCAACACATTGAGTATCCTTTTACTTTTGACTTTTCTAGTGATACCCGTGTCTTTTATCAACAAGAAGACGAAACTCTCAAGTCTCAAGAATTCCTTAACATTTCATTATTATTATCAAAAAGATATATTTAACACACCATTGATCTTAGAATAAAAACAAAAAATTAATTGTTATCATAGAACTTGATCATAGAGGAACATGTGTACCCTTATAAGACAATGTAACATAAATACAAGAAACATAGCCTTCATTTCCTAAGATTCAAATTTTATTTCTATCATATACATGAAAACAAAGAAGGAAGAGATAAAATACTCAATGTTATGCATAGGTGAGCTATGAGTCCCAAAGTTCCCAGTGTGGAAACCTAGGGCTCTGATACCAAGATATCACGCCTTGTCAGGGAACCCAAGAGAAAATGCCAACTTACTACTAAGAGATGAGAATTTTTTTTTAAACAAGTGTTACAAACTAATCTGAGTCCTCTCAGGTTCCCTAACACCACTATACAAGAATCATAATCTAATCTATTCATTTATCCATTAAGATATTCTTAATGTGCATTCCAAGTTAGTCATTAAGGCATTGATGGATTAATCTTAGCTTACTAATTCATTCCTTTAATTTTAACATTAAGTTCCAAGGATAATCCAACCATCATTCCTAACATATTAACATGAATCTATGTGAGTTATCCTTTACTTAAATTTATGTCATTATTTATACTACTCATTAATCATTTAGGTGAGAAATAAACATTCAATAGATAAGCACTACCCTATATACTTTATTATTCCGTACGCATTTGAGGTACTGTTGGTTAACAGTTTGTCCTCTCTTTAGATTTTCAATCTTTGACTCTTTATACACCCAAGGTGAGAGAACAAAAGGATGTCCACCAACAAATGGGTCAGTGTATTTCTTCTATCATTTCCCTCTGAATTGACAGGTATAGCTCCCTGATTGTGTTTAATCTTCAATGAATTTGTTTCTTTTGATCATCAGATTATCTTCTTATGAGTTTTAACCAAATTGCTTGTAGGCACAAATAATTCAGGCAAAGATAAGGCTTAATCTATATTCAAATCTAATCTACCTATCCTAAAATGCATATTCTACTGAGGGGAATAGAAGCAGAATCATACATAGATAGCAAATAGAATTGGTTATGCTGCAACTACTAACATGAAATGGAATTCAAGTAGGAATTAAAGTTCCATATACAGCTGTACTTTCTATTCAGATACATCTAAACTACTGAATGAATAGTAGAAGGATTATACATGAAAATTAAATGGAATCACTCTCACTGCAACCACTAACATGAAATAGAATCCAGTAGAAAACTGCAGCTTCACATACAATTGTTCTATCTATTCAAAATGCAAATGATTCACTAAAACGACGCAACAAACATGAGACAAAGCCTTCGTAAATAGAATCACTTCTGCTTTATTAACAAGTTTTCTGACCCTATATCCTGAATTCTTTTCAGAATTTATAGACCCTACAATACATCAGGCTTCTAAGATCCAATGACCTTTCCTCTTCTTAGAATACAAAGAGACAGAATGCAAAGAAAAAGACTTTTCAAATCTGAGAACTCGAACGGTCACTATAGAATCTGAAACTCTTCATCTCCAACTAGCATTATCGAGCTGAATCCATTGGGCCATGGAGTCAAACATCACTTACTTTTTGATATATCGATCTGCGGAAAATACCAAATTAGCTTCTCCATTGCGGAAAATGGGACAAGAGCTTCTCCTTGTAGAAAATGAGAAAAGTACTTCTCCTTGAGGAAAATGAGAAAAGTGCTTCTCCTCGCGGAAAATGAGAAAAGTGCTTCTCCTCGTGGAAAATGAGAAAAGTGCTTCTCCTTGGTAGAAAACTGGAAAAGTGCTTCTCCTTGGCGAAAAACTGGAAAAGTGCTTCTCCTGGTGGAAAACTGGAAAGGTGCTTCTCCTGGTGGAAATCTAGGAAAAGTGCTTCTCCTGGAAAAAATTTGCAACTTGACTTCTCTTCGGCGGAAAACTGGAAAAGTGATTCTCCACTTGAAGCACATGCTTTATTTGATCTCTTAAAACAATAACATTCCATTTTAAAACATCGGGCCCACCTTACTATAACTAAGCTTGTGGAAAATCACCTGAGGGGTGCGAAATCTGCACAATGAAAAGTTCCTCTTGGCAGAAAATCACCAAAGAGGTGCGAAACCCGCTGAGCTCAAAGTTCTTCTTTGCGGAAAATTACCTTAGAGGTTTGAAATCCGCACAAGGCAAAGTCCTTCTTTTCTTCCTTTGCAGAAAATTACCTTCCTAGTGAGAATTCTGCCACGGAGAAGATGATTCCTGAAATCCTGTTGAGCTCATTCTTGCTCATTCCTTAACCAAATTGCTCGTCGTTTGTTGCATTAGGATCGTTGAGACCTATAGAATCGACCCATACCAGTCTTCGATCTCTGCCTGAGAAAGAACATCGATTGGAGCACAAATCTTTGCCGGGTTGGGATCTACAACTTACCCAAATATGAAAAGACCTTAGAACAACCCGCCCAGCTAAGAGAAGGAAAGGCAATGGCAGGGAAACTTAACAAAGATAGCCTACCTAAGAAAGACTTAGACATAGACTCAGACTGACCAGACTGACTCCATGAATGCCAAAAAAAAGGGGTGACTAAAGGTCAGACAATAGCTGGCTCCGATTGGGGGATCATGTACTGCAAAGTGCATGAAGAATTCAACTTCTCTGGTTTCGCAAGTGCCTTATCCATTGGGTTGCAGAATCTAGACCAAAAGAACAATGAGAAAATGCATACAGGGAAGGCGAAGGGGAGTAGGGAAACTTGAAACGAAGCAAGAGAAAACAACCACTAACTACGACACAAAAAGTTCACCTACCTAACTAACTACTACGCAGGGGTTACCTGCTCTTCAATTATGCATCTGGTATAGCTTCAAATCCTGCCCATTATAGGAACATGGCAGGGACTCTCAGAAGGATATGCCAATCTGAAAGAATTATTCTGATTCACTTGCACAATATGGAATGGACCTTTCCACAAGGATTGAAAGTTAGAATTCATTCCTTTAGGTTCATGTCTCTTATCCCACAGCAGCACCATATCACCTTCCATAAATTTTCTTGGCCTTGCCCTTTTATCAAACAACTTCTTGACTCAGTTCTGATGCTCAATGATCCTATCAACCATATCTTCCCTTTCTTCTTGCAATTTTGTCAAATACAGAATTCTCTTTTCTAAACCATCTTTAAAAACATCATCCTCAATGGCAGTTTTCAACTTACATGTAGCAAGTTCTAA
>MU227925.1:1367171-1395058 GCA_018584345.1 Thuja plicata
CACACAAGTGTTGTTCTGCTGATACTGTGCCATCACCATTGAATCTAGGAAAATTCTTTCTTGAGGCCTTTGGCAAGTCATGATTTGCTGCGAGGTTTAGAGGCCCAATTGCATTTCCCCAAGGAACAACCATGTTTACTAACCTTGTGTTTGGTTGAGAAGCTTGAAATGAAACTGAAAGGGGAAGTGCAATACCGTGAAGAATCAAAGAATTATAGGTGGCAGAAATAGGAGTTCTACCAACAAGAGGTGAAGAAGATTTGCTTCTCTTTGTTCTGAAAGGAATTTTAGTAGGTAATTGAATTTATTCAGGCTTGTTATCTTCAACTTCTTCTCTCGACTTAGCCCTTCCTTTCCTGTAAATGTTTTCAAGAATAGGGAAATTGACTTCTTTAAGCTCTTCGTATACTGGGTCAATCTTTCCCTTTAGTTTTGCACTCCTGGTAAATCTGGAATCTAGGATGCCTTAAAATTTTGAGAAAAACTTATGATATACTTTCTTTCTAAGTCTTCCCCAGTAGAGTCACCAAAAACTGTTGGTTAACAGTTTGTCCTCTCTTTAGATTTTCAATCTTTGACTCTTTATACACCCAAGGTGAGAGAACAAAAGGATGTCCACCAAAAAATGGGTCAGTGTATGTCTTCTATCACTGCCCTCTAAATTGACAGGTACAGCTCCCTGATTGTGTTTAACCTTCAATGAATTTGTTTCTTTTGATCATCAGATTATCTTCTTATGAGTTTTAACCAAATTGCATGTAGGCACAAACAATTCAGGCAAAGATAAGGCTTAATCTATATTCAAATATAATCTACCTATCCTAAAATGCATATTCTACTGAGGGGAACAGAAGTAGAATCATACATAGATAGAAAATAGAATAGGTTATGCTGCAACTACTAACATGAAATGGAATTCAAGTAGGAATTACATTTCCATATACAACTGTACTTTCTATTCAGATGCATCTAAACTACTGAATGAATAGTAGAAGGATTATACATGAAAAGTAAATGGAATCACTCTCACTGCAACCACTAACATGAAATAGAATCCAGTAGAAAATTGCAGCTTCACATACAATTGTTCTATCTATTCAAAATGAAAATGATTCACTAAAACGACGCAACAAACACGACACAAAGCCTTCGTAAATAGAATCACTTCTAATTTATTAACAAGTTTTCCGACCCTATATCCTGAATTCTTTTCAGAATTTATAGACCCTACAATACATCAGGCTTCTAAGAGCCAATGACCTTTCCTCTTCTTAGAATACAAAGAGACAGAATGCAAAGAAAAAGACTTTTCGAATCTGAGAACTCAAACGATCACTATAGAATCTGAAACTCTTCATCTCCAACTAGCATTATCGAGCTGAATCCATTGGGCCATGGAGTCAAACATCACTTACTTTTTGATATATCGATCAGCGGAAAATACCAAATCATCTTCTCCATTGCGGAAAATGGGACAAGAGCTTCTCCTCGTGGAAAACGAGAAAAGTGCTTCTCCTTGTGGAAAATGAGAAAAGTGCTTCTCCTCGTGGAAAATGAGAAAAGTGCTTCTCCTTGGTGGAAAACTGGAGAAGTGCTTCTCCTTAGCAGAAAACTGGAAAAGTGCTTCTCCTCGCGGAAAACTGGAAAAGTGCTTCTCCTGGCAGAAATCTGGAAAAGTGCTTCTCCTGGCAGAAATTTGCAACTTGACTTCTCTTCGGCGGAAAACTGGAAAAGTGCTTCTCCACTTGAAGCACATGCTTTATTTGATCTCTTAAAACAATAATATTCCCTTTTAAAACATTGGGCCCACCTTACTATAACTAAGCTTGCAGAAAATCACCTGAGGGGTGCAAAATCCGCACAATGCAAAGTTCCTCTTGGTGGAAAATCACCAAAGAGGTGTGAAAACCACCGAGCTCAAAGTTCTTCTTTGCGGAAAATTACCTTAGAGGTGCAAAATCTGTACAAGGCAAAGTCCTTTTTTGCCTTTGCGGAAAATTACCTTCCTAGTGAGAATTCCGCCATGGAGAAGATGATTCCTAAAATCCCGCCGAGCTCGTTCTCGCTCATTCCTTAACCAAATTGCTTGCCGTTTGTTGCATTAGGATCGTTGAGACCTGTAGAATCGACCCATACCAGTCTTCGATCTCTACCTAAGAAAGAACATCGATTGGAGCAAAAATATTTGCCGGGTTGGGATCTACAACTTACCCAAATATGAAAAGACCTTAGAACAACCCGCCTGGCTAAGAGAAGGAAAGGAAATGGCAAGGAAACCCGACAAAGATAGCCTACCTAAGAAAGACTTAGACATAGACTCAGACTGACCAGACTGACTCCATGAATGCCAAAAAAAAGGGGTGACTGAAGGTCAGACAACAGGTACATAGTAAACATAATCGAATAATAAATTCTATAACTATATTATTCATTGATTTATCAATTCAAATAAATTTCCACAACCTTAAATCAAGAGATAGCACATTCATTCATAAATACATTATTTCATACTAAGTCTAAGATCATTTCTTGGATACAAAAAAGTAACAAAAGATACGTGAATAAATACCCTAAACAATTATCTTTTCATATTTACAACATACAATATTTTCCCTTTCCTTTATACATGATTTGATTTACATTGATATACATCATATCATCAGATCTAATGATTTACAAGAGATTTCCATTACAATAATGCACATGAATAAGTACATCTTTACATATACAATAATAAGTCTTCAAAACTGAAAATCTAGAAGTAACAGGAACCAAGAACATCCATCTGACCACAAATAGTACCTCAATATAATAAATATTAACCACCCAACCATGTGGATCTGTTGGAAAATAGATTTATCTTCCTCTATTCAAATGAAAATGGATTAAAGACTCTATGTTTTTGAAGACAAATGATTCATCAACAGTTGGGTAAGCATAGGAAATTGCTTCCCTCTGAATTTCTAAGGTTCAACTTCCTTGTATGATATTCAATGAATTATCAACATAAAATTAAATTCATTCACCTTTAACCTAAAGGTGCAGAAGGACCACTCAAATACTCTTGGCTATTGAGGTAATCTACAGAATCACTAGTAAATAGAATAACCATAAAGTAAACATAAATCTATTAACCACTTCTAAAACAGACAATTTATGAAATAACCTAAGAAAGACAAACTAGGAAGAAACTGGAAGTGACTGGATATAAATGACACATAACTAGATTTAAATGCACTAATTCTCAAAGAAATTAAATACGTTCCAGATTTTGATTCAAATATCTAAAACATATCATCCATCTGTGTATTCATATATTAATCAAATCAAATTCTGATTAAAAATCACTCACCAGCTGTTTCAGAAAATCTAGCAAAAGCTTAAGTTAATTACCTACTTCAAAAAACTGAAACTATCTATTTTCTACCTTGATTTTCTAACCCTTTTTTAGTTCAAAGTTTCCCTATTAATATTTTTGTATCTGAGAGAGCATCCAGAAAAACCCGGCCTCTCAGACACTAAAGAAAAACCATTTAAAACTAGTTACATAACTGATAAAAATAGATTTTCAAAACACGTTCCACTTAAAACATAAAGTAAGGGAAAAACTATCCCAAAGATTGCTAACTCCCATCGGGGCCCTTGGATGTGGCAGTCTGCACGAGCTTCCAGGATCGGAACAAATTTGTTAACTCCTAGGTTGGTTGGGAATGTAGGTTCTTCAGGCCTGTCAACTTCGCCCGTGTCGCGTTCTCTTCCCACCTCAACTCCCTGATTCTCTCCACCTACTTCGGCAACTGACCTCTATTCAGCAGCAACATGGATTCCACATTCACAATTCTGGTGAAGTCTTGAACCGTCAGTGCTTCATTTTCTTTGAGAGTGTTCATTGGGTCTGTGAAGATCTTGACCATGGCATTTGTGTCTCTATTACCTCTGTCAATCTGCAAAATACTTGAGGGGTTCACTATCTTGATATCTTTCATGGCATCCATATGCATATCCATCACTTCCTTTTTGATCTCTTTGGCTTGAGAGATCGCAGCTTTGAACATCGTATTTTTCCATCCGAAGTTCTGCTTTAGGATAAACAACATACAGGGGTCTACCAATTTCATTGGATTTTCAGCTAGGAATTGAGTCACGCCATAGCTTTCTATCTCTTGAACCTATATGATGATTGCTGCACATTTCGCTTCTTCCATTTCCCAATTTGGAACTAGGGTTTGAATTTCACCCAGTAATGTTTCTCCATCGAGGCAAGTAGATATAAACTCACGGATGAAAGCACTACCCTCATTAATGACATTATTTATCCAAGACTTCACGATCTCTACCAAAACCTTCCCCTATTGAATTTGTTTCACTAGCCTTTGGTTTTCAACTGAATTCGGATCAAAATCCTATGAAGACTAAGCTAGAGGCAGGACCCCATCATCAGCGAGTGAGGAAAGAAATTTAGCCATGGTGGAAACTAGCTATTTTAATTTCCATTTCTCTTTCCCATCTTTTTGTGACTGCCCAAGCATATGGTTAGCTGAAAACTTAAATAGGTGATCCCTAGAATCCCTATTTAGAACACCAAGTTCCATTTTTGTGATCTCAAAGTCTTCGGCCTCTGGTTCTTGAATTCCTTCTTTAGGCTTGAAATTGGCTATCTCTGCAATCACCTTTCCATTTAATGGATCAGTGGATAACCTAGCATCACTCTTCACTTTCTTTGCTTTGGGAGTTCAGGTAGCATACTTGGTGACAATCTCTTTAACAGGAATTGAAATGGGTTTATAGCTCTTCCTTTTATTCACCGATTTAGTAAGCCAAGGAGGAACTGAACCAGTGACTATCCAATTGTCGGGGGTTTTTGTAGGAGTATCCTCAACCTGAGGTACCTCTATATTCATAATAGAAGTTTCCTATTCTTTTGCTTGTTGATCAAGAGAAAATGAAATATCATCATCATTGATCTCAACATCCAAGTAGTCGAGTCCCAAGGCTGCCATTTGAGAACGCTTCTCTGATCTTGTTCTCGGTCTTGATTTTGGTGTGATCAGATGCTTACTGGAAACCACCTTTCTCTTGGGAGACGCAATCTTACCTAAATTTGGAGCCACAAGAGATACATTAGATGGGGCATGCTTCATTTTCACTAAGGTTGGTTTTGCACTATGTTTTTCAAAGTTGGTTTTCAGTTAACCAACTTTTTGTGACTCTGAAGATGGTTCAGGCCCTCAGCTTTATGTCATCTTCTTCTTTCCTGCTCCAATCTATGTCTGGGGGGACTTTTGCATCCACATTGTTAGCCTCTGAACCTGTGGTTTTAGAAGAGTCTTCTTCCACATTTGTAATATCAAAATTCAACTGCAACATTTTGATCTATGGGATTACAAGCCTCAAATGATCTCATTTCTAGATTGCTTCTTCATCACTGAGATCTTCCCATAGGTCTTCCAGGTGCGAGCTGAGTGAAGGATAATTACTCAGGCTTAAAACCTGCCTGGTGAAGCCTTTGTTGTCAAAACCTCTTCTTAACTTATAAAACTGCAAGTGAAAGTTCAGCAAATTGCTTCCTATCACCGAAGCATCCACCATATTATTATAGGTTAAATTACCACTTTTAACTGGGAACATGGAAGGCCATATTTCTTATGGCAAAGCATTATTTATGACTATGAACAATTGCCAACAAACCTCTGCCAAAATAAAATAGTTGAAAGCAAACCTTGGGAGCCTGAGAGGTTCATCATCAAAGCCTCCAATCCGAATGTAGGTGAAACATGGGAATTGGATATACAGGCTGCCATAAGTCTGAATTAGTTTTCATGCCTCTAATGAAACTCTTTGATTCAGGACCCCTGCCAATTGTTGACACAGTTTACCCAGGAAAACATCATGGACCTTCCTGTAATTTTCCAAAACTTTATCTTTCCTTAACAAAGGATAGTACTCATAAATTAAAATATCTTCGTTCCAAGGAACATGTCGGATGGTGGACAAATCCTATGTGCATGCTAGGAGATATATCAAATAAGAAGACATAAATAATTCCTTCCTAATGGCCTGAGCTTTTTTGAGTTGGTCTCTCAAGGAACTAGCAATGATTTCAGCCCAATCAATATGTTGACTCCCTTCCAAGATAATTTCTATAAAATGAAACATCCAGTCCTCGTAAAGAAGAACTTGTTCTGAACCTTTGATCCAGTGAAGTAACACTATCACATCGTGAATAAGGGGTTTCATGTATTTTCAGTGAGGACTTTAGGAAAACGAGAGCCGCCTTTGTAATTAGTTTGAGTCCACTTCCTAGCCACATGACTCTGGTTTTTATATTCATTTTCTTTGTACTGAGCTAGGGATTGAGTGGGTGTAAAACTGACAAAAGACTCTTCTGGGATTTTGAAAATAGCCATGATAGTTTCCTTATTAATAGGCATGAGGTTTTGGCCTTCCACATTTAAAATGCACTTGGATTTAATATCATATCTGTTAATACACTGTTGAATTAATTTTGGGCATACAATTGATGGCGGAAAGGTCGCGGCTTCTAATAACCCACTTGACAGGAACTCTAGGCTATGTTCTTCCGCTGCACGGTTTGTGTAATTCACTGTCATTTTTTCTATTGGAACCCCTAGTAGGTCTATTTCTGAGATAATAGGGGCTCTACACTGCATATTTCTAACATTCCTGAAGAAATGCAAACTGGACTTCATCCTCTCTTCAGAAATAAAAACCCCGATGACCCCCCCTTTTTCAATCAATATATTAAACAGCAACAGGAAAAGAGAAAAGGCCTCGGGAGCTACCTATTTTATGCAGAATTGGAACAAATTCTCCTCCACTACCGAGACTCCACAGAAAAATAACAAGAAAGAAGAACTTACAGAGTTGTTTGTATTTTCAAAATAATGCCCGGAAAGATCAACTTTTAATGAGCATAAGTCAGGAGCATTAAATTTTGATGATGTGAGCCGTAATGACTCAGTAATAAGGCATCCTTGGAATCTACCACCCTTAATATCATTATTAATTATGCCCCAAATGATATCTTCTTCTCGTGCTAAAAATCTTATTAAATGCCACCTCAAATCTTATTTGAAGTTCACCCTGTGGCTCCTGTCAAATCAAAACTGCCCCTCTTAAAACTTAACCATTATTATGCCACCAGGTCACATCATGGGTCCCATCAATTGTTTTTTCACTTGATGACTCTACCCACAATCTATCTCTGAACCTCTTCGAACTACTTTGAACCGGAGTTCAAAGAGGTTCGAAGTGTTTCACCTCCATAAGGTGACTTAGGTCGAGGCCCACCTGCAGAAAATAGATGTTAGAAGATAAAATATTCATTGAACTGCTTCAAACTACTTTGAACCAAAGTTCAAAGAGGTTTGAAGTGGTTCAAGTAAAGATTGAGCCTTGTAAAGGATCGGTCTAAGAACGGCTGAACTTGAACTTGACAAATTTTAAGGGAATGTGCACTTGAAGGGTTATCGCAAGGGAAGACTTTCAAGGGAACATGCTAAAGAGCTTTGAATTAAAGAATTATCAAGGGTATTTGACACTTTAACAAAGGTGACTCTAACTGAACCTAACAGGATCCAAAAAGAGTCCACTACCCCGTGCTAGGGGACAGAGACCAAGGTCCACGCAAGAAGGTAACAACTATGATACTCCTAAGGTGATGATATCCCTTCACAAAACATAACACAACTGAGAAAACAAGAAGTTCACAAGGACCAAAAGGGACATAATAAAAATTGGTAGGAACTCTAAGCTACAAGCTGGGTGAGTGTCATCACATAGCCCTCACCACTTGGGTTACCCTGGTACTAGTCACTCTTGGTCCCAATCCCCAAGTAGGCACATGCAAAACTGAACGCCTTTCATGAGGACAAGGTTGTTCGATCGTGCCATCACAAAGGCACATTCTCCTAGTCACATCCCTAGTCTATACTAGCACTAGCAGCATGGGGGAGGAAAAAATTAATCTTGATTAGTGTGTATTTCACCCCATTCCCAGATAATTTATTTAGGTTTTCACTTGATTACATAACTCATCAGTGGATTACTCTGGTACTAGCCACTTAGAGCCCCGACCCCTCACTAAGAGCCACTCACCTAGTTTCCTTAGGTTCCCTACCAAAAAAAGTATCGAAAGAATATAAGATATCTTCATAATTATAAATAGGAAGACATAACAATGTAACAACATCAAATAATTGAGTTTAGGAAAGCATGAGTTGTCCTGAATCCTCTAGACAACCCTAAATCACAATCAGGTACACATATGGATAAAACACATCCAAATTACATCAAATGTATAAAAAAAAGATTCTCAACAACATAATAATGTCCATTACCTCATTCCAACATAAATAATAACATCCTAACATCATTGGATTGGGTTTAGGAGATCATAGATTGTTCCTAGTCCACCGGACATTCCTAAACCCTAATCGAACATTCAAGATGGTAGATAACACATAAGAAGACATGAAAATGTACCAAACATCAAATATTCTACAAAACCATATAACCTATGCCTTTTGGTACCAACCTCAAACCAAAAAACATCATAACAAGATCATGTCGTATAAAAAATGTTGATTCCTGAAAATTTGGCTGTCTAAAATTTCCTAAAACCTTCAAAAATATAGAATATTTATTTGAATTCCTAGGATGCTAAAACCACTCTCAAACATCCTGGAAGGTATTACATAAAATGTAACATAAAGTATAAGAAATTAAGAGTATGTATCTTATACTTAAATGTTACATTTTATGTTTCGCCCTAAGGCTGAAATCAGACTGGGACCACCACACTGACCTAGCTCTTCTGCATCAAAATGTACTAGATATACTACTAATAGAGAAATTAGTGAACCAACAAGTCAAACATAAAAATACATCATCCTTGGGTTAGTACAGAAAACCTAAACCTCACTAACACCCTAAAATTGACCCTAATGGAGGCCTTACGCAGTTGGTGAAGGTCCTACGTAGTTGGGGCCTGAAGATACATAGTTGGGGAAGATCCTGCGCACTTGGGCCTACTTCCTACATAGTTGGTCACATGACCTGTGCAGTTGTTGTCTAGAGCTACACAGTTGGTCACTTATTGTGCAAGGTTGGAAGCAGTGAATTGCAAGTTGGTGTTATGGGTAAAACTAGGCATAATGAGGGCCTTGGGAGAAGAATCTGAGGAAGACCCATTTGAGATCTCCTTGTTTCCCTTCCAAAACACCTCTTAAACCCATCTTACTCTAAAAATCAATTTGTCAAACTCACTAAAATCTGACAGAGGTCTGATTGATGAAATAAAGTCAAATAAGATATAATACGCAATCCACTGGATCCAACTCCTTCCTACGGGTTCCTAAAGTCCTTAGAGTATCTTATAACAGATCCAAAAGTATCAAACATGATAATACAAGGATAGTTTAACATCATATGATACAATCATAATTAATATAGAAAGAATAATTTGCCCAACCATATTTCCAATAACAGAGTTCCTTTGAGAAATCATTTCCATTAATGAGAGGCAAACATATAATGAAAAAAGAATCATAAAACCACACATTAAAGCTTCCCATGATCTAAAGAAGGAAATCAAGACAATAAAAAACACACAAATAAGTATTGTAAACATATATGAAGAATCTCCTTCCATGATAGATCCTACCTGGAGACCTGCGGAGAAACCATTGTGGGAGAAGTCCTAGACCTCTCCAGCCAACCTTCTAAAATCCTTTAGGTTCCACAAGCACCACTATCCTCTAGATACAACCCAAAAATCCCATAATCCAGCTACTGATAAAAATACAATGATCTCTCCCAAAATCTCAATAATATATCTCTCCCAAATTCTCCATACTGTCTCTATGTGAAAATTCTCCTATCCTCCTCCCATAAGTATCTTACAGGAGTGGTTGTACGGGAAAATTCCAACAGTTGCAACCATTCATAACCAAAGGTTTGTTAATAGTTTAGAATCATATATATATATATATATATATCCCAAGATATAGGTTGTTCATGGGAATGCTTTAGTATTCATTACCATACTTATTTAATTTATTTTAAGGAAGGTTAATGTAATTTTCTCTTACCCTAGTAAATATATTTACCACCACTAGATTATATTCTAGTTACTTTGACCCTTAAGATGTAATCAATAATTACCCTCTGGTCTTTATAGAAACATTTTTAAATTTAATTATAAATAAACATAATTATTTAATTCTTTCAATATATTTCAATATATATATGTGTGTGTGTGTGTGTGTCTATATATATATGGGTATGTGCAAGATCATGAGGGGCCAAAAAGTGGTGATGTGAAAAAAATCCACTTTTTAGTCATCCAAAAGCGCATGAAAATGTTTGTTGATTTTTTAGTTGGCCTAGGTGTCAGTACACCTAGGCAAACTTGACATCAAAGCACAAGCGTAATCGGGTACCTGAAACCTATGGCATAAATCAAAACCCATGAGTCATTTTCCTCATTTCTCTCATCATTTTAGAATTGGAAAATGGCTCTATATATCCTATACTCAATTTTTTTGGGTACCTGATTTCTCTAACAACAAATTCGACTCTGCAGTTTATACGGTAAGTAAATTCTTGCTATATTTTGATTAATTTATTTCATTTTCATGTTAAATGTAGTTTTTTTGGTTAAAATAGGGTTTCGTATTGATTTTTTTAATAATATATGAAATCAATTTGAAATTTATATTTATTTTATATTTAATCAGGCATGGCTAACAACAATGAAGAAACTAACCCTCCCCCACCAAATAACGATCCCCAAAACAATCTAGAACTGCTTCAAAACCCTCAATCTTTAGAGGATTTGATACAAGAGAATTTGAACACTATACGGGGCTTCCAAAACACATATCATAATATACGTGTACATTAGGTCCCATGCTTGCCACCGTAAATACCATTTTTGAAAACATTGACACACTTACGTAGCAACATAATGCTGCTCTTCATTGGCATAATGATATGCATGCCCAATTTGATGAAGAGATTGACCATGATGGGGTTGCAACCCTTAATATAACTAAAGAAGATATATCCTCCCTTTTTATGAATCCTAAAACCAGATTAAAAGTTGACCCCAAAAATCCCAAATTATCAATAAAATGGTGCACAAATGATGCAATGCGTACACACTTTTGGGATCGCTGGTGGATTGTTTTTGATAAACCACCCCATAGAAATTTGGAGCTCCCTTTCTATTTCCTGAAAAATTGTATGCTGAGTTTGTGCTTGGTCACAATGTTAATTATTGGAGCATGAGGCCCAACATGGGCATAGGTGGAGGAGCTCCTCAGACTAGGCCATTTGCCTAGCGCAAAAAGGCCACTACTTTTGTCACCCCCACTAATGTCGCACCCCCACCTCTAGTGCAGCATCCTAATATCATTGTAGAGGCTACCTCATAGAGTATTATGGCCATTAAAATGTTGAGTGATCAGTTGATCATGCATACCAGGTCATTATTGCCTCCTGGTGTGGATGATGCTGGTGCATTGACATCTGGTAGTAGTTCACATGTATAAGTTCCCTATACTTGCATTATGTGCAAGAATTTATGCCTCGGACCGCTCATTGATGCTGATACATATCAATATTTTATTGATGAGGAGGATATAGGAGACACGGCTATAGAGGATGCAACACCTCATGGAGCATCTACGTCTCATGAGAGTGCTGAGGAGGGGTACGCAGAGCCATGGACTCTTGTTGATACGGTAAGAGTAAACATTATAAATAAATTTGTCACATGACTTATTTGATTTAAAATAATTTATTTATTTAGATTATTTTTTATTATTTCATGCACTTATGTATATATATCTAGTCCATTTATGTTCAGTCGATGATAGAGGAAGAGTTGAGACAGGTGGATGACTCCATAATTTTGGCCATTTCATTTGGCCTTGACACCTATATGGTATATTATAAATTATGTACCCATTAGTTTTTTTTATATAATTTGGTGTACATGATTAAATATCTATCAATTAGAGCAATAAAATTAATATATTTACTAATATATTGTCCTCTTATTGTACTCTTGCAGGTATCAACTGATGTTAGTGAGGGTACGAGGGGGTTCCTTCTTCATGTGTTGACAAAGGAAAGGTAATTAATTGTTTAATATTAATTAGTCATGCATATGTATGTGACTTGTGTGTAGTAATAAATATTTTAATTACACTTTATTGTATAGGTGTGGCTCTTGACGATGTCCTGACACAGGTTTGGGAGCCTAGGCTGACAAGCATCTTGATTCGAAGTGATAGCCCGATTGTACGTAGACTTACATATTGTTATTTGTATTTTGTAACCAGGGTTGTTATGATGAAGTACATTTATTAATAATTGAATTTCTTTTTACTCTCATAGGTTACTCTCAGTGTGAGGGAGGCCCCACAAGAATATTTCATATCTTTTTTTACCCAACCCACTATTCCAGAGGAGGGATCAGCAGATGTAAGTTTTAATTTTAGATCAATCAATTTGTAATTTTATTACTCTATCAACCTATTTTTTAGATTTATTACTCTATGTTACACCACTCTACTAATCTCATTATTGCAAATATATATTTATAGGTCACCTAATCATTGATATTGGTGGCATTGTCCCTTCGCTACCAAAGGCTTATGCTAGGACACCTGATCGTTATAGGCAACCGAGAGGCTAGGTACAAATGTTTGTATTCAGTTATAAATTTAATTAAATTAGTGTTTGAATTATGAATTATATATATGGACAAATCATATAAACTAAGCAATCTAACTTGGGTTTGAACTCATTTTTTATACAAGATCAATCAGAGCCAAACAATTCTTCAAAGCGGCTACATTTTGATGATTCCCCTATGACATAGGATGTAGTTTTAGTTGTGGTCATTCAGAGATGCCACTTGGCACATTTTGAGATGGCATATATGCCACATTGTACACCTTGAGACACTGATTTTGTAGACATTTTGAAATGGCATGTGCCATTTTTGTATATGGAGCTACTTTTGATACATTTGATACTTTCTATATAGAGAACATTTTCATTTTTATGTTATATTTGTGTCATCTTTTGTATACATATTTATTATTCATGTTTATGGAATTGAATGGTGAAGTTATATCTTGACAATGATTATCATTATGCTTTAAATTATATCATGTTGAAGTTATATGTCAATTTGTTTGAATTTTTTATAACATATGTAATAAATTAGCCAGATGTAATAAATTAATAAATGTAATGAATTTTTTGTCCTCAGTCCCATACCTTGGGGTCACTTGGGTTGAATGTGGTTGCGAGCATTCTAGTGACTCCGTGGGTGGAATGGGGTTGTCACTAGTGTTTACCTGGCCAACCGGAGCCAATGGAATAAATGGTTTGATGCCAGGATGGATGATTAGAAAGATACACTATGGAGCTACTTTCAACTGACCCTCACTGCAAGTTTTGACATCGACTGAGATTGCCTTGCCAAATGAAAACAAAGTCAAATCGCCCAAAACTGAGAGAGGTTATTGTAGACCTTAGAAACACAATCCCATAGCCCTTGATGTTTTTTTGATACCTCTTCCAAGGTCTGCGATATGACCCTCAAAAGATTCCTTCCCAATTGTGCTTAGTGCACCTTGGGTTCACTTGGGTCAAGCATGGTCGCAAGTGTTCCAATGACTCTGTGGGAATAACAGGGTTGTCACTGGTGTTTACCTAGCCAACTAGAGTCGATGGAGCAAACAGTTTGATTCCAGGACAGATGGTTTGAAAGATACACTGCGGAGCTACTTTCAACTAACCCTCACTAAAAGTTTTGGCATCGACTGAGATTTCCTTGCCAAATGCAAACAAAGTCAAATCACCCAAAAAAAAGAGAGTTTATTGTATACCTCAATAAAACTATCCCATAGCCCATTACAGTTTGTCGATACCTCTCACGAGGTCCAAGATATGACCCTTAGAAGATCGCTTCCAAATTGTGCAAAGTGCACCTTGGGGTCACTTGGGTCAAGCATGGTTGTGAGCATTCTAGTAACTCCGTGGGTGGAATGGGGTTGTCAATGGAATTTACCTTGCAACCTAAAGCCAATGGAGTAGACGGTTCGATGCCAGGATGGATAGTTTGAGATATACATTGGGGAGCTACTTTCAACTGACCCTCACTATAAGTGTTGGCATTGATTGAGATTGCCTTTCCAATTGAAAAATGAGTTGAATCACCCAAAACCAAGAGAGGTTATTGTAGATCTCAAAAATTCAATCATGTAGCCCCTAACATTTTTTCAATACCTCTCACGAGCTCTAAGATATAAGCCTCAGAAGATGGCTGCCCAATCGTGCTTAGTGCACCTTGGGGTCACTTGGGTCAAGCACGGTCACGAGCATTCCAATGACTCTATGGGTGGAACAGGATTGTGAATGGAATTTATCAAGTCAACCAAAGCTGATAGAGTAGATAGTTCGATGCCAGGATGGATGGTTTGAAAGATACACTGCAGAGCTACTTTCCATTGACCCTCACTGCAAGTTTTGGCATCGACTGAGATTGCCTTTCCAAATGCAAACAAAGTCCAATCACCCAAAATTGAGAGTGGTTATTTTAGACCTTGAAAACATAATCTTGTATCCCCTAATAGTTTTTTGATACCTCTCACAAAGTCCAAGATACGAGCCTTGGAAGATTGTTGTCCAATCATGCTTAGTGCACCTCTGGGACACTTGGGTCAAGCATGGTCGTGAGTGTTCCAGTGACTCCATGGGTGGAACTGGGTTGTCACTACGGTTTACCTGGTCAACTGAAGCTAATGGAGTAGATATTTTGATGTCAGGACAGATGGTTTGAAATATACACTATGGAGCTCTTTTCAACTAGCCCTCACTAAACGTTTTGGCATCAATTGAGATTGCCTTAAATGCAAATGAATTTGAATCACCCAAAACTGAGAGATAATATTGTAGACCCCAAAAACACAATCACATATCCTTTGATATTTTGTCAATACCTCTCACGAGGTCTGAGATGCAAGCCTCAGAAGATCGTTGCCTAATCATGCACCTTGGGGTCACTTGGGTCAAGTGTGGTCGCGAGTGTTCCAATGTATCCATGGGAGGAATGGGTTTTTCACTAGCATTTACCCGGCCAACCAGAGCTGATGGAGTAGATGGTTCGATGCCAAGAAACATGGTTTGAAAGATATACTATGAAGCTACTTTCAACTAACCCTCACTGCAAGTTTTGGCATTGACTGAGATTACCTTGCCAAATGTAAATGAAGTTGAATTTCCCAAAATTGAGAAATATTATTGTAGACCTCAGCAACACAATCCCATAGCCCTTGATGGTTTTTTGATACCTCTCACAAGGTCTGAGATATGAGCCTCAAAAGATTGCTTCTCAATCATGCTTAGTGCACCTTGGGGTCACTTGGGTCAAGCGTGGTTGCAAGTGTTCCAATGACTCCGTGGGTGGAACGGGGTTTTCACTGGCATTTGCCTAGCCAACCAGAACTGATGGAGTAGACGGTTCGATGCCAAGATGGATAGTTTGAAAGAAACACTGCGGAGATTGTTGGGATTAATGGGAAGTATGTACTGAGAGGGGAGGGGTGAATGAGTACCTCTAAAACTTTTGTATCCTTTAATCAATTAACCTTTGTAATCAATTGTATATCCATTCAATTTGATCTATACTATCTTGATGTGAGTTATGTAAATTCATAACATTAACATACATGTGAACATTCATAGAAACATTGATGAAAGTAATTTACACATAACACAAGATATGATATCGCAGAAAACTCCTGTTAGGAAGTAAAGACTGTGGCGGGGATGGAACCCACAAAATCTTCACTATCTATAGATTGGAAGGGGCCGGTTAAGGCTTACAATTTGATCACTTCTGATGATCTGCCTTGTTAAGAGTATTGGTGGAGACCTTTTAAAGTCTACTCTATTAAGAGATTTAACAACATTGCTAAGTGTGCACTCGGTTAAGAGATTTGTAGTTGGACTGTTAAATCCACCTTCCTTGAAAGGATTTATGCACTTTTCTCCACTTGTTAGAATTATAGAAAATTACAATTTGACCTAGTAAATGCAATCTCCTATTGCTGATACAGATCCAATTTAGTTTACATGAAAAATATTATCACCTAATTATAATTGAATAATACCTCTGATTCTCGATATCCTCTATTCTTGGTTCTGATAACCAAATTCTCCTTTTGTTTTTCTTATTCTTGAAACTTTCAATCTAATCCATAGATGTGCTCATATGCTTCATTCATGTTCTCCTCTCTCTTTTCTTTTCTCACATCCATGTATAATGAATGATTTCATCATCTATTTATAAGATGGATTGACTTCATTAAGTTTCACAAATATAACAATGTTAACTCTAAGATTAGGTTTACAACTTGTCCCTAGATCTCCTAGTATATGTGTTTTAAATCAGTTAGACTGATTACAGAACTTACATTCATTTTTCTTGTCCCTAAAGATATGGTTTTAAAAAAAAATCAATATTCTATAAATATCTCAAGACTATTTTATCTGACGTGGAAGTCAGAGCCACTTTTTGTGGGCTACAACTGAATTTCAGTTTCTAACTATCAGTTATGCTCAGTAATTAGTTGACTATCTTTAAGTTTTGATCTGTCAATTTTCTTTGTCACTGTCACATCAGTCTACACTTTATCCTGCACGTTACGTTCCTCTATTGGGTTCCTCTTTATCTTTGTGATTTACAATTTTGGTGTACACACTAAGTTGTGTCATCAGTTTTCTTTGCACTTAGTCATCTTCGGTGATCTCTATCTATTTGATCTTTGGTTTTCTCTTGTCCTATATTTTGGATTAATCTTACCGAAAGTGTTGTTTTCATACTAATGGAAAATTAATGTCATCAATCTCCCCCTTTGACATTAGTAGATCAAAAACTGATATGTGGAAAATACTAACAAAATGTTAAGTATATACAACATATGTAATCCTTAGTCATTTAATGACTCCCCCTATGTATATGTTGGTATATTTGTACATATGATATCTTTGTTCATCTGAATATATATCATTTTCCCCTTTGTACAGTATATTACTCATATCATTTTCCCCATATAACTATACCATATACATATCATATTCCCCCTTTTTTGACATTAAGGGCAAAGGTCAATACCATAGAGCTTATAAAAAATGTGGGAGTGTGAAGACTTCATGTCTTCCATCATCTTCTCCCATTGTTATTTTAGGTTCTCCAGAGCCATGTGCTCGAGTGTGATCTTTGAGTGCATATCATAGATGTTGTCTGCTACAGACATCTCAGGGGTTCCTATTAGTTGTCGTGGTGAACTGATGTGTTGTTGGAGTAGTGCAAGGTTGGTAGAAGTTGAGCTTTGAGCTCAGTTAGTTCTTACCTAAAGTATGTCTCTACTTCCCATAGTTCCTACCTTAATCTTTTTATTTCAATTATCTTCTCATAATGCAATTTAACTACATTGTCTCCATCAGTGGTTAGGCTACTAGCACTGTTAGCTAGATCTGTATCCATTTTAGCAATGTTGTCACTATTTTCTATAGTGAACTTGTCTAATGTGCTCAGTTGTTGAAATAAGGTTATAGCTTCAGTTATAATTGGATCTAATTCTGTAATGAATTCTCATAGCTTTACCTTACTTAACGCCACTTCTTGGCTAATGTTTTCAATGAGCTTCTATTTGTACTTCAGCTCTACTCTCACCTTAATTGCCTTCTTTGCATCTATATTCTGAGTTGCTATGGATTCGGTTAGAGTGGCTAATGTATCAAGTATTGGCTTTTTTTTATCAATATCAACATCTTGTACAATCTATTGCAATATGTCCCTATTTGTCTCTAGTACCATGGAGTCTCTATGTTGTTTCTTCAGGTTCTCCTATAATGCCTTCCTTTGCCACATTTCACCATATTCTTGTAATGCTTCAAAACCAAGTGTGGTTGGGTCACACTTTGGTATTTCAATAATTTCATCCAAGGTGACTTCCAACTTACTCTTGTTTGATTTCTTCTTCTTCTTTTGTGATTCAATAGAATGTAAAACCATTGCCAATTTCTCTTCTTTCTTAGTTGTGCTTGATGAGGTAACCTATTGTGCTTCTTTTTGCTACTTGGTATTGGTATCAGCTTGTCGGGTGTCTATATATGTCTCCACATTCACCTTTACATCGTCAGTAGACATTTTTTAGTTTCCTTAGGAGTTCCATCTTTAGGTTTGTCTCCTTCATCAGTTTCCTTAGCTTCATCATTCTTTGTTTCTACAACCTTATATATTGTATTTGTATCTCCTTGCGTTGTATCTCCTTCAGTAACCTTATCAGTATTGGTTACATTTTGAGTAGCTCCAATGTTTTTTTGACCATCAGTGTTGTCTTTGTTTTCTTCTTCCCGTGCATCCTTGGGAGTATCTTTTTCTAGTGACTTGTCCTTCTCTTGTAGAATATTGATATCTTGTATCAATATTGGCATGTTGCGTGGAATCTTTACTTGTGCAGTATCAACTTTTGTGCCCTGCTCATCGATTGTGTCCTTTTCAACTGTGACATCTTCATATTTATTAACTTCCTCTACTGGGTCATCGGTAATGTCAATGATGTTAGTATCTACAATGTTGTCATTTGTGGTGTCTAGCCATGATTCATCAGCAACATCTACATTCTTGTTGCCAACTGTATCATCTTCTTCCTTTTCTAACTCAACAGATGTGTCATCTTGAGTTTCCTTATCAACATATTTCTATTGTAGGTTCTTTGTCTGGACTATCTTCCTCAAGAGGTCTATTCATTATTTTACACCATTTGTTATGGCTTTCCTTTTCAAGCTCTATGAGCCTTCCTTCAAGAAATTTATAGGCTCTCAACTTTGGTGAGAACTCCTTTTTGTATTTCTCCATCATCTCCTCTATTTCTTCCTTCTTGGATTCAGGTGGCATGAGAGTAACAATTAATCTTACTCATATTTCTTTCTCATTCTTCAAAGCAAATGTCCATCTGGAGTATAGTCTATCTAATAGTTCTCTTGGTACATGATTTCCTTCAAACTGAATTGGTACATATTTAAACTTGTACATTTTTCTATAATGGCATCTTCAACTTTGTTCTGATCCTCTGGATCTAGTTTCAGCCATCTTCTAATCTTTGAATCTGTAATAGATCCAAAATTTGCAATAGATTTACAAATGTCATCAATAGATTCAAGATCTTTTACCTTGACACTTTCTTCCTCTATAGCTTCATCTTTCTCGGTGTCTTCAATATCCTCTTGGGTTGTGATGAGCTTCCTTCCTCTTTTGTTTTTCCCTCTTGTCAATGTTGTAGCTTTCCTCTTGTATGTCCTGACCTTTCCTTTCTTTAAAGGTGAAGGAGTAGAATCCTTTGATGTTTGGCTTCTTTTTATAGAAGTAGCCATTGTCCTTGGCTTCTTAGTTGGTGAAGGAGGTGGTGAATCTGACTCTATTTCCTCAGAGTCATCATTTTCTTCAATTTTACCAATAGATAACTGTTCTTCAGTTTCTTCCTCCTGTTCAACTGCTTCATCTTATTTAGTTTCTTCTTCAGTTGTTGACAGTATCTTTTTGAGGTTCTTTACCATCTTGTCCTTTTTCTTGACAATTTTATTTACAACTAGGCCATTTTATTCTTGTCTTGGCCACTTCATATGTATCAAACCTGGGTTGTTTCTTATCCAGTGGTTCATTAATCAAGGCATTAATTGCCTTAGTTGCAAGATCAATGTTTATCTCATACTCCAATGGTTGTAACCATGTTGTCCTTGGTACAACAGGTTTAATGTAAGTATTAACTGTATCAACCATAAAACATATCTCATCTTCAGTTATGGTGGTAACTTTCAATCCTCTTCCATCCCATTTGGCTCCTATCATCTCCTCGGTCTCTACCTTGGGTGGATGCTTCAGTGCTTTCACCTTTTTGGTTATAGGGTAACCGGTGATAGCATGAATGACATCTTGAGTTATCACCTTTGGTTCATCAAGCCATAGCTTTTTGTTATGCATTCGGCTCAACACTAACCAAATCCACTCAGTTTTGAAAACCTTCGGGAACATTAGGGCATTGGTGAGCCCTTTTACTTCTATATTCTTATGTTCATCTTTTAGTGTTTCATCTTCATTGCATAGCTTCTTATAAGCTTCTTCAACTTCTAAACTTCCTATCTCTGCAATCTTACCGTGTATAAAGGATCAGACATCTTCCATGAGAAAAACCCTAGCTGGTATGCGTGAAAATGCTCCAGCATCGTTAGGTTGTGAGGCAACCTTAGGATGAATCTTGTAGTTAGGTTCCTCACATGTAAAATTCTTGATGACCATTAACTCATCCTTCTTTGTGTTCTTGGATTTCATAGTTCTTGTTGTCAAGACCATTTTTAGAATTTATGGCTTCATGTGAAATGATAAAAAATAGAGTTGTTAGTTCTGTAGAACTTACTGTTTACTCCTACAAAGATTTATGAACTGCTTAAGTGTGTTGGGTGTCAAGTTGTGGTTGCTCTGTGATTCAGTCACTTTCTGCTCAAAAATCACCTTGGTCACTCTACTTTGGTCATTGTGAACAATGAGTTGTTTCGTTTCCCTATTTATAGATGTTTCCCTAAAATTCATGTCATAAATGCTTACCAACTCCTCGGTATATGAAGACAGAGTTCGTCGGTGAAGACTTCACTTTCAGTGATAACATGACGTTTCGAAGCGGTCATTATTCCACTTTCTTTTACCGACAGGTTTCGGTATTGCAGAAAACTTGTTCACTTTTCTTGTTTACCAATGAGGATCAGTATACACTTAGCAAATTTTCTTTCTTGTGTTAACCGAGGCTTCTTAGTAAATGTAGGCAGACTTAGCTTTGAGTGTATGCTGACGGGTTTTGGTATGTATACCCAATAGTATAGTTATCACAGATTTTAATAAGTAATACCATGATGCATCTTTACTTATGCTAATTTGGCATTATATCAACATATTATGGAACTGATGTAAAATAATAGCTTGGGGTAATGTAGTTCCATACTTATTTGTTCTGCTTAGGTGGGGGTGATGATGTCACCAGATCCATTGGATGGGGTGTCACCATTTTCATTGCTTGGTCTAGCTTCATCATTGTTAGAATATTTTCTCCACATTTTTTTCTCTAGCTCTCCAGATATCTTCAATGGTGTTTCCCTTGGTATATGTGCTTGTCTTTGTCATTTGGTCTCTGCAGTCTTTCTGGAGATGACCAACTTTATGATAGTGTAAGCATGTCATTTCGGGGTTAGTCCAGCCTCTAGACTTTCTATTCCACTATCCCATATAGTTTTCTGCAATGTGACAAAATCTTCCACATGTTGTACAATTTTTCCAAGTGTTGTAATCCCATACATACTGGTTACCGACTCTTTTCAGTTGATAGGGAGTTTCTTGACCTTTAGGCTTCCATGCTGGTCTTTTTCTTTTTCTAGCATTCAATAGTTTTGTGCCCATTCATTTTTCATGTAGGACAATACTTGTCCATGTAGGTTTCCTTCTTTGGTTGTTCCATCTCAGAATTACATTCATATGCTTTATGACCTTTCTTGTTACATTTATAATAGAATCCTATGAATGAAGATGTGGATTTAGGAATACCTTTCATTTTGCTTCTGCATATATTTGATGTATGGCCTTTCTTCCCACAGTGATTGCATGTCAGCTTTCTTATTGTTAGATTTTCATAGACATTCTTTGGATTAGTTTGATTTGATGATTCTCCATTCTCAGTAAAGCCTAGACCATTGTTGTTGTTGACTCTTCTTTGTCCTTCAAGAAAATCATCCTTTCTTATATTGTTTTCTTCAGCTTTCTTGATAATTTCATTGTGTTGTTGCTGAATTCTTATTTCATGTTTCAACTTTTTATTCTCATCCCTCAGTTCATCGATAGCTTCTATTCTTTCAATGAGTTCAACATTTATTCTATTTTCTTTTTGACTCATAAGAATAATCTGATTTGTAATATCATGGTGATGCTCTATAAGTCTTTGTATTTCAGATTCTTTTTCTTGTAGTTTTTCTGTGATCTTTCTTCTATCATCAATAGCTAGTGTTCTTTCTTGCTCAGCTTGTCTGGCATTGTTCATGACATCAATCATCATTACCATCTATGTCTCTTGACCAATTTGTGGAGATTTAACTTGTCCAGCCAGATGTAGATTTATTCCAGTTAGGCTTGTGATGCTTTCTTCTGATGTATCTGATGCTTTGCTTGTAGTTGATCCTGAAGACTCAAAGAAATCTGATATCTCTTCCTCATGATAATCTATCTCATTACAGTGAGATGCCATATTATTTCTTTCATCCAACAATTGTCTCATATTGATTCTATCTTCTTTATACTATTCATAGAACATTTGAATTTCAGGCTTCTTATTCTCAATATGTTTATCAAGTCTATACTTCTCCATTGTATGATCTTTTCTCTCAAGTATTTAATCTTTCTAAGAATAGACTCATCTCTGATACCAATTATTGGGATTAATGGAAAATATGTACTGAGAGGGGAGGGGTGAATCAGTACCTCTAAAAATTTTGTATCCTTTAATCAATTAACCTTTGTAATCAATTGTATATTCATTCAATTTGATCTATACTATATTGATGTGAGTTTTATCAATTCATAACATTAACATACATGTGAACATTCATAGAAACATTCATGAAAGTAATTGATACATAACACAAGATATGATATCACAGAAAACTCCTGTTAGGAAGTAAAAACTATGGTGGGGATGGCACCCACAAAACCTTCACTATCTGCAGATTGGAAGGGGCCGGTTAAGGCTTACAATTTGATCACTTCTGATGATCTACCCTGTTAAGAGTATTAGTGGAGACCTGTTAAAGTCTACTCTATTAAGAGATTTAGCAACATTGTTAAGTGTACACTTGGTTAAGAGATTTGTAGTTAGACTATTAGATCCACCTTCTTTGAAAGGGTTTTTACACTTTTCTCCACTTGTTAGAATGATAGAAAATTACAATTTGACCTGGTAAATACAATCTCCTATTGCTGATACAGATCCAATTTAATTTACACAAAAATGATTATCACCTAATTGTGATTGAATAATACTTATGATTCTTGGTATCCTCTATTCTTGGTTCTGATAACCAAATTCTCCTTTTGTTTTTCTTGTTCTTGAAAATTTCAATCTAATCCATAGATGTGCTCATATGCTTCATTCATGTTCTTCTCTCTCTTTTATTTTCTCACATCCATGTATAATGAATGATTGCATCATATATTTATAAGATGGATTGACTTCATTAAGTTTGATGAATAACACTGTTAACTCTAAGATTAGGTTTACAAATTGTACCTGGATCTCCAAGTCTATATGTTTTAAATCAGTTAGACTGATTAAATCATTTACATTCATGATTCTTGTCCCTAAAGATATGGTTTTGAAAAAAAATAAAGATTCTATAAATAGCTCAAGACTATTTTATCTGAAATGGAAGTCAGATCCACTTTTTGCGGGTTGCAACTAACTTTTGGTTTCTGACTGTCGGTTATGCACAGTAATCAGTTGATTGTCTTTCGATTTTATTCTGTTAGTTTTCTCTTTAACTATCTTGTCAGTCTACACTTTTTCCTACAGGTCGGGTTCCTCTTTTGGTTTCCTCTTTATCTTTCTGATTTACTATTTTGGTATACACACTAAGTTGTGCCATCAGTTTTCTTTGCACTTAGTCATCTTTGGTGATATCTATCTATTTGATCTTCGGTTTTCTCTTGTCTTTTCTTTCGGTGTAAGCTTACCGGAAGTGTTGTTTTCATACTAATGGCAAATTAATACCGTTAGAGCTACTTTCAACTAACCCTCACTACAAGTTTTAGCATCGACTGAGATTGCCTTTCCAAATGCAGACAGAGTTGAAATGCCCAAAATAGAGAGAGTTTAATGTAGACCTCAGAAACACAATCCCATAGCCCCTAACGGTTTGTTGATACCTATCATGAGGCCCGATCTACGAGCCTCAGAAGATTTTTTCCCAATCATGATTAGTGCACCTTGGGGTCACTTGGGTCAAGCATGGTCGCGAGTGTTCCAATGACTCTTTGGGTGGAACATAGTTGTCACTGGTGTTTACCCGACCAACTGGAGCCGATGAAGCAGATAGTTTGATGTCAGGGTGGACGGTTTGAAAGATACACTACGGAGCTACTTTAAACTGACCCTCACTACAAGTTTTGGCATCGAACGAGATTGCCTTTCCAAATGCAAATGAAGTTGAATCACCCAAAATTGAGAGAGGTTATCTTAGACCTTGGAAACACAATCCTATAGCCCCTAACAGTTTGTTGACACCTCTCACGAGGTCCGAGATACGAGCCTTGGAAGATCACTTCCAAATTGTGCTTAGTGCACCTTAGGGTCACTTGGGTCAAACATGGTCATGAGCATTCCAGTGACTCCGTGGGCAGAGTGGGGTACTCAATGGAATTTACCCAGCCAACCAAAGCTGATGGAGCAGACGGTTTGATGCTAGGATGGACAGTTTGAAAGATACACTAAGGAGCTACTTTTAACTAACCCTCACTGCACAGTGAATCATTTACATCTATCATGTATGTATCATTCTGATTCAAATGAATATTCAAAACATCAAATATTGTTTGAAATGATAAGAAATAATATCCTTAAAGCATTAGAAACAACAATCAAACATGTAAGAATTCAAACCATGCAAATGACATAAGTAAATAATAAAAAATTATGAGTTTTCATTGCCTTTTTTGGAGAAAAACTATACTTAGATCCATTTTTGGCACTATTGGCCACCCATACATGATTTTGGTCCTAAATCGTTACCAAGACTTCTAGGACATTTAACTTTTAAATCAAATTGATTGTTACAAATTTTCATTATAGGCTTCAAAAGATCTCAATTAACCATTAAGGATTCTTTTGTCCTTCTATCTCTTGTTGGATCCATGGTGACCATAGGTGTCTTCATAGGTGCTCCTGCACAAGTTAAAATCCACATACAAAACCAAGTTTATTGACTCAAAATAGAATCTAAGAAAGGTTAAATTAATATATTGAATTTAATCTTAACGAAGTTAGAAAACCTTGCACTGAGTTAACTTATTACCTAGTCAAGTGTTCCTCAAGGGTCATCTCTTTGCTCAGGGTATCCAATAGTGCTTCATTATTAGCAGTACTAATAGTCCAAATTTATTTTGTCTCTAGTTTTCCTTGATGCTTTGACAACTTGACATTTGTTGCTATAAGAAGGTGTGAATACATGAGAATAGTTTTGTTCTTGTCATAGTCTTCAAATGCAGGAATTCCATTCTTTCTAATCATGTATGTTCGCAGTCATGTTCCCACAAAAACAACTGAACCAGTAGGATACATGAACCCATCACCATCTTTCATCAGTTGTACAAGCTTCTTTTTACCTCGTAAACAACATGCTAACCAATAATTTGACCTCTCATCATTCCCCTCCAGTACAACCAATGCAAAAACATCTCCTAGCTACAAAAGATCTGAAAGATGGTCATACTCAATTGAAGTGTCCATGTCATCAATTCTTATAGAGAGTGTCAAAGATAAAGGAGTTAGATAGTATGGAACCCATTTATCCACCCACTCACTTGACTGACAATGATCCCAATCATACTGAAAATATATGGGGCAAAAACAAGCCAACTGTCGTGTCCAAATGGTCCATGTACTACTGTTGGAGCTTCAAAATGAATGCATTTTTGAAGAGTCTTTCACTATTTTACAATCCAATCTATCTCCTATAGTTCCCTCCTTAACCAACCAAAATAATCTATGCACTGTAGAATCAAGAGCCCCCCTATGACAATGCTAAAGTACACAAATCAACAATAGAATGAGCATCAAGAAGTATAGCACCTGAAATCCTCAATTGCTCCTTAACTAGAGCTCTCTTCACACACACACACACACCTGCTCCATCATGCTCCCCTTTCCCATTCCCTAACTCAAAAAAACTCCAAATATGAGGTACACATCTCTCCACATGCATTCTACACAACCAATAAAACATTCTGGCATTCTTAAAATGAGCAGTGCAATTCTCTAACCAAATGAGATACCTATCCATTGCAATACAATTTTCCTGCAAGAAGTCAACATATTTATGGAAACAATGTTGAACAAACTCATGAGAGTGAGACCTATCATCACTCATATAAAAATGGTAATCTATGATTATCTTCCGCTCATCTTTTGTGCTATCAAGGGAATGTCTATATGTGATGTGTACAAAAGTAGAAACCGGAATGGAATTGTAATATTGATCTTGAGTCTCGTTTTGGGGCTGCAATGTATAGTTCTCCACAAATTCTACAATGGATATAATAGTTCCAATGGGGAAAGTGTCCTTACATGTCCTGAATTGTTGATCCAACCATTGAAACCTGTGACTATTCCTTGCATACTTGTAAAAATGATTTGTCTTGAAATCTGTAATAAAATCAGCATTATTGTATTCTTTTGCAACTAACTCACATCTAGAGCCTTCACCTCCACTCTTCAATGTATATTTCACTATTTCATATACCTTTTTTTGGACGTGTGTCTTTCCAAAATCATGTTCCAAACCCTCATGAAAACATATCCTAAACTTGGACAAGCTACCACATTTTGAGAACTTGGAATTTAAACTATCTTTTTTATAAAATAAACAACCATCATCTCTATGACATAAAAATTGATCTCATGAGTCTCTTGATGATTTGGGGAGACCACTTGCGCCACAATCCTCTATCATTTCATTAGTATGCAAATTAGAATGAATGGACCGTAATAGTTCATGATGCATTGAAAACTCAACATGATATTTGCAACAACATGTATTCTGAATCTTAAGGGGTACACAATAAAATGGCTTCACGGATTCAAAAGACCTTTTTGATATTTTCAATGTTGGATGTGTCTCACACAATTTTTTATACAACATTATTTGACTTACCTCCACATAATGTTTAGCATGTGGAGTGCGGTCTTGATTGCCAACTCTCAACTCCAAGACATCCCTCACATTTGGTGACACTCTTGACTTAGCATGCCAAAATTGTTGAATTTCATCCTTGACAACATCTGTTAGCTTCTTATAAAAAATGTGGAAGTCTCCCACCATAATCCCATGTATCAATTTGAAGTGGATCATCAAGTCTTTCTCTTCTTTCAAGTTCTCTACCCAAAGTTTTATGGTCTATATTGAAGTCAACACAAGTTTGTCTCATCAAACAAGCCTTTCTCAACTGACGAGTTACTAAGGAGGTTGTAATAACCCTCCGAGAAAGTCTCTTGTCTTTTTCTCTTCTATTCTTGCCAATTCTATTGAGAGCATTGAAAATATTCTTCACAACAATCGTATTTCTCTCCATTTTATTGTTCACACGAATCTTCAATTTCAAAAGCACAGGTCTCATCTTTTTCATCTTTAACAACTGCACAAAAATTTGACATTTCTCAACCAATGTCTTGTTTCCAAAAAATTGATCATAAAGACTTGAAGCACACAACCTTAATGGTTCTATGCGAGCTCTTTCCTTCCCAATTATTCATAATGTTCTCCTCAATTTCAATTAACCATTTAGGTATTCTTGAAAGCCCCAAATTTGAAGATTGATTATCTTTTTTAAAAGGGACTTTATTTTGCATATAATTTGGAGATGTGTAATGTTCATATGGTTCTTGTGCAACATTTTCATTCCCCAAGTCTACATTTTCAATCTCCATCTGTACATTTTCATCTTCATTCCATTCATTGTCATTCCCCAAGTC
>MU227925.1:1423979-1446655 GCA_018584345.1 Thuja plicata
GGATACACTTTCCAAGGTCTATGACAAGTATCAAGAAGTTGATAAGACTGAGATACATTATATGGTCATATCTCATATGATCAAGTTTAAGAAATCAGTTCTTGAACTTAAGACAGTGATACCAGACTAAATATGGAATATATTGGAGATAATGAAAAGACATGCTATAGAAGAGGACATGAAGATTAGAGAAGAAAATTTGGATACTCTTCTCCCTGTCTGTTCACATGATGAGAAGCCTACTCTGTTAGATCTAGTAAAGCCTCATCTCCGTAGTAAGAAAAGAACTCTACAGATTATGAACAAAGAATATGAATAGGCTGGAAAGGAGACTGAAAAAGCATTTTCACAAGTCTTTATGGACAGACACATGCATCCACCAACGGCGCCCACAACAAAAGTTACTCCAGCTCCTCCAAAACAAGCTACAACTCCAATAATTCAGATTGCGCCTATGACAGGTCCATAGGTCTCTGTGCTCATAGTGACAATAACTTCTAATATAGATAAAGACTCAGAAGACACCATGGTAGTTGAAAATGTCAAGATATCCATGACTGCAACTGAAAAAGATATGGACAAGGTTGATAAGGCATTTATAAGCACTGAAGAAATGTGCAATGATGATACCGCCGCACAATAAGATGAAGTTCCTTCCATTGATCCAATAGAATTGGATAAGGAGAAAGAAACTCAAGGTAATGAGACATCAGTAAAGGAAATTCATGTCAAAAGTGAATGTGTAGATACAAGTTAGAATACTATTCTCTCACCATCCACTCAACCATCCACCTCATTGTTGTCAAGGTTAACTCCTGACTCAACAAGTTTTGATGCATGGGGAGAAGAAGACCTAATCAAAATCAGTGTGCTCGCTATGGAAAAATCCAAGGAAAGAAAAGTGATGAGGAACCCTCGCTTCTTGGAGACAGTAAACATTTTGAATGACTTAGTGCCTACTGATCAGAAAGTAGCCAAAGTCCAATCAGTTGAAGATGTGGACAATATTTTGTCAAACTTCAAAACACACTTTATAAGCTTAGTAGACTCTGCTACTAAGATTGTAGAAGATGAATACAAGAAGGAGAGATTAAATGAATTGGTAAATAACTTTACGTTAGATCTGAACTCCTTAAAGATTGGGCAATCTATACTTAAAGAGTTGGCAGCAAAAGGCAAGAAAGTTATTGCAAATTGCATGGATAGAGTGAAGCTCACCTCTAAGCACACCAAAAAGATAGTAGAAGTATAAGAAATGGTGGATAACATAAGGAAATCAGTTGAAAACTCTACACAAGATATGAACATATGCAATAATGTCTATCAAGGTCAGTTGGACAAAATTGAGAAGGCAAAACTGGATATCAGCAAGATAAGGGTAAGGCAAACATAGTTAAGAAATGCACTTGCGCCATCCTTAGCAGTCCTCAATGAGAACATCAAATAGATTGATGCCACTATTGTGACATATGATCAAGGTCCTTGCATGGACCTGATAAAAATGGAGAAACTGACTTATGCATTGTGCACGCATCTTCAGACAGTTGATGCAATGAAAGTCTTTTGGCAGAAAGAGATTCAATCTCTTCAAGTTGTGTACCCATAAGTCTACATGGAGTAAGTATGTTGAAGACTTATAGTTTTTTCACACCTTTTTCATTAATGTCAAAGGGGGAGTAGTATAGAATGTGGATATGTAGAAAATTATATATGTATATATCATTAAGTATTATGATATACAATCATTTTTGTATGAAGTCACTTTGAGTAACTTAGCCACATTCCTTTGTTGCCATAAATGAAAAAGGGGGAGATTGTTGGAAAGTTGAATTATTGAGGAAGTATGACTCATTTTTTGTTGTCAATCATGGAAACAAAGTCATACTTAAGTTCTGTCGTGAAAGAAAAATGACTAAGTATGAAAATAGGGCAGACAGATACATACAGAGATCAGTACATCAGCGCATGTGTTAGAGATCACACCAGAGCATATGTGCTTAGGTATATACTTTATTATGTATATAGATGCTATATCCAAATGCACAGAGTATGAAACATCAGTATGGAAAAGTTATAGGAAAATTAGTAGACCTGCAGTCTAGGAAACAGAGCATGGAAGCCGACTACAGTTTTGATCAGCGTGAATGATTTTGTAATGTAATGGCTATGCGCCTTTAGTTATAAGTTTTTAATAATGTAATTAACATTGTAGTAAACACGCTTGAGGCAAATTGTTTGGAAGCATTGTATATTTTTTTTTAAGGCCGACTAGTGTTATGTTTTGGGTCGCGCCTATTCAGATTTGAAGATATAAGTATGTAATGTAAAGATATGTTACAAGTGTCGATTATTATGCAAGAGGAAGTTATAGATGAGAAGTATAATGAAGTCAGTAGATGATATAGCTCTTTAAAGGAGTAAGAGCTTCACGCATACAAGGAACTGATCAGACAACAGTGTCATTACAACAGTTCATTTTTGATATAGTGCATATCAACATTCAGAGGGTTGTAGCCTTCATTTTATTGGGCAGTGAGCCATATACCTTTAATAGGGTTTTGTAAAAGACTCCTAACAGGGTCCGACCTTTAACCAGGTCATTGTACTCAAATTGTAAAGATTGCTTCGAACAGGGAAAAGGAAATTTAATAGGTTCATTATACATAGTACAATATTTGTGGGTACTAATCCCCACCGGAGTTTTCCTCTGATCAAGGTTCTCCGTAATCATATCATGTGTTATGTGTTCTTGTGTTATGTTTCTTTGGATGCACATTTGATTTATGTTTAATTGGCTGAAATATAATTAATAGACAAACACTGATTCACCCCCCCCTCTCAGTGTTTCTAACAGCTTTTAGTTAGTTTCATGACTTTATCCTTAGTATTTTATATTTTATTAATGTTTGAAGTTGACTTAACAATAATTTTTAAATACGTTCATTTGTTAAATTGTAACTTATTGTGTATGTGTCTAATTTCATTTTTTTTGTTAGAAAGAAGACTTCAATACCTAGTGCATAGATATTTTCAGATTTTTTTTCACTTATTTACTATTTTTCTAGATAAGCGTTGAATACAGAGGTCGATGTTTGGTGAGAGACCTATATTTAATTAATGTTTAAAAAAATAAGTTTTTTGTTTTGTTATTAATGAATATTTACATTAATGAAAAAGGGGGAGAATCATTGATTTCAACATATCCCATGCTTATATGTGGATTTGATGCTTTGATGATCTGGTATAGTGTGCTCTAGATGATGTGCAGTGAAGATCTATCTTTGATCGTAGTCATGTTGTTCCCATTCATCTTGCAATATAATGTGGTTCATTTCTTTGGGTCTCATCCTATATGAAAAGTGGTCATTGTGCTTTAGTTTAAGGGTGAACCCACAATAGAGGGTTACGCATTTTTTGCCAACTTTGACACTAAAATGTACATTTTGAAAAAAATAATTCACATTCTAACACTTATTGCTGCTAAACCATTACAAATTTGAAGATGATGTAAATTATAGTCTTTTAGTATTTTTTATGTACATTGTAATATTTTTTTTTTAATATTTTGGAATTTATTCGAATCCATTTTTCTTTCTCCCTCGAAAATTAGTTTTTTGTTGTAAACAACATTTTTAAAGAGTGACACTCACTTGTTAAAGTACAATTTTTTTCTAAAATAGATATGAATGTGATTATTTTGAATTTAGTTTTGCAATATCCATATCTCATGCTTGTAATTGGATTCATGAATTTATCCTTACCATTTCATATTTTATTAATGTTTGAAGTTGACTTAACAATAATTTTGAAATGCGTTCATTTGTTAAATCGTAACTTGCTGTGTATGTGTCCAATTTCATTTTTTTGTTAGAAAGAAGACTTCAATACCTAGTGGATAGATTTTTTCAGATTTTTTTTTCACTTATTTACTATTTTTCCATAAGTGTTGAATACAGAGGTCGATGTTTGGTGAGAAACCTATATTTAATTAATCTTTAAAGAAATATGCATAATAAAATCAAAATATATTAAAATCATAACCATTGGAAAGATCATTTTGAGTGCTTATGTCATGCATCTGGGTTTGTCAATATTGTTTCATTTGAACCCTCAAATTAAGCTCGAAAGACTAGGAAACTACAGAAATTGCAAGAGTTTTGGGGGAAATTTTGGCAGGGTATTTTGATAGAAACTATTTTTGAAAGATAGGGGTTTCAATCAAAACCTCCACCCATTTTGATAGAAACCCATTTCTTTCAAAATTCCAAGGGATAAATTAAAATAAAAAAACCTTATTTAAAGGGGTTTTGAAAAGAAACCCCTTTCTTATAAATAAAAAATTAAAAAAAATGCTTTTGATTGAAAGTGAGTTTTGATCAAAAGTCAAGGTAGGAGACCTTTCGATCGAAACCATTTTTGGCTTTTGATTGAAATTCACTTCCGATTGAAACTAGAAAAAATCACGATTCATCCAAAATTGCCAAATTCCTTCCTCTGAAAAAAGTGTACAAACCACTATTGTGGGTTCCCCCTCAAGTGTTTGCATTATAACATATAGATGCTATTTCTTGGTTCTGAATGTCATGATGAATATATAGTGTACTGTTGAGTAGCCATGTTGAATTGAGCTAGGAGAAGCTATGTGGTCTAGGTTTCATACCTTACGATCATGAGAATTCTTTAGTGTGACCTATTTCATTGTATTAGGTTGACCTAGTTGTTGGCATGGCATTGTATAAGAGATAGATGATTCTATTTGATGAAATATACAAGTAATATACAAAGTAAATGTGAATCTGACAAGGAAAAACCTATGTATTAATGTATATGCAAGTTTTTGTGATTGGTAGAAGACTACTATATCATTCCTATGTAATTGATTATTTTTGACAATGATTCTAATGGTGGATTATTTTCATTTTGTATATTTTAGCAGTGAGTCCTTTGTATTGAAAGTGAGCCTTATTACTTCTAGGTAGTTAGTCCAACCAGCAGTGAGCCTACCGATAGAAAGCCTTACCTACAGTGAGAAAACAAACAATGAGCCCTTGTAAAAATCACCTTAATTGATGTTACCTTAACCAATGTTTTATTCATGAGAATTAGTTACTCCATGGTTTTTCCCATCTTGGGTTTCCATGTAAATTTTGGTGTTCATGGTGTTTTGTGCTTTCATGTTCATATATTTTTTTTTATGTATTTTATTACTTAAAATATTCACTAAATAAATCAAGGTTAAAGAATTTTTTTTATTATAAGTGATTCACTCCCCCTCTCAGTTATTCAATATATTCAAAATTGATCACTTGTAGAGTAGAAAAAAATAGAGGACATTAACAGTAGGCAACCCACACCCTGCTAAAGACAATTATTCAATTGTGTATTTTCATTGATGTTACACATGTATATACACTTATGTAGTGATGTTACACAAATGTCTACATCCAAATCAAGCATAGTTAGTGAATGACAAGCATTTTTCAGTGTTCACTGAGATTAGTCAGGTATTGAAGAAGTTCTGTGTTGACTAAGTTCACTCGAGCATTTCAGTCAAGGTCGGGCATTAAAGAAACAGTGTTAACTGTTTTGGATATTTAGTGTCAGCCGACTAACAAAGGTTTACATTTTATATTTAATTGGTTATATGAGGCCGATATAATTATGTTTTATTGTTTATTTGGAAGTGTATTCAAGCCGACTTAGCAGGGCTTATCATATATATGAAAGGTTAAGTTTGGATTGAATAAGTGTGAAGTAAGAAAGTTGAAAAAGACTTGTGATATGAAGAGTGAAGGAGAAATCAGATGGGATTCTAATTAAGGATAGAATATATAGAGATATAATAGAATATTTGATCATTGAGGATCTAGTTATAACTAGAATAGAGATCCGAATCAGGAAGGATAGTTGCTTACACATATAGGTCAATTCATTGTTACTTTCTAAAAATTGTAGTAGTGATTTCAAATCTCTTAACAGAGTAGACTTAACAGTCTTTTGGTAAATCCTCTCACAATGTAGAATTTCTATATTGAAGTGTTTGAAGACCTCTAACAAGGCCACTCCTTATAGGGTGATTTAAATCCTTTAACAGGGTCACACCTAACGGTGTGTTTTGTAACCTTTAACAGGGTTGGCTCCTAATAGGGCTCACTTCATAGGAGTGAAAAATAGTAACTAGTTACATTGGTCATTTCTCCCATATTGGGTTTCCATGTTAATTATTGGTGTCACCTATGTACATGTTATTTGCTTCATGCTTTATGTTTCCACACATAATCACTAAAGAATAATTGCATTTAATATTTTAAAGATTTATTTGTTCTCTGAGTTACAACAGAATATCTTAATTAACCGAGTGGTAGTGATATATTGTTTAAGAAATCTAAGGGATAGGGATTTGTTTTTGGAGTAACTGATTCACCCCTCCCCTCTATATTACTCATCTAGTTTCCAACAATTGGTATAAGAGATTAAATTTCTTTGAGGGAAGGTTTCAAGGCCTAAGGTAAAGATTAGAGATGTCTTACAGAAGGGAGATCCCAAAGCTAAACAAAGACAACTTCCATGTGTTGTAGGAGTTAATGAGGCTACATCTATCTACTATTGGAGATGCTGGTTTGTAATTATTTGATAGAAAATATGTGGAACCAACAATGGCTATGACTATGGAACAGAAGCTTCATAACATAATGATGATTGATATAGCTTCTTCACTCAGCTACTCAGAATTTGATGAAGTGAAAGACTGCCCTACAGCCTATGATATGTGGAACAAACAGTGAGATATTCATGGAGGAGATGTCAATGTCAAGAGAGCCAAAGAAGAAAGTCTCAAAGGTCAATTTGATCAGATGAAAATGAAAGAAGGAGAAGACATTACAAAATACAGTGAAAGAATCAAGAAAAGTGTGAGTACCATCAAAGCTGCAGGAGGAAAAATTGAAGATACAATAGTGGTCAGCAAGGTATTAAGAAATTTACTTCCTGTCTATGCAATTAGAGTTTCAGATATTCAAGAGATGAGGTGCAATAAGGATATAACTCTAGATGCATTAGTTGGAAGGCTTACGACTTTTGAGTTGGACAATTTTGACAATTATTCTTCTAACCCTTGCAATTTTGAGTGTGCATTCAAAGAAAAATTAAACCTTGGTAAGAAGGATAGAAACTAAAAAGGGAAATAGACTGACAGTGAGAGTGATGATGAATCTAATGATGAATACTTAGATATCATTGAAGCATTACTTACAAGGAGAGCTACCAAAGGAAAGTACAAAGGAAGAATACCATTGATTTTCTTTTCATGTAATGAGGTTGGTCACATTGCTGCCAAGTGTTCGAACAAAGAAGACAAAGATGAGAATAAGTTCAACAAGTACAAAGGAAAGAAAGATTTCAAGAACTACAAGAGCTACAAGAAAATAGGTAAGGAGTCTTCTTATATTGCTAAAGATTATGATAGTGATGAAGATGAAGATGGAATGGTTTACATTGATACTAAGGATGAGTAAGATGAAGAAGATGAAACGATAACATTTTTCTCACATATCAGTAAAAATGACACGTGGATAATTGATATTGGTTGTTCTCATCACATGACTGTTGATAAAACTAAATTTGAACATCTTGAGCACTATGATGGTGGGAGAGTCGATTTTGGGAATGATTAACCTTGCTATGTGAAAGGAAAAGGTTGCATTTCTCTCACTGAAGGAATCAAATGTGATAATTCTGATTGGGTTGAAGGACTAAGGCATAATCTACTGAGTGTAGCATAGTTGAACAACATTGGTTTCAAGGTAAAATTCATGAATGGTAAGGCCAAGCTCCTAGATGGTAAAGGGAACCTAGTTGGAACTGGCAGGCAAAGAAAAAGTAATTTATTCTATCTTGATCACACTAAAAATTCATGCTTTATTGCACAAGTAGAAGAGATTTGGTTATGGCATAAAAGGTTGTGTCATGTGAATTTTGATAACCTGGTCAACATAAGAAAGAAAAAGAGAGTTAGAGGTATTCCTATTTTGAAGAAACCCAAGTTAGCAATATGCAAACAATGTCAAATTGGAAAGATGAGCAAGACTATTTTCAAGAGAAAGAATTACAATACTGATAAAGTCTAGGAATTGGTACATACTAATCTGTGTGGACCAATTGGGACAACAAGTTACACTAGAGAGAAGTATTTTATTCTATTTTTTGATGATCATTCCAGAATGATGATTGTTATGTTTCTTAGAGAAAAATTAGAAGCTTTTCATAAATTCAAATGGTATCTTTCCAGAGTTGAAAAAGAAACAGGAAAGAAACTAAAATGCCTAAGGTCTGATAAAGGAGCTAAATTCATTTCTAATGAGTTCAATGAATTATGTAATGAAAGAGGAATCAAAAGATATGTATCTACCCCTGGTACACCAAAACAAAATGTAATAGCAGAAAGAAGAAACAAATCCATTATGGATTGTGCTAGAACACTAATGATTGAAAAGAATGTTGCTGCCAAATACTGGAAGGAGGCCATCAGCACTATAGTATTCACCTTAAACCAAGTTCAACTCAAGAATGGTACTGACCAAACACCTTTTGAATGATGGTATGACTACAATCCAATGTTCATTATTTCAAAGTATTTGGAAGTAAATGTTACACCTTCAAGGAAGCAAGAAATGGAAAAATTAATGTAAAAAGTGATGAAGGTATATTCCTAGGATAGTCCTGTAAAAGTAAAGCATACAAATGTTTGAATCTTGATACTCATAAAGTCATAGAAAGTGTACATGTCGAGATTGATGAGTTTGCAGAAAGATGTGAAGGACATAGTAGTAAAGAGTTTGAGGACTACAAAAACTTTGTGTACCATGAACCTGAAACTATACCTAGGACTCAAGCGATGGAGATTGGACAAAAAAATTTCAACCACTAAGTTCATTAGCGCAACCTATGCAACCCAAGCTGCTAGTAGAAGAAACTGAGTCATAGACAGAGGGACCTGAGTCACAAATAGAGGAACCCGAGTCACAGATAGTGGAACTTGAGTATCAGACAGAAGAACATGAAAGAATGTTTGAGCATGGTGAAACTGTTGGAGATTTGCTTCTGTGCAAATAGTTGACTATATGTTTGTCATTGATGACAACATATAGTATACAATAGTGAAATGTATTCCATTTTTAGTATGGATATGTGGAAGCCTTGAGTGGGTGTTTTTATGTTTTAGACATAGCCATTATACCATTTACATACACGTAGATTCAGATGATGAGTAATAGTTGAGTTATGTTACTTTGTTTACAAGCCATAGTTTTAGAAGACTATTTTTAGGAAGCCCATAGTAATTTCATTGATTCTTTAGTTGTGCCTATCTATGGGATATGTGTGTTCAGAATAATTTTTAGTTATGAGTTAAATACTATTAACCAAAGACGCTAATCATGTTCTGTTTGAAGCATGACGATTGGGTAATTTTGGTGGAGCCGACTATGTGAAGCGATGCGTCTATTTAGTTTGAGTTGTGTGGTTCTAATTATGTTGCATGCTTGGTTTGTCTGACTAAAGAAGAATTGAAGGGATTCCTAAAGCCAACAAAGATCATATATTTTGGAGAAGATACATATAGTATTTCATTTGAAGATCACCAAGTGTGAATGATAAGAATAGAGATAGAACCAGAGAAGAGTAGAATGATGCTTGTGTTGGAATAGTAAAGAAATTTAATTCATCAGTCAAAGATCTATGTGACGAAGTAGGAAGTTAATACAATACATTGGAATTGATCAAGAAAGTAGGTCTACGCAAACAGTTCATTATTAGATATAGTGTATATATGCTCTACTAAAGGTTGTAGCCTTTACCATTTTAGCAGTGAGCTTTTGGACAGTGAGTCCTCACCCCTAATAGGGTTATTTGTAAAAGACTCCTAACAGGGTCTGACCCTTAACTAGGTCACTGTACTTATTGTATTGTAAAGATCAACTCCTAATAGGGTTGTAAGATCTTCTAACAGGGATTATTATACTTAAGTACAACTCTTTGTGGGTGCTAATTACCACCGGGGTTTTTACCTATTTGGTTTCCCCATTACCAAAATTATTGTGTTCTATCTCGTGTTATCTGAATGTGTTAATGCTTAATGTTATTTTGTAATTAATTGGAGAAAAGAATTAAACTACCTGATAACTCATTCACCTCCTCTTAGTTATCCTTTAGGACTTCCAAAAATTGGTATTAGATCCAAGTTCCTTGGAGAGAGAGCCTAACATCTTAAGGTAGATCAAATGGCGTACTTCAGGAAAGAGAGTCCAAAGTTTGAAGGAGAGAATTATCTTGAATGGAAGAACAAAATTATAACACATCTTTAGTGCATTGGTTTTGAGATCTAGATGATATTTATACTCATGCAATTGATGTTCCTACCTTTAAAGACCTTGCAGAAGACTCTACAAATAAAAAAAAAGAAGTATTCCACCAAAATGCAATTGCCAAAGAAGCCCTATTCAGTGCCCTAACTGACAGTGAATATTCTGGGACCAAGAAGGCAGACAAAGCATATTCAATCTGGAAATACCTAGAAGACATGTTTGAAGGAGACATTCAAGCCAAGAATGTGCGCAGAAAGACATGGAAGAAAAGATACAACAATTTAGAGATGCTACCTAAAGAAAACATCAGAGCCTACAATCAGAGGATTAATGAAGTAGTCTCAGGAATCGGGAACAATGGTGGAGAAATTTTAGAGGAAGATATAATGGAAAAATTGATGACCACATTAACACCAGATTATGAAAGCAAGATAAAAATCTTGGATGAAACCATGTAATTCTCAAAATAATTCAAAAGAGAAACTTTGATCAGAAAAATATTTTCTTTTGAGATATCAAGATTGAAGACAGAACCTAAAATGGAAACAACCTTCAAATCCTCAATTCATTGTAAGAAATCCCTAAACATATCTACTAATAATGAGAAAGAAGAAATTGATACAGAACTAGAAGAAATCATTTCTATGATTTCTAAGAAAGAGAGGAAAGGCAAAGGTAAATATGAAGGACAACTACCATTCAAATGTTTTTCATGCAACAAAGTTGGCCACTTTGCATCCAAGTGTCCTACAAGAGTCAAGAAGTACAGAACAAATTACAAACCCAAATACACTAAGGAATGTTATCATGTTGAAGATGGTGTAACTGATGATGACTTAGGAGAAGATGAAATTGGATTCAGTGCAATTAAAGATAATGAAAAAATGACTGATCAAATAGAAATTGAAGATGAAAAGAAAGCACAAGAATTGGCTTTAGTTTCACAAGCTAACATCATGACATAATTGGCTTTAGTTTCACAAGCTGACATCACATGATAGGTGAAAAAGATATATTTGTACATCTAGATAAGTACAAAGGTGGCATGGTTATATTTAGAGATAACACTCCCAAACCTATCATAGGCAGAGGATCTATGATCTTAGATGGAAAGAACAAGATAGATGATGTTCTTTATGTTGATGGTTTGTATCATAACCTACTAAGTGTTGAACAGTTGCTAGATAAAGGATATCAGTTGGAATTCAAAAATAATAGATGCATTATCAACAACAAAGAAGGAGACATGATTGCATAGAGCTCAAAGACTAAAGGTAATGTTTTTCAGCTTAACTCTGAAGTAAGTTGTTTTGTTGCAAAAGTGGATGACAGTTGGCTTTGGCACAAAAGACTTTGTCATATCAATTTTGAAAACATAGTAAAGATAAGTAAGGTAAAGGCAGTAAGAGACCTTCCTAGTATTGCAAGACCAGTTGATACTATGTGCAGGGAAAGTGTGATGGGGAAGCATGTGAGAACCTCATTTAGGAGAAAACAAAACTCTATAGAGAACAAATTAGATTTAATACATACAGACCTATGTGGACCTACTCAAAAAAGATCTTACTATGGTGAAAGGTATTTTATTTTGATTGTAGATGATTTCTCCAGGATGATGTGGGTTGCGTTCTTAAAAGATAAATCTAAAGCTTTTGAGAAGTTCAAAATATTCAAAGCTAAAGTTAAAAATGAATCTGGATTAAAGATAAAATGTCTAAGATCTAATAGAGGGGGATAATTCACCTCTAACAAGTTTCTTGAGTGCTGTAAAGAACATGGGATCAAATGACAACTAAGTGAACCCATAACCCCTGAACATAATGGAATTGCAGAGAGGTAGGATTAGGATAATACTTGACATAGTGCGCACTATCATGATTGAAGGAAAAGTTGTGCACACCTATTGGAGAGATGCAGTAAATACAACAGTCTATACTATCAATAGAATTCAACTAAGACCAGGCGCAGATAAAACACCTTATGAACTTTGGTTTGGTAATGTATCCACAGTAAAGTACTTTAGAATATTTGGAAGCAAGTGCTACGTCAAGAAAGATGATGGTGTTGGTAAATTTGATGCTGGAAGCGATGAAGGTATTTTTATTGGTTACTCTACTAAAAGAAAAGCTTACAGATGTTTCAATTTAAGGTTGAAGAAGATCATTGAGAGTGCACATGTGAAGATTGATGAGAAATTCATGATTCAAGAGAAATACTATGAATATACACCTATGATTGAAGATGAACCTAGACCTATCAATAAAGATACAGTTATTGAAGAAATGTTTGACTATATTGATGTTTCATGCAACAATCCTGAACCAAGTCCAGAAGAATCACAGATTACAGATGAGAGTGTCACTCCTAAAAACTCTAAATACACATCTAGATGCCACTCTAAAGAAGATATCATTGGAGATCAGAGTAGTAAAGTTTTGACAAGACCCAAAGCAAAAGGTTCAACAGTTGATGAAGAGGTACTCTTACTTTCATAGATTGAACCCTTAAGTGTTGAAGATGCATGTAATGATTCAGATTGGAAAAATGCAATGCAAGAAGAATTGGATCAAATAATCAAGAATGACACATGGGAATTGGTCCCGACACCTTGTGACAAGAATGTGATTGGAACCAAGTGGATATTCAGAAACAAAATAAATGAAGATGGGACAGTGATAAGAAACAAAGCAAGATTGGTATGCACAAAGAGAAGGAATTGACTATTCTGATACATTTGCCCTTGTGAGTAGACTGGAAGCTATAAAGTTATTTTTAGCCTATGCAATATTTAAGAACTTCAAGGTATATCATATGGATGTCAAGTTAGCATTTCTAAATGGAGACTTGAAGGAAGAAGTGTACATAGATCATCCTGAAGGATTCAAACTTTTAGACAAACCAATCGTGGTATGCAGACTAAAGAAATCCCTCTATGGACTCAAACAGGCCCCAAGAGCATGGTATGAAAGACTTGATGGCTACTTAACAAAGATTGGATTCAAAAAGGGAGTAGAAGATTGCAACCTATTTATCAGAGAAACACCTGAAGGTTTACTACTTGTTTCTATCTTTGTTGATAACATTAGTTTTGGAGGTAATGACAAGCTTAGTGCAAAATTTGCAAGAGAGATGCAGAGTGAATTTGAAATGAGCATGATTGGACCTATCAAATATTTTTTGGGATTAAATGTAAAACAAACAGACAAAGGCATATTCATAAATCAGTCTAAATATGTGAAGGAGATATTGAAGACTTTCAAGATGGAAGATTGCAAACTAGTAAGCACCCCCATGATAACAGGAAGCAAGCTTTCTAAAGATGATGATTCCACAATAGTTGAAAAGACACTATACAAGTCTATGATTGGAAAACTCATATATCTCACTCAATCTAGACCTAATATTTCTAATGCAGTTGGCATTGTTGGAAGATTTATAGTTGAACCTAAACAAAACCACTTAATGGCAATAAAAAGAATATTTAGATACTTAAAGGGAACTATAGACTATGGTTTATGGTATCCTAACTCAGAGAATGTACAACTTCATGTGTATACTGATGTTGATTGGGAAGGTTGTGTTGATGACAGAAAGAGCACCTCAGGAAGAGTAGTATTTCTTAGAGAAATATTGGTTGCCTAGACAAGTAAAAAGAAGAATTGTATTTCTCAGTCAACAACAAAAGATGAGTATGTAGCAGAATTATTGAATTTTTCTACAATTGTTTCGATCAAACAGATGATAAAAGACTTTGGAATTCAGATTGATTATCCTATTGTTATTCACTGTGATAACATTAACACTATCAATATGTCAAAGAATCCTGTGATGCACGTAAAGACAAAACACATTGAAATAAAATATCATTTTCTAAGACAAAAAGTTGCAAACAAAGAAGTAAAGTTGGACTATGTGAGCACCAAAGAACAAAATTAGCAGATATTTTTACAAAGCCTTTATCAAAAGATACTTTTGAGTATCTCGGGGAGAAGCTGGGAGTAATTCCCTTTCCCGAGTCTGATTAGAATTTACAGCAATAACATCAGTCCTTGGTGACTGATGAGTGGTTGACTACTCTTCTTCTCGTGTAGTACCTGTGCTTATTTGTGTTTGGAACCCTTTTCCATTGATGTCAAAGGGGGAGTATATAGTAAGGGGGAGCATATACTCTGGGGGAGTATATAGTAATGAAAATAAAAACACAGTCAGAGGAGATACAACAGTGAAGAGGAACCCTTGATGAGGATATTGAGAAGACTGTAAAAAGAAAGAAGACACGCTTGAATTGATGGTGTTTTTAATCATATGTTGACATCAATGTCAAAGAGGGAGATTGTTGGAGATTTGCTTCTGTGCAAATATTTGACTCTATGTTTGTCATTGATGACAACATATAGTATACAGCAGTGAACTGTATTCCATTTTCAGTATAGATATGTGGAAGTCTTGTATATTTATTTTTATGTTTTAGACATAGCCATTATGCCATTTAAATACATGCAGATTCAGATGATGAGTAATAGTTGAGTTATTTTACTCTGTTTACCAACCACAGTTTCAGAAGACTATTTTCAGGAAGCCGGTAGTAATTTCATTGATTCTTCAGTTGCACCTATCTATGGGATATGTGTTTTTTGAATAATTTTTAGTTATGAGTTAAATAATATTAACCAAAGGTGCTAATCATGTTTCATCCGAATCATGACGATTGGGTAATTTTGGTGGAACCGACTATGTGAAGTGATGCATTTATTCAGTTTGAGTTGCACGGTTCTAATTATGTTGTGTACTTGGTTTGGCCGAGTAAAGAAGCATTGAAGGGATTCCTAAAGCCAAAAACGATCATACCTTTTAGAGAAGATATATATAGCAGTTCATTTGAAGATCACCAGGTGTGAATGATAAGAATAGAGACAGAACCAGAGTAGAGCAAAATGCTACTTGTGTTGGAACAATAAAGACATTTCATTCATCAGTCAAAGATCTATCTGAAGAAATAGGAAGTGCATACAATACATTGGAACTGATCAAGGAAGCAGGTCTACTCAAAATATTCATTATCAGATATAGTGTATATCTATTCTACTGAATGTTGTAGCCTTCACCATTTTAGCAATGAGCTTTTGGACAGTGAGTCCTCACCACTAATAGGATTATTTTTAAAAGACTGCTAACAGGGTCCGAGCCTTAACTAGGTCACTGTACTTATTGCATTGTAAAGATCAACTCCTAACAGGGTTGTAAGATCTTCTAACAGGGATTATTATACTCAAGTATAGTTCTTTGTGGGTGCTAATTCCCATCGGGGTTTTTACCTATTTGGTTTCCCCGTAACCAAAATTATTGTGTTCTATCTTGTGTTATCTGGATGTTTTAATTCTTAATGTTATTTTGTAATTAATTGGAGAAAATAATTAAGCTAGGTGATAACTGATTCACCCCCCCTCTCAGTTATCCCTTGGGACTATTCCAATAGAACCTAGTGGTGGAAGTCCAGAAACAAGACTGAAGGATCCTGTACTTTCCAAGTATGTCAGAAGGCATCATGCACCTGAGAAAATATTTAGAGATCAAAAATAAGGAATAACGACAAGGAAACAATTTAAAAGTACATATTTTCTTAGTGAATTTGAACCTAGAACTGTTAAAGATGCATTGAATGATGAAATTTGGATAGAAGCCATGAATGAGGAAATTGAGCAGATTGAGAAGAAGAAAGCCTGGACTCTTTTTCGTAGACCAAAATACAAGAATGTGATTGGAATTAAGTGGGTTTTTAGAAACAAGTTGAATGAAAAAGGTGAAGTTTCTAGAAACAAGGCAAGACTGGTTTGTAAATGATATGCTCATGAAGAGGGTATTGGTTATGGATAAGATTTTTCTCCTATTGCAAGACTTGAAGGAGTCAAAACTCTTTTGGAATATGTTGCACATAAAGGATACAAAGTATACCAAATGGATGTGAAATCTGCATTTCTGAATGGAATTCTAGAAGAAGAAGTCTACATTGAGAAACCTGAAGGATTTGTTTATCCTAGCAGAAGGAATATGGTTTGCAAATTACACAAAGTGTTGTATGGACTGAAGCAAGCACCCAGAGCGTGGTGTGAAAGACTGCATGGATACCTAGTAAGTATTGGATTTCAGAGAACTAATGATAATGGTATCTTGTACATCAAAGAAGGACCTCAGAACAAGATACTACTAGCAGGGATATTTTTTGATGACATATTATTCACTGGATATGATGATTTATGAAAATAATTCTCTGTAGCTATGAGTAAGGAATTTGAGATGTCTATGTTTGGTGAAATCAAATTCTTTGTTGGTTTACAAGTTTATCAGATGAAGGATGGTATCTACATTACTCAATGAAAATATATCAAAGAGATACTTAAGAAATTTGGCATGGAAGATTCCAAAATAGTTGGGACACCTATGTGTACTGGACAAAAGTTGTCTAAGGATGATGATTCAAAAGAGGTAGATCAGACTAACTACAGATCCATGATTGGTAAACTTCAATATGTTGTTCACACTAGACCTGATATTGCATTAGCAATTGGTATTGTTGCAAGGTTTTCAGCTAATCCTAGAGACAATCATTTGATGGAGCTATCAAAAGAATTTTGAGATATCTAAAGGGCACTAAAGATTATGGATTATGCTATAAGAAAGGAGGAAACTTGTATTTGAAGGCTTTTACTGATGCTGATTGGGCTGAAAGTGTTGATGATAGGAAGAGCACCAGTGGTGGAGCATTCTTTCTTGGAAATAGGTTAGTGTCTTGGAATAGAAAGAAATAGAATTGCATCCCTCATTCTACAGTAGAGGCAGAGTATGTTGCTGCAGCAATGAATTGTTCAAATATTATAAGGTTCAAATAGTTGTTATTTGGTATGAAGGAGGAAATAAAAGAATCAGTTGTTATCTACTATGACAACACTAGTGCTATTAAAATTTCAAATAATCCTGTGATGCATACAAAAACCAAGCATATAGCAATAAAGTATCATTTCTTGTGGGAATTGGTATAGGATAAGGAAGTAAGGTTGGAATATGTGAGTACTAAATAACAAGTTGTAGACATATTCACCAAACCTTTACCTAAGGATGCATTTTTGTATCATACAGGAAAGCTAGGGGTGTTTCCCCAAACTGAAGCTCACTAAAAACACAATTTAGTGATGCATCAACCCAAGCCATATTGAAGATCTATCAGTTGATGCAGGTTTGTTAGAGCTTATTGCAGATGAATCAGTACATTCAAGTACATTACAACTTCAAAGAAAAATAGTATATACTATTGGTGGAGTCTTTGGAATTTTTTGTCAAAGAGGGAGATTTTATTGATGACATTTCATACAAAAGAAGTTATTTGAGGGAGAAATAAAACCAGAGGGAGAAATCTTATCAGTAACAGAGTTTGACGATAGAGGGAGTTTCTGGATGAGAATCAGAATGAAGCTAAGGACATTAAAGAAATTTTTTTGTTTCTCTACAATTATTTGTATTATGACATGTTGTGTTGCCATGAATGCCAAAGAGGGATATTGTTGAAGATAATTATTTAATTATGTATGGTCATTGATGAACTACACATGTATATACACTTATTATGTAGTGATGTTACACAAATGTCTACATCCAAACCGAGCGCAGTTAGTGAATGATAAGTTTTTTTCAGTGTTGACCGAGATCAGTTGGGTATTGAAGAAGTTATGTGTTGATCGAGTTCACTCAGGCATTTCAGTTAAGGTCGGGCATTGAAGAAACATAGTGTTAACCGAGTTGGATATTTAGTTTCAGCCAACTAATAGTGGTTTACATTTTATATTTAATTGTTATATGAGGTCGACAAAATTATGTTTTATTATTTATTTGGAAGTGTATTCACGCCAACTTGGCAGGGCTTATCATATATATGAAAGGTCAAGTTTGGATTGAATGAGTGTGAAGTAAGAAAGTTGAAAAATACTTGTGATATGAAGAGTGAAGGCGCAATTAGATGGGATTCTGATTGAGGACAAAATATACAGAGATGCAATAGAATATTTGATCAGTGAGGATCCATTTATAACCAGAACAGAGATCTGAATCAGCAAGGATAGTTGCTTACACATATAGGTCAATTCATTGTTACTTTCTAACAATTGTAGTAGTGATCTCAAATCTCTTAACAGAGTAGACTTAACAGTCTTTTTTGTAAATCCTCACACAAGGTGGAATTTCTATATTGAAGTGTTTTAAGACCTCTAACAAGGCCACTCCTTATAGGGCAATTTAAATCTTTTAATAGGTTCACACCTAATAGTGTGTTTTGTAACCTTTAATAGGGTTGGCTCCTAACAACGCTCACTTCAGAAGAGTGAAAAATAGTAACTAGTTACATTGGTGGTTTTTCCCATATTGGGTTTCCACGTTAAATCTTGGTGTCACCCGTGTACATGTTATTTGTTTCATGCTTTATGTTTCTACACATAATCACTTAGAAATAATTGCATTGAATATTTTAAAGATTTCTTTCTTCTTTGAGTTATAGCAGAATATCTTAATTAACCAAGTGATAGTGATATATTGTTTAAGACATCTAAGGGATATGAATTTTTTTGTGGAGTAAATAATTCACCCCTCCCCTCTCAGTTACTCATCTCATTTCCAACTTACCCAAATAGGTGGGTAAAACTAACAGAAGCAGCACCCCCCATCTACAAAACTTCTTTCTGAAGCATCATAGAAGGATCCCACATCAATAGGATCAAAAAAGGAATAGAAAAAAGATCAGGGAATAACCCGCAAATACATTTCATGCCCAGGAAAACATAGAAAGGATAAGGTCACCCAAAGTTAATAACCTCCTCCTTTATGAAATAAGTCCCCTCCTCCATAGAAGAATCTTCCACCTGCATACAAATTGCAAAAGAGGAGGAAATAAACTTAGTGCACACAAATTCCTTACCATGGCCAACAAAAAATAATCCACCACAACAAGGATCAACATAACACCAAAGTTGTCTACAAATTTTAAACCAAAACAACCAAAGAGTAGATTGAGACATTGAAAACTATCAGCAATTGAGTGGGTACTAGAAGAAACAAACCCATTGTCCATACCGGCTGAAATGGACAGTCTAAATGAAAAACAAATAGACACCTTATATTGACTACAACCTCCATCACAACCTAGCTAGAGGCAACAAATTAACTCCAGGGCCCTTAAGTCAATATTGGGTAGGGGAGGTAGGAGACCTCATCTCAATCCCTTTCCATAGAACTGATTGAATGGCTTGTATGTAAACACAAGCCTCAATAACCACCAAAATACAATCCTTAATCCAAGTTTGAATAGAACCATAGGAAAAACCCTGCTCCAACATGGGCCACAAGGATAGACTAAGAGAACCCCAACGAGAAAGATACAGGTCCAATGAACACTAGTGGCCTCAAAAGTTGCATGACTATCACCAACAATAGACACTAAAACAAAAATACAAGAACCACTCAACATCTTAGTCACCTCTATAGAGAAAGTAACACCCAAAACTATCCACAAAGGAAGAACATTAGTGTACAAAGGAATCAAGAAATGAACACACACCTAAACATGAATAATCTCAAAACCCTATAATAATGCTAATGGGTCAAAAAAGTTGTAGATAATAACCACAAAGGCCACCTGTGAATGGGAGTAGTAATCCAAGAAAGAAAAGAGAATAGAAGGTTTCCCTTCCTCAGAGATCACAAAAAATAGTCCTCCTACACCAAATCAAGTTTGTTTCATTCATAAAAAAAACTACATGAAGCATAGTAGGCAATAAGCTTAGTCAAAGACCATGATAAGGAGATGAAGTCCCATCATATCTTAAAATGAAAACCTCACCCACATAGATAATATAAAAATCACCCACACATCACCAGATCTAGACATGCCAAATAAAAGTCAAAAAAGGGTCAAGACACTGAACATGCAACAAAATAATCCTAGATGTAGAGACGTAAAAAAATAGCCATCAATTAGCTGTGGAAGAAATAGGTTTACTCAAATGCTCATAGAATAAACCCCATCACCTAAGACACAAGAAAAAGTCCCAAGGCTGGAGTAGAAAACGAGGCCAAACATGAAGCCCAATCTCACAATACCACACTCGAAAGAAGATCTAAGGTATCATACAAATATACCAGGCCAAAGCCTTCATCAACAATAAAACATAGACCTATGACCCAACCATCACCATATGTGTCTTCATCCTCCTCTACATCTCCCTCAGCAACTGCATTCAAATTTTTTTCCCTCCTCCCTTTCCCACACACTCATTGCCACTCTTTTTTTCGATTAATATAATTGGTTTAAAAGAATTTGATAATTTTTTTATTCTAAACATAAAGTAAAATTAAAAATAAAAGCTATTTGTAAAAGTTTAATCATTGTAGTAAAAGTAAATGAATAAAGAGATATAATGTTTAATCATCATAGTGAATAGTGGCTAAGTATTTTCCTATAATTAATTATTGTTATAATATTGATATAATTTAATTAAGTATAATAATTTTCATTTCTATTAGAAATAATAATCTAATAATAGAGTAGTGAGCCATAATTTTTATAAGCAAACTAAAAAATAAATTAATTATTTATGTAATAATTTTTAGTCAACTTAATATATATTTTTAAAAATAATTATTTAATATAAAATTTGTATAATATATGAGACAATCATATGAAAAAAATATTATGTTAAAATTCTTATTTTCAAAATAAATTATAGGCTTTCTAAATTTAATATCATTTATCATGTTTAAAACAATCTACATTATTTTAGTCAATTTAATATATATTTTTTAAAATAATTATTTAATATAAAATTTGTATAATGTATGAGACAATAATATGAAAAAATTATTATGTTAAAATTCTTATTTTTAAAATAAATTATATGTTATTTATTTATTTATTAATTTTATATATTATACAAATTACTTATGTCAAATATTGATTGATTTGATTTGGTGTTATAATACCTCTTTTTCCAACAGTTTCTATTTTTATTAGAAAATTAAATTATATAATATTTAAAATTGATATATATATATATATATATATATTACAATTTTAAATATATAATATATATTATTTAAATTTTTGAAGAAGTTTATAATGCCATTGTACAATTGGAGCCTAAGAACAAGTACTTGGGCAGTAGGTGGCACTTGTTTACAACTAAATCTACCAAATCATACTTTAGGATATGTAAATATAACCAATTAAAATATTATGACTTGCAATTATAAACAATTATTGTAGGCAATTTCATCCTATTGTAAAAATTGATTTAAAACAGTTTCATAATATTTTCTCCATATTTTGGTTATTATTTTAATATATTTATTAAGTATATTTATATATTCCTATTATTATTTTAATATATTTATTAAATATATTTATATATTCTATGGTGAAACGTTTCTTTTAGGTGCTTATAATGAATATGCTTAGAATACACTATATACATGCAATCCGTTCCTCAATTCTTTCAATTGATTATTACAAAAGACAAAAGTTTAGAGATCTACTATTCTGTAAATTTATTAATTTACTGACTAATTATTATGTTTCACATAAATTTATCAGACTTAATACAAGAGCAGTTCTATTGGAAACCAATCCGTCCAGCTGCAAGTGGAAACTCCAAAGTAGTTAATTTGATGTTCAAGTGCAACTCCAAATCTGAAGCTTTGCATGTAACGTCGCAGCTATGTGAAAGGCCATTAATTTATTGTCATTCTTAGTTTTACATTATTGTTTTGGAGTTTCGATAAAGACTCATCATTTCATAAATAAATAAATTGCCCGCTTCAACTATAAATAGTAGCATCATTAATCTTTTTTTCTCACAGAATAGATAACTGAGTGCAGACTGCAGAAATGGCGAAGGGATGCGCGTACGTGCTCTTCATGTTATTGGTCGTGGCCTCTACTGCTGCTAATGTTCTTGGTAAAATATTTATGCATTCTTCTTCTTCTTCTCCTTCCCTTCAATCAATATTAATGGATGCATAATTTTCTAAATAGATTGATAGTTTACTAATTTAGAATGCGTTTGTAATTACAAAGCTTACGCGGACTACCCGGGACATTGCGAATGGGGTAGCGGTTATTACAGCGGGGAATGCTGGGTATGGTCGAGTGGGTGTCATGACACATGCGTAAATAAAGATGGTGCTGAATCCGGGCGCTGCGTGGCTGACCCCTATGCTTTGTACATCAAATGGAGTTGTATCTGCTATAAAAGCTGTTAGAATGGTAATGCTCCCAAT
>MU227925.1:1452568-1467550 GCA_018584345.1 Thuja plicata
GAGAGAGAGAGAGAGAGAGAGAGAGAGAGAGAGAGAGAGAGAGAGAGATTTACAATTACTAAATGAGGATTGTATTTTACGTACATTTTACCTTACAAAAAAAACTTATAATTAAAGAGAAAATTTAAATATAGCTTTAAATGCACTTTTACAAAATAAAATTAAGTATTGACAAAAAACCATGCCAACAAATTTAAACTAAATCTACCATCACTTGACCTAGTTTCTTTAACATCTATATCAAAACTAGAAAATTTCTAGATAACATAAGTTTAGATGAATTCTATAATTGAGTAAATGCATAAACATATTATAGGAATACATTGATAATTTACTATTACTTATTGCGTTATATTATGTGGTTTGTCATGCATTGTTTGAAACAATTTGCCTAGTTTATGTTATATGTAAGATCTACTATAGGTCACAGTGTTATGTAATTTTATTACACAATTTATGTATTTAATTAAGACCAAGGGGCTTTACCTATGTACAAAACCTAAGTATAAGACCTAACTATTGAGGTATTTTCTACTAGAAATACTCTCAAACTAAGGTCATTATGAAAATCTAGCATTATATGTTAATTTTATGCATTGTTGGTCCTAAGCGTGCATATATGTTTATTTTAAAGAAAATGTGTAGTATTGAAAGTGAGTGAGTGTACATAAGTATATATGTTCACTCACTTTTTAATACTTTGCATTTTGTTTGAAATAGACATATATGCTCCTAGGATAAAAATGCATAAAATTAAAACATATTATGCTAGATTGTCACGATGATCATAGTGTGAGAGTATTTCTATTAAAAAATGACCCAATAGTTAGGTTTTATACTTAAGTCGTGTACATAGGGAAACCCCCTTGGTCTTGTAAAAAAATAAGTGCAAGGACAACAACAACAAAAAAACATGTTAGCTTAGAGGATTATTTTGCAAGTAAAATAATGAAAAAGAACCTGTGAAGTGGGTGCCACCGGATGTGCCAAAATGTATGAGAGAAAATGTGATTAAAGGAATGTGAATATAAATAAAATTACTCAAATCACATAATTAAACAAACATATATGATTAGACAATAAGGAAAGCATAAAACCAAAAGGATGCAAACCTCCTACACCCAATAAGCTCTCCTTGATATTTGGATGTGTCCAAGATTTTGGATGTGTTCTCAAATATGTTGCTCAAGCTTCATGAATTGCAATGATTTCTGCATTATGACTGTATGGTTTGATGTTTTGGCTCTTCAAAATGATATTATAACAATACTTCAAGAATGGATAATTTGTGAAGGGAAGAGGGTTTCATTTATAGGCAAAGAGGGGGGCAAATGAAGGGCTAGGATTTGAAACTTTGTGGATGGCCAAGATGCATTTCAAGGAGAGCACATGGATTGTGCTTCTTCAAACTCATAGCCTTGTGACAACTGTCTAACATATTTAGTTAAAGATTGGGATAAAGGAAGCAAAGTATGACTTTTACTTCCCTAATCTTTACGGTTAGAATTGTGCAAATGATTAGGAAAGGTATAAGGATTAATTAGTGGACAAGTGGGATATTTATGAAAAATGCAAGTGGGTGAGGATATTTTGGGTTAAATTTTGAACTTATTTTAATTCAAAATGGAAGAAAGTGGATGAGGATATTTTGAGCTAATTTTGAATTTATATTAATTCAAAATGGAGGAAAGTGGGTGAGGATATTTTGAATTTTGAATTTATTTTAATTTAACATAGAGGAGGATATGGATATGTGGAAGCCTTGTGTGCTTATTTTTATGTTTCACACATAGCTATTATACCATTTACATACACACAAATTTAGATGATCAGTAACAGTTGAGTTATGTTACTCTATTTACCAGCCATAGTTTTAGAAGACTATTTTCAGGAAGCTGATAGTAATTTCATTGATTCTTCAGTTGCTCCTATCTATGGGATATGCGTGTTCAGAATAATGTTTAGTTATGAGTTAAATACTATTCACCAAAGGCGCTAATCATGTTTCATCTGAAGCATGACGATTGGGTAATTTTGGTGGAGCCAACTATGTGAAGTGATGCGTCTATTCAGTTTGAGTTGCGCGGTTCTAATTATGTTGCATGCTTGGTTTGGCCTACTAAAGAAGCATTGAATGGATTCCTAAAGCTGACAAAGATCATATATTTTATAGAATATACATATATTAGTTCATTTGAAGATCACCAGGTGTGAATGGTAAGAATAGAGACAGAACTAGAGCAGAGTAGAATGCTTCTTGTGTTGGAACAGTAAAGACATTTCATTCATCAATGAAAGATCTATGTGAAGAAGTAGGAAGTGCATACAATACATTGGAACTGATCAAGATAACAGGTCTACTCAAACAGTTCATTATCAGATATAGTGTATATATGTTCTACTAAAGGTTGTATCCTTCACCATTTTAGTAGTGAGATTTCTGACAGTGAGTCCTCACCCCTAACAGGGTTATTTGTAAAAGACTCCTAACAGGGTCCGACCCTTAACCAGGTCATTGTACTTATTTCATTGTAAAGATCAACTCCTAATAGGATTGTAAGATCTTCTAACAGGGATTATTATACTCAAGTAAAACTCTTTGTGGGTGCTAATTCCCACCAGGGTTTTTACCTATTTGGTTTCCCCGTAACCAAAATTATTGTGTTCTATCTTGTGGTAATGCTTAATGTTATTCTGTAATTAATTGGAGAAAAGAATTAAACTAGCTGATAACTAATTCACCCCCTCTTAGTTATCCCTTGGGAATATTCCAACAATTGGTATCAGAGACAAGTGCCTTGGAGAGAGAGCCTAATAGCTTAAGGTAGATCAAATGGTGTACTTCAAGAAAGAGAGTGCTAAGTTTGATGGAGAGAATTATCTTGACTAGAAGAACAAAATTATAACACATCTTCAGTGCATTGGTTTTGAGATCTAGATGAGATTTCAACTAATGCAATTGATGTTCCTACCTTGAAAGACCTTGCAGAAGAAGACTCTACAAATAAACAAAAAGAAGTATTCACCCAAAATGCAATTGCCAAAGAAGCCCTAATCAGTTCTTTAACTAATAGTGAATTTTTTGAGATCAAGAAGGTAGACAAAGCATATTCAATCTGGAAATACCTAGAAGACATGTTTGAAGGAGATATTCAAGCCAAGAATGCACACAAAAAGACATGGAAGAAAAGATGCAAAAATTTAGAGATGCTACCTAAAGAAAACATCAGAGCTTACAATCAAAGGATTAATAAAGCAGTTTCAGGAATCAGGAACAATGGTGGAGAAATTTTAGAGGAAGATATAATGGAAAAATTGATGACCACATTAACATCAAATTATGAAAGCAAGATAAACATCTTGGATGAAACCATGCAATTCTCAAAAGACTTCAAAAGAGAAACTCTGATCAGCAAAATATCAGCTTTTGAGATATCAAGATTGAAGACAGAATCTAAAATGGAAACAACTTTCAAAGCCTCAGTTCAGGGTAAGAAATCCCTTAACATATCTACCAATAATGAGAAAGAAGAAATTGATATAGAACTAGAAGAAATCATTGCTATGATTGCTAAGAAAGAAAGGAAAGGCAAAGGTAAATATGAAGGACAACTACCATTCAAATGTTTTTCATGCAACAAAGTTGGCCACTTTGCATCCAAGTGTCCTACAAGAGTCAAGAAGTACATAATAGATTACAAACCCAAATACACTAAGGAATGCTATCACACTAAAGATGGTGTAAGTGATGATGACTCAAGAGAAGATGAAATTGGATTTGTTGCAATTAAAGATAATGAAAAAATTATTTATCAAATAGAAATTGAAGATAAAAAGAAAGAAAAAGAATTGGATTTAGTTTCACAAGCTGACATCAGGACAGACTGGATCATAGACAGTGGATGTTCACATCACATGACAGGTGACAAAGATAGATTTGTACATCCGGATAAGTACAAAAGTGGCATTGTTAGATTTGGAGATAACACTCTGAAACCTATCATAGGCAGAGGATCTATCACCTTAGATGGAAAGAACAAGAAAGATCATGTTCTTTATGTTGATGGTTTGCATCATAACCTACTAAGTGTTGGACAGTTTCTAGATAAAGGATATTAGTTGGAATTCAAAAATAACAGATGCATTATCAATAGCAAAGGAGACATGATTGCATAAGGCTCAAAGACTAAAGGTAATGTTTTTTAGCTTAACTCTGAAGTAAGTTGTTTTTTTGCAAAAGTGGATGACAGTTGGCCTTGGTACAAAAGACTTTGTCATATCAATTTTGACAACATAGTAAATATAAGTAATGTAAAGGCAGTAAGAGAGCTTCCTAGTAGTGCAAGACTAGTTGATACTATGTGCACAGAAAGTTTGATGGGGAAGCATGTGAGAACCTCATTCAGGAGAAAATAGAACTCTGTAGAGAACAAATTAGATCTAATACATAAAGACCTATGTGGACCTACTCAAACAAGATCTTACTATGGTGAAAGTTATTTTATTTTTATTGTAGATGATTTCTCCAGGATGATGTGGGTTGCATTCTTAAAAGACAAATCTGAAGCTTTTGAGAAGTTCAAAATATTCAAAGCTAAAGTTAAAAATAATCTGGATTAAAGATAAAATGTCTGAGATCTGATAGAGGAGGAGAATTCACCTCAAACAAGTTTCTTGAGTACTGTGAAGAAGATGGGATCAAAAGACAACTAAGTTCACCAGAACCCCTCAACAAAATGGAATTGTAGAGAGGAGGAATAGGATAATACTTGACACATTGCACACTATCATGATTGAATGAAAATTTGTGCACACCTATTGGAGAGATGTAGTTAATACAACAGTCTATACTATCAATAGAATTCAACTAAGATGGGGTGCAGATAAAACACCTTATGAAATTTGGTTTGGTAATGTACCCAGAGTAAAGTACTTCAAAATCTTTGGAAGCAAGTGCTACATCAAGAGAGATGATGGTTTTGGTAAATTTGATGTTAGAAGAGATGAAGGTATTTTTCTTGGTTACTCTACTAAAATAAAAGCTTATAGATGTTTCAATTTAAGGTTGAAGAAGATCATTGAGAGTGCACATGTGAAGATTCATGAGAAATTCATGATTCAAGAGAGATATTATGAATATGCGCCTATGATTGAAGATGAACCTAGACCTATCAATAAAGATACAATTATTGAAGAAATGTTTGATTGTATTGATGTTTCATGCAATAATCCTAAAACAAGTCAAGAAGAATCATAGATTATAGATTAGAGTGTCACTCCTAAAAAATCTAAATAAACATCTAGATACCACTCTAAAGAAGATATTATTAGAGATCAAAGTAGTAAATTTTTGACAAGATGCAGTGCAAAAGGTTCAACTGTTGATGAAGAGGCATGCTTAATTTCACAGATTGAACCCTTAAGTGTTGAAGATGCATGTAATAATTCAGATTGGAAAAATGTAATACAAGAAGAATTGGATCAAATAATCAAGAATGACACATGGGAATTGGTCCCCAGACCTTGTGACAAGAATGTGATTGGAATGAAGTGGATATTCAGAAATGAAATGAGTGAAGATGGGACAGTGATAAAAAACAAAGCAAGATTGGTATGTAAAGGATATGCGCAAAGAGAAGGAATTGACTATTCTGATACATTTGCCCCTATGAGAAGACTAGAAGCTATAAAGTTATTTTTAGCCTATGCAAGATTCAACAACTTCAAGGTATATAAGATGGATGTCAAGTTAGCATTTCTAAATGGAGACTTGAAGGAACAAGTTTTCATAGAGAAGCCTAAAGGATTCAAACTTTTAGAAAAATGAGACCTGGTATGCAGACTAAAGAAAGCCCTCTATGGACTCAAATAGGCCCCAAGAGCATGGTATGAAAGTAAATATGGCTACTTAACAAAGATTGGATTCAAAAAGGGAGTAGCAGATTGCAACCTGTTCATCAAAGAGACACCTGAAGGTTTACTATTTGTTGCTATCTTTGTTGATGACATTATTTTTGGAGGTAATGACAAGCTTAGTGCAGAATTTGCAAGAGAGATGCAGAGTGAATTTGAAATGAGCATGATTGGACCTATTAAATATTTTTTGGGATTAAATGTAAAACAAATAGACAAAGGCATATTCATAGATCAGTCTAACTATGTGAAGGGGATATTGAAGAATTTCAAGATGGAAGATTGCAAGCCAGTAAGCACCCCATGATAATAGGAACCAAACTTTCTAAAGATGATGATTCCACAGTATTTGACAAGATACTATACAAGTCTATGATTGGAAAACTCATATATCTCACTCAATCTAGACCTAATATTTCTAATGAAGTTGGCATTGTTGGAAGATTTGCAGCTGAGCCTAAACAAAACCACTTAATGGCAATAAAAAAAATATTCAAATACTTAAAGGGAACTATAAACTATGGTTTATGGTATCCTAACTCATAGAATGTACAACTTCATGTGTATACTGATGTTGATCAAACAGGTTGTGTTGATGACACAAAGAGCACCTCAGGAGGAGAAGTATTTCTTGGAGACAGATTGGTTACTTGGACAAGTAAAAAGTAGAATTGTATTTCTCAGTCAACAACAGAAGCTAAGTATGTAGGAGCAGCATTGAATTATTCTACAATTGTTTAGATCAAATATATGATAAAAGAGTTGGAATTCAGATTGATTATCCTATTTTTTTTCACTGTGATAGCACTAGCACTATCAATATGTCAAAGAATCATGTGATGCACGCAAAGACAAAACACACTGAAATAAAATATCATTTCTAAGAGAAAAAGTTGCAAAAAAAAAAGTAAAGTTGGACTATGTGAGCACTAAAGAACAATTAGCAAATATTTTTACGAAGCCTTTATCAAAAGATACTTTTGAGTATCTCAGGGAGAAGCTGGGAGTAATTCCCTTTCCTAGTTCAAATTAGAATTTGGAGTAATAACATCAGTCCTTGGTGGCTGATGAATAGTTGACTACTCTACTTCTGGATTAGTACATGTGCTTATTTGTTTTTGGCACCCTTTGCCATTGATGTCAAAGGGGGATTATATAGTAAGGGGAGCATATACTCTTAGGGAGTATATAGTCATGAAAATAAAAACACAGTCAGAGGAGATGCAACAGTGAAGAGGAACCCTTGATGAGGATATTGAGAAGACTATAAAAAGAAAGAAGACACTCTTGGTTTGATGGTATTTTTAATTATATGTTACCATCAATGTCAAAGGGGGAGATTGTTGGAGATTTTCTTCTGTGCAAATAGTTGACTATATGTTTGTCATTGATGACAACATATAGTATACAGCAGTGAACTATATTCCATTTTGAGTATGGATATGTGGAATCCTTGCGTGGTTGTTTTTATATTTCAGACATAGCCATTATACCATTTACATACATGCAGATTCAGATGATTAGTAAGAGTTGAGTTATGTTACACTGTTTACCAGCCACAGTTTCAGAAGACTATCTTCAGGAAGTTGACAGTAATTTCATTGATTCTTGAGGTGCACCTATCTTTGGGATATGTGTGTTCAGAATAATGTTTAGTTATGAGTTAAAGAATATTAAAAAAATTCGCTAATTATGTTTCATCTGAAGTATGTTGATTGGGTAATTTTGGTGGAGCTAACTATGTGAAGTGATGCATCTATTCAGTTTGAGTTGCGTGGTTCTAATTATGTTGCATGTTTGGTTTGGCCGACTAAAGAAGCATTGAAGGGATTCCTAAAACCGACAAAGATCATATATTTTGGAGAAGATACATATCACAGTTCATTTGAAGATCACCAGGTGTGAATGATAAGAATAGAGAAAGAACCACAGAAGAGTAGAATGATGCTTGTGTTGGAAGAGTAAAGACATTTCATTCATCATTCAAAGATCTATGTGAAGAAGTAGGAAGTGCATATAATACATTGGAACTGATCAAGACAGAAGGTCTACTCAAACAGTTTATTATCAGATATAGAGTATATCTGTTCTACTGAAGGTTGTAGCCTTCACCATTTAAGCATTGAGCTTTTGGACAGTGAGTCCTCACCCCTAACAGGGTTATTTTTAAAAGACTCCTAATAGGGTTTGACCCTTAACCAGGTCACTGTACTTATTGCATTGTAAAGATCAACTCATAATAGGGTTGTAAGATCTTCTAATAGGGATTATTATACTCAAGTATAGTTCTTTGTGGGTGCTAATTCCCATCGGGGTTTTTACCTATTTGGTTTCCCCATAACCAAAATTATTGTGTTCTATCTTATGTTATTTGAATGTGTCAATGCTTAATGTTATTCTATAATTAATTGGAGAAAAGAATTAAACTAGCTAATAACTGATTCACCCCCCTCTCAGTTATCCCTTGGGACTATTCCAATAGAACCTAGTGGAGCAAGCCCAGAATCAAGACTGAAGGATCCTGTACTTTCCAAGTATGTCAGAAGGCATCATGCACCTGAGAAAATAATTGGAGATCAGATAGAAGGAATAATGACAAGGAAAAAATTTAAAAGTACATGTTTGCTTAGTGAATTCAAACCTAGAACTGTTAAAGATGCATTGCATGATGAAAGCTGGATAGAAGCCATTAATGAGGAAATTGAGTAGATTGAGAAGAACAAAGCCTCGACTCTTTTCCCTAGACCAAAAGAAAAGAATGTGATTGGAACTAAGTGGGTTTTTAGAAACAAGTTTAATGAAAAAGGTGAAGTTTCTAGAAACAATGCAAGACTAGTTTGTAAAGCATATGCTCAAGAAGAGGGTATTGATTATGGATAAATTTTTTCTCCTATTGCAAGACCTGAAGGAGTTAGAACTCTTCTAGAATATGCTACACATAAAGGATACAAAGTATACCAAATGGATGTGAAATCTGCATTTCTAAATAGAATTCTAGAAGGAGAAGTCTACATTGAGCAACCTGAAGCATTTGTTGATCCCACTAGAAGGAATATGGTTTTCAAATTACACAAAGTGTTGTATGGACTGAAGCAAGCACCCAGAGCCTGGTATGAAAGACTACATGGATACATAGTAATTATTGGATTTCAGAGAACTAATGATAATAGTAGCTTGTGCATCGAAGAAGGACCTCAAAACAAGATACTACTAGCATAGATATTATTTGATGACATATTATTCACTGGATATGATGATTTATGCAAAGCATTCTCTGTAGCTATGAGTAAGGAATTTGAGATGTCTATGTTTTGTAAAATAAAACTCTTTGTTGGTTTACAAATTTATCAAATGAAGGATGGTATCTACATTACTCAGTCAAAATATATCAAAGAGATATTTAAGAAATTTGGGATGGAAGATTCCAAACCAGTTGGGACACCTATGTGTACTAGAAAAAATTTGTCTAAGCATGATGATTCAAAATAGGTAGATCAGACTAACTACAGATCCATGATTGGTAAACTTCAATATGTTGTTCACACTAGACCAGATATTGCATTAGCAGTTGGTATTATTGCAAGGTTTTCAGATAATCCTAGAGACAATCATTTGATGGCTATCAAAATAATTCTAAGATATTTTAAGGGCATTGAAGATTATGGATTATGCTATAAGAAAAGAGGAAACTTTGATTTGAAGGCTTTTACTGATGTTGATTGGGTTGGAAGTGTTGATGACAGGAAGAGCACCAGTGGTGGAGCATTCTTTCTTGGAAAGAGGTTAGTGTCTTGGAATAGAAAGAAATAGAATTGTATCTCTCAGTCTACAACAGAGGCAGAGTATGTTGTTGCAGCAGTGAATTGATCAAATATTATATGGTTCAAATAGTTGTTGTCAAGTATGAAGGTGGAAATAAAAGAACCAATTGTTATCTACTGTGACAACACTAGTACTATTAACATTTCAAAGAATCCTATCATGCATACCAAAACAAAGCTTATAGCAATAAAGTATCATTTCTTGAGGGAATTGGTATAGGACAAGGGAGTAAGGTTGGAATATGTGAGTTCATAATAACAAGTTATAGACATATTCACCAAAACTTTACCTAAGCATGCATTTTTGTATCGTACAGGAAAGCTAGGGGTGCTTCCCCAACTGAAGCTCACTAAAAACATAGTTTAGTGATGCATCAACCCGAGCCATAGTGAACATCTATCAGTTGATGCAAGTTTGTTAGAGCTTATTTCAGATGAATCAGTACATTCAAGTACATTAAAACGTTAAAGAGAAATAGAATATAGTATTGGTGGAGTCATTGGCATTTTTTTTCAAAGAGGGAGAGTTTATTGATGTCATATCATATAAAAGATATTATTTGCGGGAGAAATAAAATCAGAGGGAGAAATCTTATCAGAAACAAAGTTTGATGACAGGGGGAGTTTTTGGATGAGAATTAGAATGAAGCTAAGGACATTAAAGAAACTTTTTTGTTTCTCTGCAATTCTTTCTATTATGAGTTGTTGTGTTGCCATGAATGCCAAAGAGGGAGATTGTTGAAGATAATATTTAATTGTGTATTGTCATTGATGAACTACATATGTATATACACTTATTTACTAATGTTACACAAATATCTACATCAAAACCGAGCACAGTTAGTGAATGAAAAGTGTTTTTCAGTGTTGACTGAGATCAGTCGGGTATTGAATTTCTGTGTTAATCAAGTTCACTTGGGCATTTCAGTAATGATCAGGTATTGAAGAAACACAGTGTTAACCAAGTCGGATATTTAGTGTCAGCTGACTAATAGTGGTTTATATTTTTTATTTAATTGTTATATGAGGCCGACAAAATTATGTTTTATTTTTTATTTGGAAGTGTATTCAAGCCAACTTGGTAGGGCTTATAATATATATGAAAGGTCAAGTTTGGATTGAACGAGTGTGAAGTAAGAAAGTTGAAAAAGACTTGTGATATGAAGAGTGAAGGCGAAATTAGATGGGATTCTAATTAAGGACAGAATATATAGAGTTGAAGTTGAATATTTGATTAGTGTGGATCTATTTATAACTATAATAGAGATCTAAATCAGAAAGGACAGTTGCTTACGCATATAGGTCAACTCAATTTTACTTTCTAACAATTGTAGCAGTGATCTCAAATCTCTTAACAGAGAAGACTTAATAGTCTTTTTTGTAAATCCTCGCACAAGGTAGCATTTCTATATTGAAGTGTTTGAAGGCCTCTAACAAGGCCACTCCTTACATGGTGATTTAAATCCTTTAACAAGGTCACACGTAATAGTGTGTTTTTTAACCTTTAACAGGGTTGGCTCCTAACAGGGATAACTTAGTGAAAATAGTAACTAGTTACATTGGTGGTTTTTCCCATATTGGGTTTCCATGTTAAATCTTGGTGTCACCTGTGTACATGTTATTTGTTTCATGCTTTATGTTTCTGCACATAATCACTTAGGAATAATTGCATTGAATATTTTAAATATTTCTCTATTCTCCTAGTTACAGGAGAACAAATATCTTAATTAACCGAGTGATGGTGATATATTTTTTAAGACATCTAAGGGACAGGGATTTGTTTTTGGAGTAACTGATTCACCCCTCCCCTCTCAGTTACTCATCTCATTTCCAACACACCCAAATAGGTGAAGAAAACTAATAGAAGCAACACCCACCATCTACAAAACATCTTTTTGAAGCATCATAGAAGGAGCCCACATCAAAAGGATCAAAAAAGGAATAGAAAAAAGACCAGGGAACAACCCGTAAACACATTTCATGCCTAGGAAAACATAGAAAGGAGAATTTCACCCAAAGTTAATAACCTCCTCCTTTATGAAATAAGTTCCCTTCTCCATAGAAGACTCTTCCACCTCCCTACAAACTGCAAAAGAGTACGAAATAAACTTAGTGCACACCAAGTCCTTACCATGGCAAACAAAAAATAACCCACCACAACAAGGATTAATATAATACCAACGTTGGCTACAAATTTTAACACAAAACAACCAAATAGTAGATTGAGACCTTGAAAACTATCAGCAATTGAGTGGGTACTAGAAGAAACAAACCCATTGTCCACACCAGCTAAAATGGACAGTCTAAATGAAAAACAAAAAGACACCCGATATTGATTACAACCTCCATCACAACCCAACTAGTGGAAACAAAGGAAATCCAATCTAAAAATCATATTGGGAACTATCTTCAAGATCACAGTAGGGGCACATACTCTATCCCCATAGGAAAACCTTTCACAAGGAATTGAACATGCACAAAACACTTCAAACCACATAGCCTCTAGCACATCAAGATCCCCAGTTGAGGAGGCTCCACTAGGAAACACAAAACTTAAGGGCCAAGGGGAGGTAGAAGACCTCATCTCAATCCCTTTTTGTAGAACTGATTGAATGGCTTGCAAGTCAACACAAGCCTCAATAACCACCAAAATACAATCCTCAATCCAAGTTCGAATAGAACCATAAGAAAAACCCTGCTCCAACATGGGCCACAAGGACATACTAAGAGAACCCCAGCGAGAAAGATACAGGTCCAATGAACACTAGTGGTCTCAAAAGCTACATGACTATCACTAACAATAAGCACTAAAACAAAAAATACAAGAACCACTCAACATCTTAGTCACCGCTATAGAGAAAATAACACCCAAAACTATCCACAAAGGAAGAACATCAGTGTGCAAAAGGAATCAAGAAATGGACAGACACCTAAACATGAATAATGTCAAAACCCTATCATAATGCTAATGGTTCAAAAATGTTGTAGCTAATAACCACAAAGGCCACGTGTCAATGGGAGTAGTAATCCAAGAAAGAAAAGAGAATAGAGGGTTTCCCTTCCTCAGAGATGACAAAAGATAGTCCTCCTACACCAAATCAAGTTTGTTTCATTCATAAAAACAACCACATGAAGCATAGTAGGAAATAAGCTTAGTCAAAGACCATGATATAAAAATCACCCACACATCACTAGATCTAGACATGCTAAATAACAGTCAAAATAGGGTCAAAACACTGAACATGCAACAAAATAATCCTAGATGTAGAGATGTCAAAAAATAGCCATCAATTAGCAATGGAAGAAATGGGTTTACTCAAATGCTCATAGAACAAACCCCATCACCTAAGACACAAGAAAAATTCCCAAGGCTGGAGGAGAAAATGAGGCCAAACATGAAGCCCAATCTCACAATACCACACTTAAAGAAGATCTGAGGTATCATACAAATGTACCAGGCCAAGGCCTTCATCAACAATACAACATAGACCTATGACCCAACCATCACCATCTGTGTCGTCATCCTCCTCTACATCTCCCTCAACAACTACATTCAAACATTTTCCCGTCCTCCCTTTCCCACACACTCATTGCCACTCTTTTTTTGGATTAATATAATTGGTTTAAAAGAATTTGATAATTTTTTATTGTAAACATAAAGTAAAATTAAAATAAAAGCTATTTGTAAAAGTTTAATCATTCTAGTAAAAGTAAATGAATAAAGAGATATAATGTTTAATCATCATAGTGAACAAGTGCCACCTAGTGGCTAAGTATTTGCCTATAATTAATTATTGTTATAATATTGATATAATTTAATTAAGTATAATAATTTTCAATTTTATTAGAAATAATAATATAATAATAGAGAAGTGACCCATAATTTTTATAAGCAAACTAAAAAATAAATTAATTATTTATGTAATAATTTTTAGTCATCTTAATATATATTTTTAAAAATATTTATTTAATATAAAATCTGTATAATGTATGTGGCAATAATATGAAAAAAAACTATTATGTTAAAATTCTTATTTTCAAAATAAATTATAGATTTTCTAAATTTAATATCATTTATCATGTTTAAAATAATCTACATTATTTTAGTCAATTTAATATATATTTTAAAATAATTATTTAATATGAAATTTGTATACTGTATGAGGGAATAATATGAAAAAATTATTATGTTAAAATTCTTATTTTTAATATAAATTATAGGTTTTGTAAATTTAATATCATTTATCATGTTTAAATAATCTAATATTTATTATATAAAGTATACATTAAATAAGTTTTATATTTTTTAATTATATTTATTGTCTGAAAAAATTGCATTATGGAAATAGTACCTCCCATAAATTCTGTATAAGACCCCAAACTTATTAGCCAAAAATGGTGAAGAAAAATAATTTTTATCATTTTATAACTTAAATATTTCACATGTATCCTTATAAAAAATATTGAATTGTAATTGGTTGAAATAACTTGTTTTAATAACTAGTTAAGAAAAACTCATTAAGATTTATTTAATGTAACTATAAAATAAATTATTTTAAATTAAAATCAATAATACAAATAAAAAATAGAAACTAAATTTAGAAACATAATTACCATTAAATAATAAACATATTTTAAAAAAGTTATACAAAAATTCTACAGATTTTGATGGATTAAGCTTAACCATTAATTTAAAAAGATTAATACATAATTCTTAAAAAACTATAACTTCCAAATACTTATTAATTTACAACTAAATCTACCAAATCATATTTTAAGATATGTAAATGTAACTAATTCAAATGTCATGACTTGCAATTATAAACAATTATTGTAGTTAACTTCATCCTATTGTGAAAATTGATTTAAAACAGTTTCATAATATTTTCTCCATATTTTGATTGTTATTTTAATATATTTATATATTCTTATTATTATTTTAATATATTTATTAAGTATATTTATATATTCCTAATATATTCTATGGTGAAACATGTCTTTTAGGTGCATATAATGAATATGCTTAGAATACACTATATACAAGCAATCCGTTCCTCAATTCTTTCAATTGATTATTACAAAAGACAAAAGTTTAGAGATCTACTATTCTGTAAATTTATTAATTTACTGACTAATTATTATGTTTCACATAAATTTATCAGACATAATACAAGAGCAGTTCTATTGGAAGCCAATCCGTCCAGCTGCAAGTGGAAACTCCAAAGTAGTTAATTTGATGTTCAAGTGC
>MU227925.1:1470200-1496591 GCA_018584345.1 Thuja plicata
GCTCTTGCTCGCTGGGAAGTTTCAGATTTGCTCCAAGGTCTTGGCTTCTACCCATGTTTACTATTCTTCTTGTTGGGCTCCTTCTAAGGCCTCCTACAAGAAGCTTGAGAAATTGTTGAGGGATTTTCTTTGGGCCTCTGGTGCTCATCACCATGGCTTTCACAGAGTTGCGTAGGAATTTTTTTGTCTCCCCAACGTCTCTAGCAGGCTTGGCTTACTTGATAATCAGAAATAGGGTCTGGCCCTCTGTGCGAAATGGATTGTGCGATGTCTCACAGGCACTGAGGCCTGGAAAATTTTGCTTCGTCATTGCATTTCTTTTGGGTATCCCTTGCACAAACCAGCTTGGAAGGGGATTGGCTTTCAAACCCCTCTAGTTATGAAACACCCTGTACAAATCCAGGGTACTTTTGTTGTCAAAAGTATTTGGAGAGCCTGGGAAGCTGTCAAGCCTTGGCTTTGCTGGGTTGGCAATGGCTTCTGGGATGGACTTTCTTTCAATTAGTAGAACATTTGGTGGTCCCTTCTTTTTTCTCAACAAGGGTTTCCTCTAGCCAAAGTCCATGGGATTAGTGCTCTTCATTTTTACAAACAGGGCATTCAAACGCCCATGAGTGTCCGCTCTTGGAATGATCTCCGGGTTCAGTTTTGGCTCACTCACCCAGATCATCAGACTTTTGACTTGCTTGTCTCTACTATTCCACCACATCTCCTGCAAAAACTTGGAATTCAATCAGTTAAACCTTGGTGGAAAGATTGGAAATGGTACCTTAATACGCCATTTACCAACTACAAACCCAAACTTGGATACTCTTGGCTTGTGCCTCATTTCCCTATGATTGATTCTCTTAATCATCGTTGGCATCTTTCTTCTTCCTAGAAGACTTGGAGTTGGCATTTCTGCACTACTTGGGATGCTATCACCGAACCCAAAATTGCTCATTTTACTTGGTGTCTTCTCTACCAAGGTTTACCCTTGGCAGCTCGACTTCGACAATTAGGCGTGCCTAATCCCAAATGCCCATTTTGTGGACATTCTAAAACCATTTTGCATATTTTTGGTTTTTTTGTCGGGCCCAGAACTACTGGAGATGGATTCATAGTTTTTTTTATGCCATTTCAGCCTGAGCCTTTCTCTTAACATATGGATCTCCTTGGTGACTCTCGCAAAATGCCTTCCTAGTATACCCAGATTTTGCATGCTTTCAGGTTGGAGATTTTGTTTTCCTTGTGGAAAGACCATAATGCTATTATTTTTACTCACAACTCTCTAGATATCAATGTTTCTCTCTATGTTAAGGCATGTTTATGTAATAATGTCATGATGTAGATTCAAGTACAAGCTGACAAGGTGGCCCTTGAGGTCGCACACTTGCAGGAGGTGCTGCAACATTGGGGTAATGCCCTGTGTACTGTTGCTCAGGTGTCGCCAGATTCTCTCTCTGCTTACCGCACACCACCCCGGGGCCAACTTCATAGCAGGAGTGCCCCGGTGAGGCGATCTAGAATGCCATGCTCTTGGCACTGTTGCACTGCCTCTCCACCTAATAGGAGAGCCTTAGATGATGGTTGGCCTCCCTTGCTTGTCTCTACTATTGCTTAGCCCTCGACCACTGTTCCTGTGTGGCCTCTTGCCACTTCTGAGAAAGTTCCTCGATTGGCTCTCACAATTTCTTCCAAGTGGGAGGAAGGAGAACAGGAGAAAGAAAAAGAAATAGATGATGGGTGGTTGCCTATTGGCCATACCCCTAGGCCCAGTGTTTGGGGCAATCAGAATGATAAAGATCCTCCTCCCTCTTCTACTACTTCTCTCGCATCTTGAGGGGCTTCTCTTATATGTTTTTTTGATGAATAGTTGTATGATTCTGGCATGATGCTGTGTGACTCTTCACATGGTGAATTTTTATCCCCCAGTCTTTTTTGTGAATATTGTACTTTGTTATAAATTTTAATACTAAAGACCTCTATTCATCAAAAAAAAAATTCTAGTCATACCTAATGTTACTATTAGGTTAGGAGAATGGTTATGGGAGGATGAAATGTAGTGGTATTTTAAAATTATTTATTGAATAATTAGATTGAATATATAATTTATATTATTTAAATTCTCATTAGGATATTAATTAGACTGACTTGTGTGGTTTGTGGTAGTAAAATAGGTTTACAAATGATTTGTTATATTTTGATAAAAGTATAATAGAACAAGTGCCACATATTTTATTTTATTTCTGATTTTATTATAAATATTAAGTATATTTTAATTAATAGTTATTTAATAAAAATAATTAGAATGTTAAAATATTCTTATGGTCTTTTTATATTATAATGTTTAGTTAGTGCAAGTTTGGAATGTTGTATATAAATATTTATTTACAGAGGAAAACTAATTATTAATTAATTTTGTTTTATAGTTTATTTGGTTAGAAATTTATAGAACCAATCATAACACCAAATCGATTGAACCAATCAAAACTTTACAAATAGTCGATGGGAAAAAAATAGTGATTTATGATTGGTGGATTGGTGCAAAACTAATTCAAGTACAATAAGACTACTTTTTACTAGTTTATGAATAAATAAATAATTTTATCATTGAATATTGATGAGATTATATTTTAATTTTCAAGTTATTGAATAGATCTATTTTTGATCAAATATTGTTTCATATATAGCTATAATATAAATATTTTTAAGTGCAATGTCAAAATTAAACATTTAGCCGTCTAACCTTATCGTACAAGTCGGTCTTATGCCACACTTTCGTAAACATCTTCACAATTTGGCTTATGTTCATTTATTTATATTTACATTTATATTGAGAAATATTAATTTTTACTAAAACAATAATTGACTTCTATAGTTAAATTAAGAAAGGGATCTAACTATTCTAATGATACTTATTCTAACATAAATTATAAATTATAAATTATAAATGGAGCTACACTAAATATGTATGTGAATATTTTAATGGAGATGAGGAAATCTAAAGATCTTCAAGATCAAACATTATTAATAGTATTAAATTGAGAGCTTTGTAATTTGCACAAATTCAGAAGCATTTCATACGTACATGATAATACCAAAGACAATGTAAAATGAAGAATTTCTTATGGTGATTATAGTATTTTATCTATAATGAATGAGAAATATTTATTTATTTATTTGTATTTTAATATCTATGTGTGTTGTTCTCTTTCATTATAGCATCCTGCTAAGTAGGAACAAAAACATGTTGAAGGAGAATATGTTAATTTCAGTGTGTCAAATTATCTAATTGTTTGAAGGAGAATTTGTTAATTGTAGTATTATTAGTAATGACTTTTATACATAATCTAATCAAGAAACTATCAAAGTAACATCATATGGATTGTGAAAATCTAATAGCTATGTTATTATTCTTTCTACTAAAAATGATTTCAAAAAGTATTTCTTTTATTCCTCTCTGTATTCTTTGTAATATTTATTAACCTTAATTTTATGTCTAATATTTTCATTATCTTATTCTAATTTATTTTTGAATTTTTTACTATTTACTAATTGCATTTGATGACATTAAGTTTTGCCATTATTATACTTAAGTGCAAAACATGATAAAGGTCATCGGTATAGGCATAACCAACGAACAACAACTGCATACCCGATAAAATGACAATGCTTGAAAATAAAATGCTAAGTATAGAATTTCCTGAAAACCAATGACAAGTGTTGAAACTGACAAAATAGAACATCGCCGACGGATCCAAAGATCAGTAAACCGCCCATAAATAAAAAAGGACATCACCAACGGTACAATTTTTTCAACACAACTGATAGAGGAGAAAAGGCAAGGAACCCGATGAATAGTTCAAAAAGGGACACGGATGGAGCAGAAGCCTGATAGAGAAAAGAATGAAAGAAACCTGACAGACTGACAGAGCAACCCGACCATCAGAACCGACAGTCAGTTACAGAACCCGCAAATAGTAGATCTGACTTTCCACGTCAGATAAAATATTGTAATTCTATTTATAGAGTTTTAATTTGTTTTAAATCATCACTTGAGGGTCAAGCAACTATATTGTAAATGTTTTAAAGCATCCTAACAGATCTAAAACATAACTAACCAAAGATCAAGGTCAAGTTGTAAACCTTGGATCTAGAGTTAATTTGTAAAGCGTGAATCAAGAATGGACCTAAAAACTAGTGTATATATAGATGTTCAATCTTTTGTAATAGTAAGATTTGAAAAATGATTGTAGCCAAGAAGATCACCTAAGTAGCAGAAGTGAATTCATGCAAAGTTCAGAAACAGATCATATAAGTTCTCAAGAACACAGACAAGGCTACCAATGAGCAAAGACAAGGTATCATTCAATCACTCAAGGTGATAACATATACATTGAAAACTTTATAGGATCTGTTATCAGTAAATAGAGATTGCACATACTACTAGATCAAAATTTATAATGTAGATTGCATTCTAACAATTGCATCACATTAGAAATCCTTTAGTAGAAGGTGGACTTAACAGTTCTTGACAAATCTCTTAATAGAGTGCACACTTAACAGTGTTGCGAAAGCTTCAAATGAAGTAGATCCTAATAAGTCTCCACTCTAATACTCCCAACAAGGTAAATTATCAGAAGTGATCAAATTGTAAGCCTTAACCGTCTCCCTTCTTATCTGTAGATAGCAAAGTTTTGTGGGTGACATCCCCGCCCTAGTTTTTACTTCCTAACAGGAGTTTTCTGCGATATCATATCATGTGTTATGTGTTATTTACTTTCATGTATGTTTCTTGAATGTTTACGCATGTAAAGAACTTATATTATGATTACACATACATAAAGAAAGATGAATAGATAGATAAATGAATATACAAATCTGATGACACAAAGGTTAATGGTGTAACACCATACAAGTTTTAGAGGTACTGATTCACCCCTCTCCTCTTAATACATCATTCCATTAATTCCAAAAATTGGTATCTGAGATAAGTATCTTTCTTGAAAAGATTAAAGACTTAAGAGAAAAGATCAAGATAATGGCCGAAAAGTACAGACTGGACAAGACTATTGAGAATGAGCAGTTACAAATTCAGATTTTTTATGAGCAGTAAAAAGAGGCGAGAGTAAGTATAAGAAAGTTTCTTGATGAAAGAAAAATTATGGCAACTAGGCCTAATGAAAAATATTATCAAGAAGAGGAGATCCCAGATTACTTCAAATCAGCTGAATCAACAACAAGCAAAGCATCAGACACATCAGTAGAAGAGATCACAAGTCTACAAGAGGTCAATCTACATCTGACAGAGAAAATCAAAATGCTGCAAATTGGTCAAGAGACTCAGATGGTAAAGATGATTTATGTCATGAATGATTCAAGAAAATATGAATTAGAGAGAACATTGGCTATTGATGATAGGAGGAAAATCACAGAGAAGCTATAAGAAAAAGAATAAAAATTTCAAAGACTTACTGATCATCACCATGAGATTACTAATCATATTATTCTTATGAGTCAAGAGGCAAATAGATTAAATACTAAACTCGTTGAAATAATATAGATCATAGGTGAGCTAAGAGAACAGAATGAGAAGCTAAAGCATGAAGTCAGAATTCAGAATCATTGCACAATGAATTAATCAAGAAAGCTGAAGATAGAAATAAAAGAATGGATGATTTTCTTGACTGTCAAAGAAGAGTCAACAACTACACAGGTATAGGGTACACCGATAATGGAGAATCATCTAATCAATCAGATCAAAATAATGTTTATGCAACTCCAAGAACCAAGAAGTTGTCATACAATCACTATGGAAAACTAGGCCACACCTCAAACATTTGCAGAAACAAAATGAAAGGTATTCCTCAAGCACAATCTACTTTCATTGGTAATTGTTATAAATGTCACAAGAAAGGACACAAGGCACATGAATGTAGATCCAAGGTGGCAAATCCAAAGAAGGAAACCTACATGGACAAGTATTGTCCTACCTACAAAATGAATGGACATACACATCAGGAGTGCTGGAAAAAGAACAAGAAAGTATGGACACCAAAAGAACCTGATAATGGCTACAAAGTGACAAGAATAAGTAACTTATATGTTTAGGACTATAACACATGGGTAAACTACACAACATGTGGAAGGTATGGTCATATTGCTACCAACTATATGATAAAATGGACTAGAAGATCAAGATGACGGACCAATCTAGGTATGGCATGTTTACATTGTCATAAGGTTGGACATGTGATAAAAGATTGCAAAGAATGACTGACAGAAACAAGCACTTATCCCAATGGAAACACCATTGATGATATCAAGAAGATGAGAAACAAGATGTGGATAAAAACCGCAAACACTAAAGGTGCTAGAACAAGAAATGCAAATGATGACACACCATCCAATGGATCTCGTTGCATCACTATTCCAAAATAAGTTGCACAAGTAAGTATGGAACTACATTATGACAAGTTATATTATGCATCAGTTCCATTACACATTGATCATATTGACAAAAATTAGCATTATTGAAGATGCACTATATTGTTACTTGTAATGTTATTCCATTGGTTAAAGGGTACAAATAAGCATTGGGGAACACACACAGAAAATTTGACACTACTTACTAAAATGTATCGGGCATTACACAAAAGCCAAGTCGCTAAGTGTAACCGATAGACATAGGTGATCTTTGAGCCGACAGAAGTTGTCATCGTCATCTTACCAAAAATCATCGGTGAAGTCACCAAAGCTGGTAGCTACCCTGAAACTTTGTGCCTACACCGACAATGGTATTTATTTCTCAACCGATGAACTCAGTCTTTGTACACTGACGAGTTGTTCGGCATTAATGACAACTTAGGGCACAAAAGTTACAAAAGCATGATGGAAGATCTCATTTCACACCCGTGATTTTTGAGCAACTAAGAGCGATTGAAGAACACATTGAAGTGCAACCTCAGCAAGATTCAAATATGACTCAAAAGATTCACGAGTGATCACAGAGATTCAGTAAGTAACTACAATAGCCAACCACACTATGTTTAAATTATGGAAAGCCCTAAATTTCAAAATATGATGGCATCTACATCAAGAACAACAAAAATGAAAGAGGCTAAGAAGAAAACAATTAATCTTATTAGCAATAGTACTTTTGTTGAATCGAAATACAAGTTACACCCAGAAATTGCTTCGCAACCTGATGATTCTCGAGCATTGTCCAGAATCCCACCTAGAGTTTTGCTGGTAGAGGACGTAAGGTCCTATATACATTGCAAGATCTTGGAAATAGGAGATCTAGACCTAGATAACTCCTATAAGGCACTATGTGATTACACTAGAAACCTTAAAGAAGAGCACAAGCATCTGGACATGAAAGGTCTGACAAATGCACTACACTTTCCTAGGGTTTTTAAGACCAAATGGATAAAGATAGTTCCTAGCAGAATGCATAACTAGACATTGTGGCTTGATGAGCCAAAACAAATAAAAAAAGATGTTATTCATCTGGTTACTGGATACCCCACAACCAACAAGCCAAAAGCTCACAAGCACCCATCCCTAAAGGAAGTAGAAAAGTTAACAGGTGCAAAATCAGATAAAAGAGGTCTCAAGGTCTATACCATCACCAACGAGGAACTTAAGTTTGGTGCATGTGTAGTAGGGTATAAAATATTTCAGGCCAGCAGAATGAACAACATAGCAAGCATTGCTATGAGCACAACCTACAAGATCATCAAAGAAGGAAAGAAGATGGATCTTTTAGAAATATTGTTACATCAACTTGCAGAGAACATGCACACTATAAGGGCATCAAGGACAAATACTTGTAAGTTTGGTTCTCTCATTATGTCCATATTCTTTTACTTTGAAGAATACTTTCCCTCCATAGGCAAAGTAGTATGGGACATAAGCAAACCAGTCACCATACAGATATGTGAGCACATAGAGTAATTAGGTATAGATTTTGATGACCTAATGAATGAATATTTCAAAGGATATAAAGAAAAGATGCAAGCAAGAAGTAGGATACCTGAGATTTTGATATAAGAATACAAAGATGATATATGTTTTATGGTAGATACTAATTTTACTTATATCAAACCAATAGTACCTAGAAAATTATGGCTATCACCACTAGATTATGAAATCAAAATAGAACAAGCCATAAATTACATTAAGGAAGTATTGAATGAACCCTTGGACAACAAGAAAACAAGATTTGACACTTATGAAGAAGCCAAACTAAAAATCAAATCAGATCTTGTTGTCAAGAAAGTGGTAAACAAGAAGAACAAAATGGTAAAGGTTTTAACAAAGAAATTAGCAGTTTCTACAAAAGGTGAAGACGAAACAAAAGGAAAGGAGGAAGAAACCAAGGGCCAGTCACCCATTAGTGAAGATATATAAAAGAGTGAATCAGAGGCTACTCAGTCAGATTCACCACCTCCTCCTTTACCTAAGAAAGCAAAGACAACAACTGCTTCAAGAAAAAGAAGCCAAACAGTAAAGGAAACAACTCCTTCACCATTGAAGAAAGGGAGAGTGAGAACCTACAAGAGAAAACCAGCCTCACCAAAGGGGAAACCAACCAAAAGGTGGAAATGGGTTAGAACAAAAGAGGATCTAGATGAATCGGGTATGGATGAAGCTAACGTAGAAATATAGAAGGAAAAAGAACCCTTGGTCCCCAAAACCATTCATGAAATATGTAAGAACATTCAAGAATCACAATCTATTTCAGATCCTAATATCAGGAAATGGTTGAAATTTGATCTATAGGATCAAAACAAAATTGAAGAAGCTATAATAGCTAAAATGTGCAAACACCATTATGTTCCACTTCAATTCATAGAATATGAAGTACCCAAGGAACTAATAGAAATATTGTCTACAAGATGGACATTTGCACTCCATAAGGAAAAAGAGATTAGAGAAAGAGTACTTGTTACTCTTATGCCTTCTGATTCAAAGAAGGAAGAGATCGATGAAATGATGAAGAAATATGAGAAAGCGTTCTCACCCAAAATGAGAGCATACAAATTTTTCAAAGGGAAGATAATTAAGCTAGATCAAGAAAGCATTAAAAAGTGGTGCAAAATACTCAAAAAGCCCACAAAGGAAGCTAGCCCGGAGAAGGAACACATCATCATTAAGGATGCACAGGATGATTCATGAGTGGAATTGGATAAAGAAAAGAGTGACACAATAGGAAACAAGAATACCAAAGTTGCAGATGAGGAATGGACCGACACTACTCTTGACAAAACTCAAAGTGAGGAAAGCCAAATTCCACCAAGCCCAACTCATATTGACTTGGATGATGAAGAAGAGGTTACCAAAGAAGAATTGACAATAAAAGGTAACATAAATGAGGATGTTAATGATGAAACATGGTTAGATAATATCATCAATGACAGTATAGGAAAAGACCCTATAGAAGAGGTGCAAAAAGATGAAGATGTCACTGTTGCACAAGGTAATACCAACGGTTAGGACACACTTACTGACACTGCAGAAGTAAACACACCGACCAACATGAAAATATTAATTGAAGCTATTAATATTGATTCAAGTCAAGATAAATAATCTAAGAAAGATGATGATATACCCAAGGACACGGGTAATGATAAAAATAAAGATGCATCAGACACACAAAAAGATATATACATAGAGATGAAGATGAAAACAACACTTAGCAAGAGTTTTCTATTGAAAAAGACAAAGGAGAAGATACTAACAAGGATGAAACATTGAGTAAGGATGAAGGAAAAGAAAAGAGTGAAGAAGTTAAGCAAGATGATAGCATGAAGGAAAAAGAAGAAATATCTGTTGATACAACTAAGGCTACTAAAGAGACATCTTCATAAAAACAATAGGTGAAATCTAAATAGATGCAACAAGATGCTTCATCTTCTCAACCTTCACATACCAAATCAATCCAATCTCGAGATCTACAGATGGTAGTTCACCAATTTGTCTCCCAACAGAAGAAGAAGAGCAAGAAAAAGTGATAAAGAGAGATATCTTGGCTATAACACTTGATAAGGTTATAGAAATACCCAAGTTGGATGTACCTACTTTAGATACTGAAACACTTCAAAAGTTTGGAGTGATGTGTCAAATAAAATCCATACAAGAGAAAACGAGAAAGGCACATAGGGAAGCCCAAGCACTTGACAAAGCTAGAGATATACTACATCAACTTGTTCCTGAGGTCAAAGTTGAAAATGACATATCAGTCATGGAAAAAATTGCACTTCTTACTGATGCCATTACTACTCAAAATGTAGATGCAAAGAAAACAATGGAAGAACAGGCAGAGATGAAGTATCAACACAAACTAGTTGAAAAAATCAGCCAAGAAGTGGCAGAAAACAAGGTAAAGCTCTCTGAATTAGCAAGTCAATTAGAACTAGTGATTGTAGAAGCTATTACCTTAATTCAAAAATTGTGCACACTTGAAAATTTCACCAAGGAGAATAGTGAAAATTTGTCCCAACTAGATTCAGATCTGACAACAAGTGCACAAAATTTAACCTCTGATGCAAATGCAATAAAGCTGCATCATGACAAGATCATAGAGGTAAATAGGTTAAGAAAGGAAATATGGGATGCAGAGACACAGTTTAGAAATGAGGTTACCATGCTACATACTCACATATTGCCAAACCTCACTACTCTACAACAACATATTATAGATGCAAGAAATCTAATCTCAACCCTAGAGATGTCTGTGGTAGACAACATCTATGATATGTATGTAAGGATATCACTTGAGCACATGGCTCCAGAGAATTTAAAAGAGAAATGGGAAAATATGATGGAGGAAATCAAAGCCTCACATTCACACATTTTTTATAAGTTGTAGGTACCTTTGCCTTTATTATAAAAAAAGGAGGAATGAATAGCACATATGTACAATAAACTACATTAGTAGAAGGATAAAAGGACATGTATATTATATGTACAATATATCAAATATCCGAAAAAGGAAACAAAAAGGAGAAGTCAATTATATGTACATAAACTTACACTTACTGGAATATGCATAGGGGGAGTCATTTAATGACTAACGATGAAGTATACATAGGTGTACATACTAATACATTAAGTATGTTGCACATATCAAATTTTGATACTAATGTCAAAGGGGGAGATTGATGACATTAATTTTTTCCATTAGTATACTTAAGTGAAAAACATGATAAAGGTCATTGATATAGGCATAACCGATGGACAACACACTACATACCCAACGAAATGACAATGCTTGACAAGAAAATGCTAAGTATAGAATTTCCTGACGAACACTGACAAGTTTTGAAACTGATGAAACAAAACATCGCCGACGGATCCAAAGATCACTAAACCACCAACAAAGCAAAAAGGACATCACTGAGGATATAGTATTGTGAACATAACTGACAGAGCTAAAAAGGCAAGGAACCTGATGAACAATTTAAAAAGGGACACTGATGGAGTAGAAGCCCGATAGAGCAAAGAATGAAAGAAACCCGATAGACTGACAGAGCAGCTTGACCATCAGAATCGATAGTCAGTTACAGAACCTGCAAATAGTGGATCTGACTTTCCAGATCAGATAAAACATTGTAATTCTATTTAATGAGTTTTAATTTTTTTTAAATCATTATTTGAGGGTCAAGCAAGTATATTGTAAATGTCTAAAAGCATCCTAATGGATCTAAAACATAACTAAGTAAAGATCAAGATCAAGTTGTAAACCTTGGATCTAGAGTTAATTTGTAAAGCGTGAATCAAGAATGGACCTAGAAGCTAGTATATATAGATGTTCAATGATTTGTAATAGTAAGAGTTGAAAAATGATTGTAGCCACAAAGAGCATCCAAGCAGCAGAAGTGAATTCATGCAAAGTTCAGAAACGGATCATATCAGTTCTCAAGAACACAGACAAGGCTATCGACGAGCAGAGACAAGGTATCATTGAATCACTCAAGGTGAATACATATACATTGTAAGCTTTATAGGATATGTTATCAGCAATTAGAGATTTCACATACTATCTGATCAACATTTATAATGTAGATTACATTCTAACAAGTACATCACATTAGAAATCCTTTAGTAGAAGGTGGACTTAACAGTTCTTGACAAATCTATTAACAAATTACACACTTAACGGTGTTGATATAGCTTCAAACGAAGTAGATCCTAATAGGTCTCCACTCTAATACTCCTAAAAGGGTAGATCATCAGAAGTGATCAAATTGTAAGCCTTAACTGGCTCCCTTCTTATCTGCAGATAGTGAAGTTTTGTGGGTGACATCCCCACCATAGATTTTACTTCCCAACAGGAGTTTTCTACAATATCATATCATGTGTTATGTGTTATTTTCTTTCATGTATGTTTCTTGAATGTTTACACATGTAAAGAACTTATATTATGATTACACATACATAAAGAAAGATGAACAGATAGATAGGTGAGTATAGAAATCTGATGAGACAAAGGTTAATGGGCTGACACCATAAAATTCTTAGAGGTACTGATTCACCCCTCCCCTCTCAGTCCATCATTCCAGTAATTCCAACAACATTTTCTATATAGTCTTTTATAAATATTTTAATATTAACACCTCTTAGACATTTGCATAGTTTTGAGTGTTTTTAATATTATATTTTTTTATTTAATTTAATTTGTTATATTTTAAGGATTTTAATTTGGAATTTTAATTTTAGATAAAAGCATGGAAAAATAAAAAAAATTATTTTTATTAATATTATTTAATGAATGTTTGAGATTTGTCTGGTTTTTAGATAGGTTTTATTTAACTTTGATTTATTAAAAAATATGTTTCATAGATTTTGAAGAAATAATTTTTAATTTATATTTATTGTCCTATTAAACAAAATGTAAACTTCATTTTGCTTTTAAGTTGATCTAATTATAATGATAAAAAAAATTTGGAGATATTTATCTTGAATTTAAATTTTAAAGCAAATTTGATGGGCTAACCATTATGACAAGTTAAATTGTAACTTGAATTAAACTTTAATCTAAATGCTAAATAAAAATGTAATGTAATGCTAGCCATAGATAAAGAAATTGACATCAAACATTAAACATAATTAAAAGTTAAAATAAATTTAGCTCTAACACTAACTATAACCCAATTATGAAGAGGGGCCTCAGGGAACTACTGAGATTGATCCCTCTGTTACTATGGCCATGGAGGATTTTTCTGATAAGAAGGATAAAACTATATGAGTTTTCCATACTTCTAAAGACAAATCCCTCTACTCCTTCAAAAATGATAATTGGTGATATCAGGAAATAAAGAAGCTTAGGTTGCAGAACAACGATCTGGAGGCCAAATAACAAAAGTTGGAAGACAAGATGAGTAACAAGGGTAAGGAATATGACAACTCTCGGGATTTTTGTGCCCCTATTAATTTCTTGGCCAGAATTGAGAGCTTGGAAAAAATGCTGGAGAATATGCTTAAACATTCTAAGGAGGGAATTAGGGCCTCAGCTAGTAAACTTCGTCTGTTTGTCAATTTGCTGGAGAAACTTGTTGATGAATTATTTCAGACTCCTCGGGCCGAGCGTAAAGCCCCAAGTTCTAGAACCAGAGTGAAGCTAAACCTGAATACTGAGATGAAAATGATTGAGATGGATACTAGGATGGATGAAACCCTTAAGGGTTTGAAAGGTTGGTAGTAAGCTATTTTTCTTTTGCTTCTTTTGTTTTTGATTACTAATACAAATAGGTTTTAGGGGGACCCAAAACCCCTTACAACCATTAAAAAAATAGAATAGGAAATAAGAGAACTAAACTAAAATAGGGCTAAATACCGGCCCACAATACCTAGAACCCACACCAAAAAAACCAGGAACAAAAAACTAGCAACTAACTAAGTGACCCAGCAATTAAAACTAGAAAAATTAAGGGGAATAGAAGGACCTAGGAAAAATCAAGGAGAGTTTCCTCTGCCTCCTTCTTGGTCTCAGACACCTTCTTCAGAGCAGCGTTGTAATTTGAAATTTCTAGGATCTTGTCTTGGATTTTCTTCTTCTTAGCAGATCAAGTGCGCTTTCCTGAACCCGCATCAACCTCTTCATCTTTGTCATCTTCAATCTTCATAGTCGGAGACCCAACATCTAGCTCTGACTTGATTGTGTTGAAGAAATCCATCGTAGACCCCATAAAAAGGTTTTTGTCCTTCATGTTCTTTTTTAGAGTATTCTCTAGGGTATCCATCCTGTCTCGCATGGCTTGCATGTTATTCTCCTCCTCTTTTTCCTTTTTGCCATCAATCCCCACTGACCCAAAATCTAGAATCCCATGGAGAGGATCTACCTTAGCAGAGAGAGAACAAAAACTAAGATTAAGGATTTTGATTTATTTGAAGACCCATTTCATAAGGTGAAACAAGTACATCAACATCACCTTGACAATTGGGAGAACACCGAAAGGGGGTTCAATTTTATCGTCCATGTCTTCTTGAAGGAGTTGCATGTTTTGTTCTGACATATCAACCATTCTCATGAAGGGGATATTCTTTGAACTAGAAGGGATGCTACCCTTCTCAAAAGCTTCCACACCAGGATTCAATATATCCTCCTTCCTCTCAGACTACACCTCCATGACCACTTCCAACTTCAGAGAGATAGGAACATCATGCTCTTTTGAGCTATCATAATGTACCAAGATGGGAACCTTCTGACCACCCACATCCTTATCGGTATCTTCAGGGTCATTCCCAATTTCTTTTTGTTCAAAGGTAGACATCTTCTTCTCCTCTTCATCACAAGAGTCACTCTCTGAAACTAAAAAGGAATCTTTACTTTCCTCCTCAAATTAGGTATAAGGGACCAAATTAGTATCCACGTAGCCATCTTCACTCTCTCCTTCAGAGTCTATTTCCATACCATATTTCTTCTCAAATTTTAATTTTTTTCCCATTGTCAACTCAGCTTTTTCCTCACCTTCCCATGTCCATTTTCCCAAAGCCTTAGCAGAACCAGAGTCTTTAGGAAACATGATACGAGGGCTACTAGAAGCAACTTTATTTACATGCTCAACAATTAAGAGAATAAGGCCCTCATGCAGAATGGGCTTACTCTCTTTCTTCCTATGATTATTTATACTATGATAGAGGGATTGCAGAAGATATATGGGAATGAAACCCTCACCTTATGTCTAAAATGATAGAGCAACATGAAATGATAGGAATCAACCCTTTTATACCTACCATCTAGGATAATATACTCCATGACCACAATTAGCTCATTTGCCTAGATCTCCTTGATGGAGTCCACATCATAGCAACAACCTGAGTCCTTAACCATGCTCTCGGCCTCCTCCTTGTCTTCCAGGAAGTGTTGGTTAGCCTTTTGGGAGATTTTTTTATCTCTGTAAAACTTCATACCCTTGGTACTTAATCCAGATATTTCCACAATGAGATCTTTAGTTACTTTAATGGTCGTTCCCCCAATCATTATTGTACCATCCTTCCATCTTTCAACAAAAGCCTAAGTAACTTCATCTTTGAGCCCATGAAGGTGCTCCATGTATGAAATGAACCCACCTTTCCTAAGCTTGTCCCAAACCTCTACCTTTTTCTTCCATTTCTTACAGTTTTTTGGCTCTCTTATATTAAGCCATTCTCCCATGATTCCCTCAGAGAACAAATGCATAGTAAAAATGGAAAAAATAAAATAGGGAAAGGACATAGTGACAAAATTTAAATTGGTCATAGTGCTAAAAAATGCGTTTCTGTACTTAGCCACCTTGGGAAAGACAAGAATTTCTGTAATCCTTATACAAAACTTACTATACTTTCATTTTTTCATAATTGCTTTTTTAGATATGCAAAATATTCTCTTTTACTATGGGTCATGTCATACACCAACCTGGCTTTCAAATCAACAGTCAATTCACTACTACCTTGCCAAGTCATTATGTCCTTGGCTGTAACTGCAATGTTGGCAAGCGCATCTGCAGTATAATTCACCTCCCTATAGCTATGAGAAATGATGAATTTCTTAAATGAGTTAATGATAATACGAGCCTCTTCAATTATCACCTTAATTGACCATGAAGCCTTGGTAACCCCTTTAATGCAGTTTAATATATTCATGAAGTTGCCTTCAATCCACACATTCGAAGCCATATCCTCTTTAATTATTTTAAGATTCTGAAGGAGAGTCATCGCCTCCACCATGTGATTGGTCTGGACACTATTGGGAATGCCATGGAAGAAAGACATTTGGCCATGTCATCCTGAATAATACCACCACAACCGGTGGGCCCTGGATTACCCTTTGTTACACCATCAAAATTGGCTTTTATCTAGCCAGTAGGAGGGGAAAGCCAGATGAAATTCTCCTGCTTGGGGGAAGATTTAACTTTAGTGAAAATAGTACCATCTCCAACAATAGAATCTAGCATAGCTCTATACATGATATTACAGTTCTCCCTAATGCTTCTCTTTATTTTTTTAGCTATCACCACCTGAAGAAGGGTAGTGTCTCTAAACACTTTGTCATTATGTTCTCTCCATTTTTTCCATATAACATGAGGTGAAATGATGTTCCATAGTACTTTTTCCAAAGGAGCCTTGGCATTTCTTCACTAAGTGAAGAAATCCACCATGTTATCCGAGAAAACCCAGCATATATTCTAGTTTTGCAAAGTGAGACACCAAACTTCCCAGGAGTAGTGACAGTCAAAAGCCATATGGTAGACAATCTCCTCCACATTCTTACACAAAAAGCATCTGTTACACAGATTCATGCCTCTCTTTTGGAGGTTATCAATTGTTAAAACCTTATTTTGCAAAACCAGCAAATAAAAACTATTAATTTTAGGAATTAATATTTTATCCCGAACCTGGGCCCAAAAGGGAGGAGGAGCTGGTGGCTTCAACGTGATCTCAGAGGCCAAAGTAGCATAATAGACTCCAGAAAGGAGAAGCCCCCAAATAAGATCATCTTCTCTGGTAGAGTCCACTTTCTAGACTTTCAGATCCAGCATTAGGGGTTTAAGCACAAAATCAACCCCAGAAAGATCAACCCAAGACTAGCTTCTCTAGTAGTCTTCAACCCATAGGCCAAATCTCTAAAGGAAAATAGTGACAAAAGGCTGAAGGGCCAGAACAAAATTTAGAGGATAATCTTTAAGACATAAATCTTCCCAGAATTTAATTCTCCTGCCAGAACTTAAAATCCACTTAGTGCCTTTGAAAGTTGTATCCTTGGCTTGTTGAGTCCCATTCTAGATAAAAGATACCTACAGCATCAAACCAGGCTACATGAAATCTCATATATGAGAGGAGTAGAGATTTTTTTGTGAATAATATAATTCCATTCCTTCTGCTCACCAAAGATTCTCCATATTTGATTTTCCAGAAGGACCTGATTAGTGACTCTCAAAGGGTAGATTCCCAAACCTCTCCACTTCTTCAAGGTGCAAACCTTATGCTAGGAAACTAAGGCCAATCTCTTTCTTTCCTCCACCACTAACCAAAGAAAATTTCTCTGATTCTTCTCAATAATATCTGCATATTTACAAGGGATTTTAAACATATTGAGGGCATAGGTGGGGAGACTCTGCAAAGAAGCCTTCAAGAGTTGAAGTTTTCCCACTTGACTTAACTGAGATCCCTTAAAGCCAGTCAGTTTCCTATTGAATATTTCCACTAAACCAGCCCAAAAAGAGTCAGGAGGTTTTAAGCTGAGGGAGAGACCAAGGTAAGTAGCAGGCAGTTTACCAATGTTACATCCAATTGTTATGGCAATTCTTTGTTGCCTTTCCTCTAGCACATTGATGAAAAAAAAGGAACTCTTATTCAAGTTAACAATTTGACTAGTAGCCCATGAATAAGTAGTAAGAGCCTGTTTTATCGTTCTGGCCTCCCAAATGGTAGTAGACTCCAGAGTAACTGTATCATCAAAAAATTCCTCATGGGAGAAATGCCACAAGGCAGAGGAAGGGGTGAGGCCAATAAGAGAACCAACAGATGCTAGCTTCTAAAAGTAGTGACCAAGACCCTCCGCTAGAATGGCAAAGAGAATTGGGGATAAGAGATCACCTTGTCAGAGCCCCCTAGATGGTTTGAAGAATCGGGAAGAAGAGCCATTCATAATTACCATAGTTGAAGAAGCACTGATGAGTTGGAAAACCAATTGTAATATTTTAACACAAAAACCAAAGGATCTAAGAATCTTTAACAAAAAATCCCAATCCACCTGGTCATAAGCCTTCAAAAGGTCAAGTTTCAACAAGAAACCAAAGTTATTAGAGGAGTAGGTTGAATGAATTACCTCATGAACCTTCAAAATAGAGTCAATAATTTTCCTACCAGGAGAAAACCCATTCTGTTGGGGGGAAATAATAGAGGGGAGGACAGCCAGCAGTCTAAGAGTAAGAACTTTGGAAACAATTTTGTACACCAAATTACAAAGACTTGTTAGCTTAAAGGAATCCACAGAATCAACACCAAGAAATTTGGGGATCAAGGCAATGAAAGTAGCATTAATTTCCTTAAGAAAATATCTAGACCCAAAGAATTCTTTAATAGCATTGTAGATATCCCTACCAATGATGTGCCAAAATTTATGAAAAAGGAACAAAGGAAAACCATCTGTGCTCGAGGACTTATCACCCTTAAAAGAAAAGGCAGCAATTTTGATTTCCTCCAAAGAGGGGATAGCCGTCAGCTTCTTGTTAGTAACATCATCCAGAAGAGAGGTGATGGATTCAAGGAGAAACTCTTGATTTCCCAAGGAAAGCAGATTATCTTTAGATAAAAGGGAAGAAAAAAATCAACCATAGCCAAAGAAATGTCCTTATCATTACTTACCATGTCAGAATCCACCTTGAGTCTGGTTATCCTATTGGATGCTTTATATTTTGATGCTTTCATATGGAAGAACCTAGTATTCTTATCTCCAACTTTCAGCCATAGCAATCTTGACCTTTGTCTCCAGTAAACTTCTTCTTTAGATATGATGTTATGAGTTTTGGCCAAAACATTCTTCTCCCTATCCTTAAGATCTTGAGACAAACCATAAAGCTAGAGAGTATCCTGAATAACATCAAGCTCCTTTTTTAGATCAAGCTTATTTTTGAAGATGTCACCAAACACATCCTTACTCCAAGATTTTATTTTCTATTTTATATTCTGGAGTTTCTTAGAAACCTTAAATATAGCAGTACCCTAAATGTTAAGCTTCCACCATTCCCTAATTCGCTACTCAATCTTCGGGTGATCAATCCACATTTTCTCAAATCTGAAGGGATGATTGACCATAACCTTCATCAAATCAGCAACATAGGATAGAGGGAAGTGATTGGACCCAACCTTAGTGAGAGAGGACAATGAGCAACAAAAGTTGTTGAACCAATGACTAGAGACCAGAGCACGGTCAAGATGGACCTGAATAAGGTCCACTCCAACACTCCTATTAGACCAAGTGAAATTAATGCACATGAGATCCATATTGACAAGAGCCTCTCTGTTAACAAAATCCATAAACTCAACTCTCCCCTCAAGTTGACTCTGGCTTTCAACCCCTCCATACTTCTCATTTTCTTTCAAAGGGCAACTGAAATCACCCATAACCAACCAAGGAGAATCACAAAAAGAAATCCTTTGCTTCTCAACCAACTTCCAATACTTCACCCTACCAACTTTGGAGTTAGGAGAATAGATCTATTAGTAGTAACCCATTCAAAATCGGACTTAATATGGAGAAATTTAATGCTTAAACAATTCGAATCATTACTCAAAACTCCACCTTTAATATTGTTCTGGTTCCAAAAAACTGCTATACCACCTGAGGCTCCTTTAGAGGTTGAACCAGCAATGCCAACATTTTTGAAGCTTCTTATCTTTTCCACCTTATCTTTCAAAATCTTGGTTTCCTGAACAAGGATGATATTAGGTTTATGATCTCTAACCAGATTCCTTAGCATATCCTGCTTGTGGGTGGTGTTCAACCCCCTGATATTCCAAGAAATGACTTTCATTTCTTACCTGGGGTACAAACTTTCTAGATGGTTAGTTTCTTACCATCCAAAATATCCTTTTTTCTTTTTCTTTCTGTTATATATTTTTTTGAGGTACGACCTAGGGTTCTTTTCTAATTTCTAATGTCCACCTTCAAACTTCGAACCTTAGATCCTCCATTATCTTTACTGCGGGTAACTACTCCCTTTGATCTTGGGGTCAAGAGATTTTTCTTCTAATTTTTTTTTCCCCATATGAATAGTCCAATGAGCCCCAATCTAGCCTAGAAAGTCTCGGCCTTCCTGAGGGTCTTCCTCTCCACTTCCAGGGTAGGAGTCTAGAACTGAGGAAGAGTCCTCCTCCTCTAATTTTTCAAGATTACTAGATGAAGACTCCTCCCCCGTTTCACCACAATCTGATTAAATAGTTTCCTGGACTACCTTCTCATTCATCTGCACCACCTTGAGGGTAGATACATCAGCCTGAATAGGTATGACCACCTCTATAGGCACCTCTATCCTCAAAGAATCAGAGACATGGGTGACAATATCAACAAATTCCCCTTCCTCTAGATCCGGCTGACCATTAGAATACACCATATCTCCTTGGCTTGTAGGCACAACCAAATTAGTTTTGTTAACACTTACACCTTCATCCATGATAGGAGGTATTTTCTCCCTCCAAATTTTTTTTTGGCTTCTTAGGGGGATTAGGGACAGTCCACTAGCTTTGAATCCTTTTTAAATTTCTTGAGATAGTTCTTAGCCTAGTACCCCATTTTATGGCACACGAATAAAAAGAAGGGAAGAGATTCAAATTCCACTTCCTACTTCCAAATACCCAGTTTGGAGTTAATGTTGATAACTGGGGGGAGGTTGTCAAACTGACAAATATTGACGCAAATCCTAGAAAAAACTAGACGAGATTTGGTAGTCATTATAGTATCAACCATGAGAATATCACCTCTAAAGGAGGAAGCCAACCCCTTGAATACTTCCTCATTCTAGTATTCCAGAGGCAATCCTAGAAATCTCACCCATACTGGGGTAGCCATGAAGAAATTTTCAGAGTAATCCCAGTTTGGAACCCATTTTCGGAAGGCCACAACTGGTCTACCAAACATCCATGTGCCACCACATAGAAAATAATCCAGATCTTCTTTATTAGAGAAGGGAAATGACAAAAAACCTTTGGGTAAGGCTGTGATGTCCACCTGACCTTTCAAAATCCATATTTTTTTAACAAAAGATCTAACCAGTTTGATATTGGGATGAGGGCCCAGAAAATTACCAACCAGAGTGAGTTCCTTAGTAGAAACTAAGTTATCCACCAAAGTATCTGGCATAAAAATAGCTACTTCACTAGCCAAGATACTAGTCTTAAGAGCCAAATTAAGAGAAGAGGGTTTTCCTGCCGATTTAGCTCTCAGGATTTCTGACCACTTCTTAGAAGTAGAGGAGTTGACTTCAACTTTTTTAGTACAAGGCCCTTCTCTGGCCCCCACTAGTGGGTCCTTTGGAAGAACTATTTCTTCCTTCTTCTCCTCTAGAGATGGGCTAGGCATGATAACTAAGACATTATCTATTGCCTTCAGTGGGCCAGGGTTCAAAGGTCATGACAACACTTCCTTTGAAGGAAACACAGATGCACCCAGCCCAGGCAAGGGGCAAGCTACGATAGCCTGACACTGAGAATGATTCTCCTTACCGCACCCAACATGCTCTAACACCTACATTTCCAGACCTAGAATAGGAATTGGAGACATCATTAAAGGGTAAAAAAATATGTCATGATGTTCTCCAGACCCACACCAAAACCAGAACCCACCACCAGACCACCATGCCTGGTTGGGGAACCATTGAAATTTGAAAAAATTCTCCCACTCGAATTCTCTCCCATTTTTCATTTTTTGCTTCTTTTGTTTTGGTTCCTTGTTTAGTCTATTTTAGTTTGTGAGGGGTGCCTTCCTTCCCCCTCCTATTTTGTTTTGCTAGTTCTGGTGCTGGACTTTTTGCTTACTTTTTAATTCTGAACTTGTTGGGTTTTGGGTCCTTGTAAAACCTTTTTTAGCTTAATTTTCAAAACTATAACCCAATTATACCTTAACCCTAACTAACACTAATACTGAACCAAATTGAACCTTAAAACTAAAAAAAATTGAGATAAAACATTGACCCAAAACCTCGTAGAACACCAAAATAAATTGAACCCTAAACATAAACCTAATTAAGGGTTTGCCATGGGGCTCGCTATTGATCTTGTTGATGTATGAGAAGGAGGATTTTGGACTATGAAGAACAATGTTTGTCTTATTATGGCTATATTAATATAAGGCTTTCAATACACTCATCTCATATTTTTCCTCAACCTGATAGTATGTTTTGTATATTCTTCAATTAGATTTCTCATGTTTCAATTGGGTATTTCAAATTTCAGACTGTGTGATTGATTTACCCTGAATTTGGTTTCTCTCGATTCAAAGCTACAAGACTTAAATATTTTTTATGCATCTTTCTCTACGTTATACTTAAAATAAATAAATAAAAATTTCATGTTTTTATTACATGTGTATCATTAACTATTTCTCTTGTAACTTTTGTTTGTTTTACTATTATATTAGTAACCTGAAGCAGGGTGTTGGATTTGTTTTGGAATAGGTTTTCATTTCCAAAAGAATTTATTTGTTGTTGGGATTTTTTTTTTTAGGTTGGAAATAGGGGAACATGTGGCGATGCATGCTTTACACTACCTACAAATGATGTAATACCTTAATTTGATTTGATTTTTTTCAATAGTTCTTTTATTCCTTTCTCTTTGGTCTAGCTATTTTTCAAAAATCTCATATTATTTCTTTAATGTATATAGTGGAGCTAAGTTTATCTCCATTTTACAATTTTATAGTTGTTTTAATGTGTATGAAGGATAATTTAATTTTGTTTAATTTTTAGTGAGGTTTTTTAAAAATAATGAAAAGTAAAAGACTTGGAATTAATTTTTTTATTTGTTGAGGAAGTTCAATAGTTTTGAATAAGTTTATTATTGATTGAGTCTTGTTAACGAAGTATAATGGTTTTAAATAAGTCTACTATTTATCAAGTTTTGCTTGGTGGGAGACCCTCAACACTATAAGAGACAACGCCAAGATCACATGATGGAAGGAATATCCCTCAATCCTTAGCTCTTGACGAAGAAGTTATTAGCTTAGAGTCATACTCCCATATCAAATTGTAGAAACAATGTAGCTCTTTGGATTTCCTTTACTCTAAAAAAAAAGGAGACTTTTACCTAAGGTTTGTGGAATTAATAATAAGATGGTTGTGGTTAACAAAAGATCTTGCGAATGATTTGGCTTCAAATCACTTTCACTTTGGACTGGTGAGACGTAGGGTATTACATTGCTCTTTGTTGACTATTTTTTCTAGTTTAGTTATTTTATTGTACATATTTGGTGATTTGTTTTGTTGAGATTTATTGCCTTTCTTTACTACTTGTACAAGCATTCTAGGCCTTTCTAAAATCCTTTATTTCCATAATAAAAACATACAATAATGTCTCGCCTAAACAAACAATTACACTAAGGAATACATAACCTACATTGGATTAAAATTGGTAGTGTCAAAGGGAATAGCATCAAACGGATTTACAAAAGTTTTGGTGGAATCCAACTCCATGAATACTATAAATTGTCTTAATGGATCTTAGAATCCAAGTTGGACCATTAGTTCTATAATTTTAGAATGTTTGGACATTATTAATTCATTCCAAATGTTTAAAATTGGCCATATTTATCGAGGGGATAACTCTTTGGCTGATGGTTTTTCCAATATACGTGTTAACTTTCCTAGGAAGAGTTATTGCGGGTTGAATGGCATCATACCCCATGAGATTAAAGCACTCATTCAAAATGATGAAAACACTTTCTAATACAAAGGTGTCTTTTGAAATGATGTTTGATGTGTTCAAATTCATGTGGAATGGCCTAGGGAAAATAATTGTCATTAATGAGGCCTCGTTTCACATTTATCAATCTATAAATTCTAAAATTTTGATCTGGATTTTCATTTTGTGTTTTCATTTTGGTGTGCTCTATGTAAACATGGGAGGAGATTAAAATCATGTTGAGCTCATTATTTATGACAAATGGAAGAGTGATAAAGATGTTTTGAAGGATATTTTTTCAAGGGCCCTTACTCCTTTTATTCAAAAAGTTCACAGGAGCAATCTTAAGGTCACAAAGACATTTGTGAATAACTAGAATGATGGAGTGTTGAAGGTGTTCGACATTGGATTGGTGATTTCAGAGGAATTAGTTGTTGAAGTATCACAAACCCTAGTAGAAGGATGGAATTTCTTCAGTGATAAGAAGAGTATTGATGAATACCTTTCACTTTTCTTCATGGGCAATGAGAAGGAAAAAGACCAAAGAAATATAGATGGTGATTATGAAAAGGCATCTATTCCTTCTCTCTGAGGCAAGATCACTCAAGTCATTATGAGGTATGTCACATTGGATGGGTGATTCACAAGACTTTTCAGCTATCACTTTGTTATTCTAAACCATATCTTACACGGTAAGTGTATTTCAATTTCATTTTATGTATTCTCTTCATATTCTCATAGAATCAAAGTTCATACAGAAAACCCCTCGCAATAAGCATTTCATGAAGGGTTGATTCTACTTCTCATGGATATTACCAAGACCATTTCAGTGGTTAGAAACCCTCGTATGCCTAGGGGGGAAAATTTTGTGGGTCAGTTTGTAAGGGGCCATTTGACGGGTCCTCAAGATGATCCTAAGGAACATGATGGTGGGGCTCAAATGGGTAAGAGGAAAAATCCTAAAAGGCAACCTAAAGCACACTTAAAATTTATTTTTTATGATGATGAAGACTTGGACTATTCTCCCTTAGATGAATGTGTTCCTAATTCTTTCAACCCTAGTGGGCACACCAAGGGAATGGGTAAAGTTAATGACTCCTCTTTGGCAATGGCCAAAGAAAAAGGAAAGATTCAATTCTCTTCTTCTTCCTATGCCAAAAAACTTAAACATGATCATATTGTGGGTGAAGATTCACCCCTACATCCTCCTCCTCTGAATGATGAGAATTTGGATTTGCGTGTTCATATTCCAGTTAGAAATGATATGCCACTATAGAAAGGGTCTTCTATGTATGAGAGTGCTAGTTCATAGGAAAGACTGTTAAGGATACAATGGATGACCATTTCCCTCTCCTTATGTGGATTGTTTCAAAGTTGAATTCTATCAAAGAGAAAGGGAATTCTACCCTTGATAATGAGAAGGTCAATAAATTACTCGTGATGACCCGCAATCTATCGAAGGGTGTTGAGGAGCTTAAATAAGATCATGTGCAAAGAATTTAGTCCTTCGAGGAGGATATTTAAAAACTATATCCTAGACTGACTGTTATGGTTGTAGTGGGCAGCATGGCTATGGAGAGAGGTTCAGATAGTTTCAGAAGGATGAATGATCAAGCTAGCGTATTGTAGGGTTTTACTTAAGGTAATGTTAGTTCCCCTATTAGGAGATATAATTGAAATAAATTATTTTATTATCATGGTGGTGTTGTTGATTTGAACCTAGCTCCTACCACAAGGCTCAGAAGGAAATGAAAAGGTGAAACCCCTGTGAACTGTATGATGAACAAGGTGTCGAGTATAAATGAAGAAATGATAGTGAAGGATGATAACTTGATTAAAAAATTGAAAGGTTTTTGGGAGGTTTTTCCATTTTTGTTTTGTTACTCCATGGGAGACATTCCCCTATTTCTTGATGTTTATTTCTTTCTGGAATGTTTCCCTTATTTTTCATATATTGTTTTCCTATGGACTAGTACCTAGTTCTATGTTATTTTTTTCTTTATAATTCTTTATTGTTTAAGGGTTTCAAGTCCTTTCAAAACTCTTTTTCCTATAGGTAAGTGATGTTTTTTGAATGGTATGAGACACTTATGGGTTGTCATTTATGGAAACACTTCTGATATATTGATCAATTGGAATGAAGTACAGTTTTGGAGATACAATCTTCAAAATGACTAAGTATAGAAGCAGAAGTACAAAGTATAATAGTATTATTTTGGATATCGAAGATCATGTATGATGTTTTATGACTAGAAAAGTTAGATGCAAATACTATGGGATATATATGACCTACAGTTAAGATATATTTTTCTTTGGTGATAATCACAGAGAGTTATAGTTATTTGAAGACATGCAAACACAACAAAGCAATGTAATAGAGTAGTTGGACAAGAAGGAAAATTAAAGGAGTATTTTGTGGACTCCTATCAAGCTAAGTTGGATTATGATTGTGGATAACCTATATTTTAGTTATGTAAGAGCGCCGACTTTGTATTTACTCTTTACATTATTAATTCTATTTTGTAT
>MU227925.1:1514799-1539533 GCA_018584345.1 Thuja plicata
TCCCTGTCTGAGACCTTTCTCAGGGGTAAAATGTCTACCCAGGGAACCATTAGTTAGGATAGAAAAACTAACCATTTGGGTACATTCTTTTATAATTCGGATAACCTTTTCATTAAAGCCCATTTTAACCAGGATTTTGAGCAGAAAGGATCAATTAACTTTGTCATAAGCTTTGGAAATATCTAGTTTAAAGGCCATACCTGGGGCTCCGCATTTGTCCATCGAGTGGATAATTTCATGAGTGGCAATGGCCACGTCCAAAATCTGTCTACCAGGAACAAAACCTTTCTGGGTGTTGTTGATAATCTTGTCAAGGAGAGGCTTGATTCTGCCAATCAGGATCTTGGTGAGGATCTTGTAGAAGGTATTACAGAGGCTAATGGGTCTGAAATCCAACATAGACATAGGGTTGTCAATCTTAGGGACAAGTACAATGTAAGTTTGATTATGCTGTCTAAGAAGACGCCCAGTCCTAAAGAAGTCTCTGGTAGCTCTAGTAACATCATTTCCCATCATTTCCCAGTATTCCTGGAAGCAAGCAGGGGGAAATCCGTCTGGACCAGGGGCTTTGTAAGCACCCATATCAAAAATCGCCTTCTTAACCTCATCATTAGTAACCCGCTTCGTGAGTATGTCATTATCACCAAGGGTAATTGCGCTTTGGATGTGATCGAGAAGCTGGTTTTGGATGTGGTCAGGGTAGATAGGACCCCTTTCCGAATACAGGTCCATAAAGTAATTAACCGCAACCTGGTTAATTTTGTCCTTTTCCTTGACTTCATTCCCCCCCTCATCCAGGAGAGCAAAGATGGTATTTCTCTTCTTGTGGATGCAAGTAGACCTGTGGAAAAAGGTCGTGTTCCTGTCTCCCTCAGCAAGCCACTGAATTCTAGATCTTTGCTTCCAGTAAATTTCCTCTCTTTTCAAGGTTTCCTGCCACTTAAGTCTAGCCCTCTCCTCCTCCTCCTGTATCTGAGGCGAGGAGCTTCCGGATGCCAGTTGATCCTAGACGGAAAGAAGGGTTTCCAAGAGATCATTTTTCTCCTTGCGAAAATCACCGAAGTTATGTTTGCTCCATCCTTTGACTTCCTTCATGATAATTTCCAGTTTATGAGCTATCCTAAACATTGCAGTACCTCTGATATTAGTCTTCCACCTGAAATTAACCTATTCCCTAAAGGAGGGGTGAGAGCACCACATAATTTCAAATCTGAAGGGCGACGGGCTGATCTTAGGAGAGTCCATCCAGCAAAGAAGAAGGGGGTTGTGATCAGAGGTAGTTCTAGGGAGGGCCGACAAGGTGGAGTTCAGACAGAGGTTCCAAGAGGAAGTGACAAGGACCCTATCAAGCCTCACCTGGATTAGGTGAGAACCTTTCCTATTGTTGGACCAGGTGAAAGGGTCACCCTTCAGAGTAAGATCAAGAAGGCATGTGGAAGTAATAAAATCCGCCAGCTCCCCCATACTGTCCGAGTAATCTATGAGGCCACCACACTTTTCAGAGGGGTACAGGGGGGTGTTAAAATAACCAGCCAATAGATAGTTTGCAGAGCCAACCAAAGCAAGCCGGTGGCTCAGCTCATTCCACAGAGAGGCACGCGCGTGCCTGGTGTTCGAAGCATAGATATTAAAGGTGGTCCATTCAACACCAAACTTCATAAAGGTGACAACAAGGAAGTTAGGGGAAGAGTTAACCAACTGACCAATTATTCTATTCGGGTTCCAAAGAGTGGCTATACCACCAGACGCACCCGCAGCTTCAGAATAAAGGAAAGCAGCCCCAGGCCAAAGAAGCGGCGCCAGAGTAGCAAAGGTACTGGCAGACATTTTGACTTCCTGTAGAAGAAGAATCTCTAGCTTGAGATCAAAAATATAGTGTTTAACAGCCGTTTGTTTAAGGGAGCTGTTCAAACCCCTCACATTCCAAGAGAGGCAGTTCATCTCTTACTTTTGAAGCTAGATTCTAGGGTTTGTTGCCTTCCTGCCACAACCTCCCTTGTGGATCCTTTCGATCTTCTTACTCTTTCTGAGGGTCTTCCTCTTGGAGTATCCACTCCCACATCTGCCTTTTTATTTTTGATTTTCTTTTTCTGTGTTTTCCCTTCCCCCACCTCATCCTCAGAACCACCTGTTGAGCTGAGGGGACTTTTCATTACCCCCTTTGGGGTGTGTTTAGTCATCCATATTGGGTCAATCAGCTCAAGGGATACCACAATATCGGGCTGTTCCTTCTTGGTCAAGAGGGACTGTCTCTCCTCAGGGGGAGGTGTCAATGTTAGAGTAGGTTCTGAAACCATGGCTAACACAGGATGGGCCTCCAGAACAGTCAGGGTTGGGTCTGGGAGAGGCCCAGAGCATCCCAAACCCGGCTCCTGGGGGGAGACAATCTCGCCTTCTTCCGGCGTCAACACATCAAAAGCTGTATCAAAGGCCACAGGAGACTACACACCAGGAACCGTCACCAAAGCCCCCGAGGGTGGCTTTGACACCACCGAATCCTCCAACACCGCTGGAGGAGGGACCTCTACAGTTCCTTTGTCCTTGTTCTATTTCTTCTCTTCCGACTTGTTGGCCTTGCAGGTATCACAAGAGTGACCTCTGCATTCACATTTACGACAAAACAGGGTAGCATTCTCATAGACTAATGCTTGGGTCCATCTACCCAGTTTGGATTTCAATATAACAAAGTTGGGCAGGGTTTTATTCATGGTGGCATTCACGCAGAATCTAGCAAACACCAACCTGGATTTAGACCTTGTCACCTAATCTGACGTGATGAATGAACCAAAGGAATCCCCAATCCATCGGAAGACCTGCTCATCCCAATACTTGAGCGGGAGTCCCAGGAGGTGGACCCAGATAGGAGCCGATCTAGTTAGGTCCGTTGCCAGGTTGAATTCGGGCTTCCACTTCGTAAGGGCTAGGAAATGTTTTCCATAAACCCATGAGCCAAACAGCACACTGGTCATGTCCTCGAGAGTGGTAAACTTAAACAAGAAGAGCCCACCTGGCATGGCCGAAACTAGGGTCAATCCTTTGATCTTCCACTGGTTAGCAACCCATTTTCTGACCATATCAATGGTAGGTCAAAAATTGAAGAATCGACCCACCAGAGCCATCTTAAAGTCAGCCATCGTGCGATTCACCACAGAGTCTGGGAGCGACAGTTCTACTCCTTCTTCCGTCTGAACAAAATCAACCAAAAGGGCCTGTAAGGAATGTTGGGCATCACCGACAAGAGCCCCTTTCCAGTTAGGTTTAGGAGATAGCAGGGAATCAGCAGAAGACGACTCCTTTTGGGATTCCTCGGTTGACTCTGGCACAGTGACCGTGATCTGGGGTCCATCCTGACCAACAGGTGGGTCTGCCAGGAGGGCAGCATCTCCCCCCGGGGAGGCGGGAATGGGAACCTTCAGTTTGAAAATGAGATGGGTGGGAAAGTGTTCAGAAGTTGCAGAGGTTAACCTATGTTACAACCACCCATTGGTATCTATTGTTGAGTCCAAGCCATCTTTTTCTTGTTTATCCTTTCAGTGCAAGGGAGTGATGATATGGTAGAAGAATTATTGCAAAGATCACTTAATTGTTCTTAATTTTTGACCCTTTTGTTAATGATTTGATTATGCGTCTTCAAAGGATGTTGGATTTCTTCATGTACATCAATGTGTTTATTTGTTTGTTGTTTGACATTTATCTTATTTGATTAATATTCCTTTAATTCTATTGCATCTATGGATGTGTTGGGGAAATCCCTCTATGCTTCTTGATAATAATTTGGAAGACAATTTTCTCAAATAATTGTACAAAAGAGAAAAAAGTAAATAGAAAAACAGTCTTAAATCTACCTCCCAATTTCATTCTTGAATTAGAGTGTAAGATGGAACAAGGTTGGGTTTGCCACTGTTCAGATTCATTCCCTAAATTGTCCTTATTTGCAAATAGGTTTTGTAACTTGATTAAGAACCTTATTTCCTATTGTGTTTTTCCTTTTATCTCATGATACTCAATCCACTTGCCTATTAATTTCTTCATTAGAAAAGGGTTCACACTTCACACCCTTTCAGAATTATTTTTTTAGTGATATCTGAAACATAAAACCCTTTCAATAACTTGAGAAAAAAAGATATCATGTCCATTAAAAAAATACCTATTACTTGATCATATCTATACTGATGTTTAGAAAATGGAATGCGCATGAAAATTAAAATGTAGACCACAATGATCTTAAACATCACTACATTCTATTCAGAGGCAACGTTGGTCAAACCGAAGAGAGAACATTAGAAGGCATCAGAGTCCATAACATGAGCACAAGTAAGATAATTGGAAGCACCTGCTATATGAAAGGAAATATGAGGTAGAGGGGCCAAAAATAGATGAAACAAAATAATATTGAGGCAGTCAGCCAAAACAGTCACAATGCAGATTCAATAGTAAACTAATAAAAAAGAATCTTTGCTTCTTTTGCCCTGTTTCCCTTCTTCTGTAGGGTGCCTTACCAACGAAATATTGTGAGAACCATTAATTTTTTGTTCTACAAATTCAACTAGCATCCACAACCATGAAACGATAAATTTTCATCCACACTTAAATTATATAAAATTTAACACGTACATACCAAATTTTCCAGTGCTCGGGTGAATCCGTACTTCACAGCCCATATGTAAGTGAATATTAATCTCTAAATTTAGAATGTAAAGGTTTTAAAGTTCGGAAGCAAGCCAGATATCAAATTAGAAAGGATTTCCCTAAGAGAAGCCTACAAAGTGAATTCTTCCATTTCCTTTTATACTATTCAAATTTGTACCTGAAGCTTGTTGGCAGACGTTAATTTCTCCCACAAAAATTGAACCGGGAGTGTTGATTATCAAATGCAAAAGTTAAGCTTATAGCAATTAGAAAAATTACAATCCAAAAAATAAGGAAGAAGGGTTAGTTATAACTTCAAGTAAATAATTTCATCCGCAGTTGGTCACTACAGTAGAATCTAAAGTTGAGCTCTTTTATTGTGGCTGTTAAAATGTTTACTGGTATAAACAAAAGTATTATTTATGATCAAGTCAAAATTTGGTTACAGTTTACATTTTGTATTGTTTGCATGAAACTCCCTATAAAAGAGAGAAGTTTAATAATTTTGTTAATCAATAAAATTTCATTAATCTGTTGTAATAGTTTTGTTATGTTGTGTTTATTTAGTTTTCTATTCTTTCATTTGGTATCACAGCCGGTTATATCTTAGGGGTTGTTTAAGTAAGTATATATATATATATATATATACTCAGACTTGCAAGGAGCATCTAAGATCTATTTTGGTTGACGATGAGAAGTAACTTGTCAATAAAAGAGTGAAGTATTGTTGCAGAAAGCAGATTTTAAGTTTGGGCATGTCATAGTTTGTTGTCTTTATTAGTTCAATCTGAAATATGTTTATGAATAAGTGTCTAGGTTGGGAAAAAGTGGAAGATTGTGTGAAATAGCATATTTGAAGTCTCTAGAACAAAATAAGAAAGAGGTTTTAAAAAAAAGAGAGATAAAAAAGTGGATAAGGATGGAAGTTGTCAATTAAGAGAGATAAAAAAGTGGATAAGGATGGAAGTTGTCAATTAAGAGAGTGATATGGTTAAATATTTAAGCATTGTCTTTAAAATTGGGTATGTAATAGGGCAAGAGAGCCTAGTAAAGTTTGGATCCTCAGGCACCCGCAGTGTTGCTCAATGGGAGGTGTTGACAAAGTACAAGGGTTTCACACCTGAACTTACAATGGAATGAAGATAAAGTTTCCCAGAACTCATGGTTAGAGCATCCCAAGAGAGTGATGGGATTTCCTAGGTTTGATATGAACTTGAAGATTTTAGATATGGTTTGAAGTTCGAAATTTTAGTAAGACTGAAGACTTGATAGAATTGAAACAAAAGACAATAGAGCAAAGAATTGGTGATTAGTGAATGTCGTACAGCGTATATGGTGCAAATTAAGGGGGAGCATTGGCAGACGTTAATTTCTCCCACCAAAATTGAACTGGGAGTGTTGATTATCACATACAGAAGTTATGTTTCTAGCAGTTAGAAAAAATGGAATCCAAAAAAAAGGAATAATGGTTAGTTAGAACTTCAAGTAAATAATCATCTGCAGTTGGTCACTACATTAGAATCTAAAGTTGAGCTCTTTTATTGTGGCTTTTAAAATGTTAACTGGTATAAACAATAGTATTAGTTAGGATCAAGATAGAGCTTGGTTAAAGTTTATAGTTTCTATTGTTTGCATGAAACTCTCTGTAAAAGAGAGAAGTTGTAATCATTTTATTAATCAATAAAATCTTTTTTACAGAGAGAAGTTGTAATCATTTTATTAATCAATAAAATCTTTTTTTTCTTTTGTAGCAACTTTGTTATGTTGTTTTTATTTAGTTTTCTATTTTTTTCAAGGTTTTGAATGTGTGCATTAAGCAAAGTTTATAGTTCCAAATTCCAATTAAAGAACTCATTATTTGATTAGAAATAAGTTGGCATATTAGATTAAATCATATTTTTAACCAATTTTATATGTAGTTAATTGCAATTACTTTACAATTCTGAATTGTCCATTCAACTTCTCATGAGGATCTGATGCAGTTACCTTTCAACTTTCTTAAAGATGCATAAACAGGCTCACTTCCAATCCAACAGAATATTATGCGTACAACTCTTAGAACCAGCTTGTAAAGTCGTTACATATGTCTTGTCTATCGAGTTTTCCATTTGTATCAACAGTCATAAATGGACTTCTTTGAGCATACATATCTGCCACAAAATAGCTAAACTTGTATGGACTCAGGCATACATCTCTTCCCCAAATTTGCCCAAATTGAATGGATTTAGAAGTATACATCTCTCTTGGGATTTTTCTCCAAATTCAAAAATATAGTTCAGACCACTATTAGAATTAAGACAATATATCATGTGATACAACTAGTAAGAATCATGGTCAACCTATACATCACATTTTATAACCCTACGTTGAACCCATTAAACTGGCTCGGGATTGCAATGAAACCAACTAGGTTATCCTCGATCAACACAAATTTACCGATATTAAACTGCCCTTTCTTCTAAAATGACTATCATATCAGCCTCCACCCATGCCTCCCCAGTAGCTTCTTTAAGCCACATTGGACTACATGACATAACCAACTACAAATATTGTGTTAAAAGAACTTTCTACGGCTACCTTCAAGCTCCTTTGCATTCTAAGAAACCTTGTTTTCTGGCATTGTTTGCATCCTCAAATATTAGCTTCTTTCGTTCTAGGAATGTTGGTTTAATGTGGAGGCTATCTAGTGACTTGACTCTGAATATGACTGTAAATGTCAGTTCTTGTCTTTTTATTTTTCCAACATCAATTGTTTCTCTATGTAGCATTAGACTTAATGAATTTTGTATCGTCATATTCCATGCCACTCTGAGTGAAATTTGGCTACATGTACTTTTGGTATGTATTTTGGATCACCTTGATTCTATGGTAGCTTGCTATAGATATCAATTTGTGCTATTATGTATACAAGAATGTCTGGTTGTCTAGAGCCTATAATCACCTAAAATTGTTCTGGTCCAACCAGAGGTCTAGATCTCAAATGAATTTCCCTAGGTCCTAATCAGGACATCGAATTTTACTTTAATCTTAATTGTGTAAATAAGTTAGATTGATTTAATTGCACCACTCATTAATAATTAAGGGGGATAGTGGGCTGGTTAGTGGTGATGCTCGATGAGCTAATTAAAATGGTGTGACTCCATAAGGATCAACATCTCTCTCTCTCTCTCTCTCTCTCTCTCTCTCTCTCTCTCTCTCTTTCTATCTGAGCTCAAAATCCTGCGTACTAAATAGTAACAATGAAAAGTAAAAATGAGTTTGACCCTATTAAAATTAAATTTTGGGGTAATTAATTTTATTTTTTAAACAACTCTTTTGCTCCTTCATTAAACCTTTCTTAGCCCAATTTTCACAAAACGGAGCCTGATTTAGACCAAACAAAAAGTAGTTTCTTTCTATTTCTTTGTACTCTTCTTATTATTGGAAACAACATTGACATTTCACTCACATCTTTCAATACTGGGTGTTTATTTCATTTTACATCTCTAATCAAGCATTCTTATATCCATTTTGATTCCAAGGGGCATCATCAATCCAATCAACAAATTGATAGCATTATCAAAAAATTTGCAACAACTGGGGTATCAACTTCACCAGGCATCACATCAAGTTGATGGTCTTAAATTAGTAAATCAATCAAAAAAGAATGGGACGAGTAATTTCATCCGGTTCCATGTCAAATTGCTCAACCTTATCAGTATTCATGTTTGAAACATCACTTGGGACATATAAATTTCATCGCACCACATTAAATCTATGGTCTCTTCATCAAAACGTCACGAGATAATTGACTTCATAAAGATCCATATCAAATTAGTTATCTCAATCAAACTTTTGACAGTAATCAATTTCAACACTCCACATCAAACTAGCCCCTTGTACAATCTTTCAAAATCATTTTTTTCTCTAGAAATCAGTTTATCACTTCACCTCAAACTGGTTATCCAGTCAAGCTCTTAGTATCTTTTTGTCAGATATCAGTTTCATCTCTTTATATCAAACTGATTATTTGATCAAGTTTTCAAAATCTATCTAACGGTAACTAATTTCATCAATTCACATCACATCAAATTGGTTATTCTAATCTCAATCTATTATCAAACATTAGACACGTGTTGATTAATTTCATCGCATCATGTCAAATTGGTAATCTAATCTTCACATCAGTTTTATCAATAATTGTAATCTATTTAGTTCTCAATCATTCTGAAATCTCCAGTATTTTAGTCTATTTTAGTTCAATCAAGCTCAGAATTGATTTCTAATCAGTAATAGTTTCATCAGGATTCATATCAAACTATTTAATCAAGAAGAACCTTATCAACATCAGATGTTCTTTGAATCAATGCGTTGATCAAACATCAATTCAAAGAAGGGCAAATGTAATCACCTAAAACTGGTCTGGTCTAACCAGAGGCCTAAATCTCAAATGAATTTCCCTAGGTCCTAATTGAGACATCAAATTTAGCTTTAATCTTAATTGTATAATAAAGTCAGATCGATTTAATTTCATAACTCATTGATAATCATAAATCCAATGACTTAACATCAAAGAGCCAATTAATTCAATAATTAATCCTATCCTAATTAATATAATCAAAATAAAACATCTCATTGCTAGAGTATTAATTAAATTGAATTAATTAAATACATCATTTATATTCCATCATAGTGGCATTAAAGTTTGTTGACTCATCAACTAATGATCTTCAATAACATGGATCACTCAAGGGTTCAATCTCAACCATCCCTCGTGGATGAATCACAACCATTGAATTCAAATTCAAATTTGAATTCCAACTTTCCGTATAATGGAAAATCTATATAAGCACCTCTTCTTAGCTCATTTTCATATAATGCATTTGAGTAACAAAGTAATGCTAGTATTATTCTAGAGCAATTTAGGATTACTCCATTCATTTTCATAGCAATTATGATTAATTCATGCATTTGGGAGCATAATTGAGATCATTTTAGCTTGAATAACATCATTTTTAGATCTGCATTTACGCATTTTTACTTGAACCTTCCATCATAGGATTGTCAATTCAACATGAATTAGTACTAATATGAGAGCATTTTGTGTAATTCATTTGAATCTTCTTATGTAGGAAGCAATATGATGATTTTAGTAGGCTAATTGCTTAAATTGGATTGAATTAGATGCTAACCTACTAATGCAATATAGTATTGAGTGTTGTGTGCAGTTATTTGCATGTATGCAATAAAACACATCACAGAGCATGTCTGGAATTGTTTTAATATGTGCAAGAGAAGTGTATATGTTGGCGGTCCCAACCTCACTAATAGCTTCAAATAATGAGACCACAATTTGTGATGGTAGTATTTGTCTGTATTACTATCCACCCAAAGAGAAATTACTTTTTTAGTGTCGTGAACTAATGACCTCTACAGTGTTTCTCCCTAAAATATTCAAACTATCCCCACATTTGACAATATTCTTTCTTTCAAAACTTTCCAAGATTGGATTGGCAGCCCCCTAGAGACAGTGGGGTACATAGATGGGCACGATTACACATTTTAGATCAGGGTACAGGAACAACAATAAGGGTAAATGAATAGTCACCAGAACATGTGGGAATGGAGACAAGGTGACCATGATTCAAACTATTGAACATGGACTAATCACTATATTTATAAAATTAATCTAAAATTTACCATTATGTAGAAGCAAAATGAAGGCTGCCACTACAAGAACAACTTTACAAACCATGGCCCATGACAATCTATGCTCTGAACATTGTGATGACAACCTTGACAAAAAAGTAAAATAAAATCAAAACTAAAGCTAATGCACAATTCTAGCTTCATGTAATGGGCATATTATAAGCCTAAAAGGCACATTATTTTGACACGGAATTGAAACAAGGTCGTCTTGCCTGCATTTACATTAAATATTTAATATATACCAATAGTTAAAAGCTCGCAATGCCCATCAATATTTTCGTTTTAATGTGAAGACACAGAATTGGTGACTAAAACTGTTGGAAGGTCCGCAATATTTTCATTCAACAAATAAAATAAATGTTGGAAGATATAAATTCCTCCCCACTCACTTTCCATGAATAAAAGAAAATAAAAAATTGATTCAAAGTTTCAAGGATTGGTTCAAAATAGAAGAAGAATCAGCTATGACAATGACATATTTAACCTACATTTTAATAATATTATTCGGTAATACCTCCTTAAAACTAAATACGTCGCAGGACTAAAATTCAAAAACCTCAGGTAAGAATCACTCCCCGCAACAAACAAATCCCTCCCAAGAACAGTCACATTTTCATGTCCACGAACTAATTACCACTCTTCCATCACAGCTGATATCCGATATCTAATATGATCAAGTTAATCACATATTTGAGAATATGGGTTTCAAGATTGGAAAGAACCCATCTGGTAATAGTGGAGTGAAAAGATGGGCACAGAGAGACATTTCAAATTAGAGTATTTGAATGTTAGAATATTTTTTATTATTGTGGTAATTTTTATAATATAAATATAAAATCTTAAATGATGTCTACTTTGTTTTTGATATTAGCAGCAGTAAGAGGGTGTTGACCCGAGGTACATAAAAGCTAACATGATAGACTTAATTAAATCAGCACTGTCAGTAGTATATAAACAAGTATATTATCTACCTCTATCAAAAACCATAACAAAAAAACTAAACCAGCAGCGGTAAGTGTCCCAAAAATTAACAGTGTCAGAGTTAGACAACCAAAAAGAAATACAAAGCCACGCAGGGCTATTTAACATAAGTAGAGTCTTAATCTTAAAATAGAAACGACTAGCTAAAATATAGGGCTTGGGGTCCATAGTGTGACAGCACCCCAACCGGCACTTCATCTTTAGCTGGATCCCTTCCCATCCCATAAGTACTTTGACAGCAGTAGATCCACCCACTCTTCATTGAGGAACTTGAAGAGTTCTCTGTTTCCATCCACCGACTCCTTCCCAGCTGAGGCTTGTTCATTCAGTAGACAAAGGGTTGTGGAGGAGGCGTGCATGACTTTAAGAGTGAATTTACTAACATCCGCTAGCCTCCTGTTGGTGTTAGCCAAGTCCTCATTCAGTTTGGGCACCGAGTTCTCTAGATTAACCATCTGGAACTTAATTTTTCCCACCAGTCCAGAGCCCACAGTAGACTTAGGGTCCTCAGTCCTGTTATTCGAGCTAGAAATGTCCTTACCCACATCGGCCACATTGTCCTGTTTACCAATTTTACCCTCTTTCTGGTCTGTATTAGTCCGATTGTCCTCCCTGCTAGGGGACTCAACCAAAACATCCTCTTTATCAAAGAGCTCCTTCATAGCCCATTTCCCTTTTTCTTTGGCATGCCGAGATGACCGGCGGGTACTGGTGGGTTGAGGGTCAACATTTAGGGGGCAGTCCAAGTTAATATAGATATTTTTACCCTTTTTAGCTAGTTGGGGAGAGTCCTCCAGGGTTAGATCATGCTTGCTACCCGTATGGGCAGTAGAGGTTGGGAAGATACCAGAGGAATTAGGGCTAACCGTACGGGTAGAACCGCTAATGGAGTCTAAAGGCGAGGGAATGCCTTGGTTTAGGGAGATTGACCAAGACAAATTTTGTTGAGCAAGTTGGGTAATTTTCACAATGGGTGGAGGGCAGTGGAAGTGATAGATCATAAAGATAAGCCCCTGATGCGGGTAAATGGGTTTTTTTCCCTAGGGAGATGGCCTCATTTATCGCCACCACCGTATTTTCTAAAGAATGCAGAAGGTAAAAAGGCATGGAAATTAACAATTTATGCCTAAGATGATTAAGAAAGGGAAGGTGATAGTTGTAGAATGTACCAAACCTACCCTCCAAGGTGAAATATTTATTTACGAGATTACACATCTTCAGCCAGAATTCTGGAAGATCGATCATGGTATAACCCCCATTCTTAGACACAGGTTTATCATCATTTGCAAAGAACTAGTTGAACTTTGTTTTGGCATGGGTTTTGGTGGTTTTCTTCCACTTTCTGCCTGTGGTTGCCATGCCTGTGGCTTTACCAATCACCTCCTCATTAATCTCAAAGGTGATACCATTAATAGTAACTCTTCTCTCGCTCCATCTTTTGACAAACTGGCAAGAAATCATCTCATCATGCCCGACCAAACATTTCATGAAGGTTAGAATCCCACCTTCTTTGTAGAAATACATCACCATTGGGTCGGAGGTGAATTCTTCCTCAATTCTATTAGGTTCAATCCTATGGCGGTCCCCTCCCATATTTTCAAAGTAGTTCATAGCGGCCTTCACCCAAGACTTCCAGACCCAGTGAGAATCAGAACCCTTCTCAAGTGAAAACTATAAAAAACTAGAGCAGGAAAAAAAAGCTAAGTCGTTGCATGAAGTGGAAAAAATAGGGTAATAACCGGCCTTTAAGCATCTATCTTTTTGTGTACGAAACCTGCTAAAATAATTGTCTTTAGGCACAAAAATCTCCGCTAAGGCCGCCACCGAGGTTAGCACGTGTGAGCGGCATTGTAATCCAAAATTACAATGAAAACAATCTTCATCATACCTTTTAATAATCACCCTAAATCTCTAATGGCATAAAAAGACATTCTAACACTTTATGAAGGGGGTGACACAAGCAATCCACCTCCTCCGTCAAAAAGAGATCCAACCATTCGCGGCCACATTGCCCCTCCAAATGTGAAAAACCAGGCAAGCGCAAATGGATATTGCTCTGGGGTCCACCTTTTAGCACCCAAATTTGATTTTGATTTTCAAACATTATGGTTGTTGTTGTTACTTCCACTCGTTTCCTACCCAAGCAGGTCCTGAGTGATTTTTGGTAGCTGATTAGTAGTGCGCCAGCATCATAAGCCATCCGTCTGCAATCCCACGACTGCCATGGAATCGGCGACAAAATTACCTTCCCTATAAATGTGCTTTATGGTGGACTGAACAAAGTGAAGTATTAGCCCCTAGATATCTGACAAAATAGGGTCAACCCACCATCCAGCCAAGGAGTAACCACCAGTAGCCTCAATAATGACCTTAGAGTCCCCCTCAATTTTAATCCCCATGCAACCGCAGTTCAGGGTGAAATTTAATCCCCATAGGAGGGTGATCCCACAAAACTGTCCCACTTTTTGGCCAACTTTGACACTGAAATGAACATTCTGAAAAAAAATTTCACTTTCAGACATCTATTGTCATAAAACCATTAAAATTTGAATATTATGTAAACTAGTGACTTTTAGAATTTTGTTTCTAGTTTATGAATATATTTTTTTAAAAAAAATTGGAATTTACTTGAATCCATTTTTCCTTCTCCTTCAAAAATTATTTTTGTTGAAAATCAGGATTTTTCAGGAGTGACATTCACTTTGATCAAAATAACTTTTTTTATAAAACTGATAAGAAAGTAATTATTTTGAATTTAGGTTTGTAACACAAATATCTAGAGAATCCATTTGGTTTCATTCAATTTGGTTGAATATTTAATAGTTTATTGAGTTATGAAGTGACATGAATTATAATTTGGACATAGGTTCACTTTGATCGCTCTAACTCTATCTCTATATATAAAAATTAATTTATTCTTTTTTTGATAGAAAGGTAACATAAATACCTATTTCCTGGATGTTTTTCATAAATTTTTTCCCCTAATTTACTATTTTTCCAGAAGCGTCGAACAGAGAAGTCGCTAAATGGTCAGACAACCTCTGTTTAGTAAAACTTAAAAAGAAAAGTCTTAATAAACTCAATTTATATATAACTCATAATCATTTGAAAGCTTTCTCGGAGTACTATCATCTTGTATTTGGGTTTTTCAAATGAATTTATTTGATCCGACCAAAAGTTAATGTCAAAGTGATTTTTTGTCAGTATTTTGATGGGTTCAAAGGAGACTTGATTGTAGGTGTGAGTGAGGAGTAGAGGGATTATACCAAAGGGATTTTGATCCAAGAGGATTTTATCTAGCCATTTTGAATTTAATCCTTCAAATGGGACCTCTCAAGGCTTAAATCATCATATTTTCTTAAAAATGTGCAATTTCAGCAAAAATCAAGATGTTCAAAAAAGTGGGACACACTATTGTGGGACCACCCAGGAGTGCCATAGCCTCATCCTGACTAACCGAGTGGTCAACAAGGGGGCCAACATAAGCAGCAACCAGTCTCCCCCATTGATCTCTTATAATTCTCCCTCTCGCTTGTCTGCAACCCCCATCAAAATTGAGTTTGTACTAGTTGTCCTGGGGAGGGGCCCAAACAGTAGCCTTTCTGGCTCTAAGTTTAGAGCTGTCAAATCTGTCAACCCCTTGCCAAGACCCTAGGTGTTGGCAATCTTCCAATAAAAATCAGTGGGGGGGAGAAGGGCTTTTCCAAATCCCCACTAGAAGGTTATCCTGTATAAGTTTAAAGCCAGCATAAAAGACCTCCTTTGGATTGAGTTCAATCTCTCTGAAGATCTTGTTGTTGCGTTCCTTCCATATGACACAACAAAAAATCAGGGGGATTTGGTTCCAAAGGAGTTTAATCAGCGGGTGCTGAGACAATGATTTCCATTCAAGGAGAGTGTCCTGGATGTTGTGGTTAGACACCCACAGTAGGTTGATTCTTGAGATAATCTCTTGCCAAACCCCATCAGCAAATTCACAGTGGAGCATGATATGATTAGAGCTTTCCACATCTTTCTTGCAAAGCCAACAACGGTTGGCAAGGCTAAACCCACATTTAGCAAGGTTGTCGAGTGTGAGGATTTTCCCATGGAGGGTAGTCCACCAGAAAAAGTTGACTTTGGGGATTAATTAAGGCTGCCAGACCTTCTTCCAAAATGAAACATCATCACAGTCATTGATAAGCATACCATAAGCCGATTTGACAGAGAATCCACCACGTCGAGTGTGTCTCCAAAGCAATCTATCAGGTTTGTCAATCAAAGGGATGGGGATCAAAAGAAGTAGGTCCTTGAGTTTAGTAGCAAGGGTTTTCAGGTCTAGTCTAAACTGAAGGTGCGGGAGGAGGTCAATCCACTTGCCATTGGAGATAAAGTTTGAAACCTGGGAACCAACAGCATGGGACATGACATTCTTTAACTAAGATAAATAGGAGTTCCCAAGAATGGAATCAAGCAGCCAGGGGTCATCCCAGAATCTGATATCTTGTCCATTACCCAACGACCAGATGACTCATTTTTCTATAATACTCCTGCATTCGAGGATGTTGTTTCATATTTTAGAGCCCCTGGGTGGCCAAGTACCATAAAGAGTTTACAGAAGCGGTCCCCATCCAGATACGTAGCCTCCATAATTTTGCACTAGTCAGCATTTCCCTGTATCATAGTCCAAGCAACCTTAGAAAGCAAGGCTCTATTGAGGTTGTGAATGGCTGTATGAAAGTTTCTAGAAAAAAATTATTTAAAAATTATAAGTCAGCTATCTAGTAGTTTCCAGAAGATCCTAAGCCCTCTATAAATAAAAGGATTATGTAAGGATTTAATTATCATATATTTGTCTGATCATTGTGGATCATGAGTGGAAGAAGAATGATGTAGCATACTAAAGAGACGTAGTAAAGTTTAATAAGTTGATTAATGAAGAATAGTGTTCTAGCACCGAGTTTATATATTTGTATGTATTTCTTAATTTCTGTGTTTACTTCCACTCCAAAATAGAACAAATGAAAAAGGGTACATATATCGTCAATAGGAGACTTGGTTATGGAAATGGGTCCACTTCTCTATACTAAAATTTCTAGATGACCATGTCTCCTGGTTTATTCATTGAACTCTATAAGTTTGCTTAACTTTCACTATTAAGTGCAAGAAAAATGCAGGCTACACTGCTTGTCAAATCGAAACAAGAACAAATTTTGCAAAAAGGCAATATTATGATAAATTATAAATATTGACGGAAAGGATAAAAAGAATTGCAAAAAACAAAAGGTCATCACTTCAAGAAATGGGTATATTCTAACCCAAAAGGGTATGAAAGCTTGAGCGAGAAACAAAACAATGTTTGTGCCTGCAATTGTAGGAAATGAATGTTTGTTTCTAATTTGTACTTCAAATATGCTAAACTTAAATCATGGAATCTGTCCCAACCAAAGCGCAGTGCAATCACTATTGAAGTTTAAGATAGAGAAGCCTCTCATCTAAGCTTTGAAAAAGAAAAACCTAATTATACATAAAAAATAAAAATAAAAAAAGCTTCACAGTTCCAACTAAATGCCAATCATTTTTAATTTCCAACTGCACACCCATTTTTAATTTCCAACTACACAACTACACACATATTTAAGCTTGGAAGCAATACATTTTATAGAGAAAAGTCGGCCTAATAGGGCTGAAGAAATTAGCAAATATAAATTCTAAATTATTGTAAAGAATATAGACTCAATCTATATTCTCGAAACTCGCACAGAGGTGCTCTATTTCAGTAATGAATTAATTCAAGAAACCCCAAAATAGGGCAGACCATAAACATAGAACAAAGTTGGATATATATAAGTCTTTCTTCTTCTACTATTTAAGTGAAAAACAACTTCTACAATAAGTAAATCTGAAAACTACTATCTCAGAAAATATATTTATGTAACTAACTACAAACTACAAACTAAACTTGTAGCAATGAGGGCTGAATACAAAATATCTTGAGCTTCTCAGAGCTCTCACAAAATGTCTGGAGCAATCCCTTCTCAACAAGATAATTACAAATAATTGTTGCTGCAATATTTCTCTATTATAAACAAAGCATACAAAAAATTCCTTTGCTGATGCTCACACTTCACAAAAGAAATTCTACACTTACATCTAGAAACACCCTTTTCCTTTATAGAGTATTCTGTCCAAAAAGAAGAAATCAAATTTGAACTTATCTCTCAAAGTCCACACAAAATCAGATTTGGAGTTATCTGTCATAAATGGAGGAAATTTAAATTGAAGTCAATAAAAGAGCCTCAAGGTAATTATATTTGATTCTAAGAATCCAACACTACCCCATTTTCATGAGCCAAAAAAATACAATCATGCTTGATCCAAAATGACCACGCCTAGATTTTTCCTTAGGTGTTCAAAACATGCAATGCCCAATGGCTTGGTGAAAATATCTGCTAGCTGCTGCTCTGACCTCCAAAACTCTATTTTTATTTCACCATTCTCAACTAATTATCTAATAAAATGATACATGATTTCAATGCGTTTGCTTCTGTAACACCCCAAAATTGGCATCTTGCAACCTTAATCAATTTTGTTGCATTTGTTATTCTTCTGAATCATCAAAGTCCTATTGTACTAGGCAATTCTGAGTTTTGACTGACACTACTTGACCTAAGTGTCAAATGTACAAAATCCTAAATCTACATTAATCATACATCATGTTTAATTCCTAAATATCTATTGGCTAAATAAACCCTATGATTGAATTAATTTAATTAATAAAGCCCTGACACTTTAATTAAGTTAAATTCACCCTCTTTAGCTAAGACACATGAAAAAGGAATTAAATGATAGTTAATTATTAAATAAATATCCTTGTTTTCAATAATTGAATTTAATTATTTAGATAATTGAGAAAAAACAATTATGAGGTCATATTTATTTAATTAATTGGATAATCTCTCAAAAATCTTTTTTCTGTTTAGAATTGGAAACTTCTCTTTAATTATGCTTTAAAGAGAGATAAAACAAATAAAACAATTAAATCAAAGAAAAAAAATAGCTAAAGCAAAGAGAAAACAATTTATTGTATTCTTTTGAATAAAGCTTTCTATTTTGAACTGGCTTTTCTATCTATTTTATTTTAAAAAGGAAAGTTTCTATTCTGATCATCTCTGAGTCTATAAAAGAACTATCATTCCTCATTCAAAACCCCCACTCACTTTTGCATTGTTAGAATACTGAATTATTGTCTCATTTCTTGATATCTCATATAGAATAATATCATTTTGCAATAGAATAGCTTCAATTTCTAGAATAATTGCATTTATCACCATAGCTTAGATTATCTTACATCTTTGATTTCTTAGAATAATCTTGCATTGTATTGCATTCATGGAGATAAATCCTTCATTCCTAGATTGATCTATGGTTGTCAGACTCTCATTCTGAGAGCAATTTCAAAAACCCGTCTAGATAGAAGGCAACAGGTTGAATCATGCAGGCAGACAAGATGAATAATCTCATATTCAGTCTTGTGTGTACCTGGTGAAGAAGGACTATGTTGAAGTGTATGGTGAGTTAACAAGGCCAAATTTACCACATACAGCTTCTTCCATGAAACACGGGATTCTTTGACAAAGCTATTGAGAAAATATTGTCACAAAATATTATGGTTTCATCCTCTTGTTCTTCCTTCAAATTTTCCAATATCCTTCTCAGCCAAATAGCTTAACATGCTGCTGCATTTGCTGTTATATATTCAGCCTCTGTTGTAGATTGAGAAACTATTGGTTGTTTCTTAGAAGCCCATGAGATTATACCTAAACCCATGTAAAAGACATATCCAAAAGTGCTCTTCCTATCATCCAAACTCTCTGCCCAATCAATATCTGTGTAACCAATCAGTCCAGAATCATTTGTTGTAGTATACAAAATATCATATCCCTTAGTGCCATTCACATACCTTAAGATTCTCTTTCCCGCTTGCCAATGGGAGTCCTTTGGAGTTTCCATAAATTTGGAAATCAAACTTACTACATGCATAATGTCTGGTCTAGTTGATGTTAAATACATTAAACTTCCAACCAAACTTTTTTATAAAGTTGAATTCATGTTGCTGCTGCAACATTTCTTGCTTAGCTTTAGACCTATCGTAGTTGGTGTTGGGGCAGCCTTTCTACTCTACATTCTAAATCTCTCCAAAATTTTATTTGCATATATTTATTGATAGATGAAAATATCATCATGCATTTTTTTTACTTCTATGCCTAAAAAATATCTCAAGAGACCTAAGTCTGACATTTCAAACTCTCTTTTCATGGCCTCTTTAAAATTAGCAATGAGGAAATCATCATCCCCTGTAAATATTAAATCATTAACATACAAGACAACAATTAAATTATTACCATTTTCTGTATTGATGTAAAGAGTGGGCTCACCATCACTTTTGAAAAAGCCATTGCTCATCAAATATGAGTCAATTTTGCTATACCATGCCCGTGGAGCTTGCTTAAGCCCATAAAGAGCCTTCTATATATGTTTTTATATCATCTTGTTGATCATTATTATCATCATCTTCAAAATTAATAGGGGCTTTACTCAAAATTCTTGAAGACATATCCACTGAGCCATCCCATGACTCATTCTCAATGAACTCCGCATCTCTTGAAATGATGATCTTTTTGGTGATTAGGTTATACAATCTATATGTCTTTGAATCAAGACTCTATCCCATGAAGATACACTTCACACCCTTTTCATCCAACTTTTTCATTTTCTCCTTTGGCATGTGTGCATATGCTACACACCCAAACACTCTCAAGTGTTTAAGCACCCATCTATGCTTTTCCCATGCTTCCAATGGAATCTTGTCATGGACTACCTTTGTAGGACTTCTATTTATCAAATAGACAGTTGTTTCTATAGCTTCTCCCCAATTGAGAGTCCTTTTTCTTTCATCATGCTCCATCTCAATGATGGTCATATTCTTTCTTTCAGCCAGTCCATTTTTCTACGGAGTATAACTAGTTGTTAGCTCCTTCCTTATGCCATTCTACTTCCAAAACTTTACAAAAATATTGGAGGTATATTTCTCCCCTCTATCCGACCTTAGGACTTTAAGATTATGTCAACTTTCTTTTTCAGCCTAGACATTAAATTCTTAAAACTTATCAAAAGGTTCAGATTTATTTTTCATAAAATACACCCATGTTCTACGGCTGAAATCATCTATGAAGATCATAAAATAATTACCCCCCCAATAGAAGCGATTCTCATAAGGCCAACTAAATCAGTATGCACCAGCTCTAATGACATTTTTGTCCTTCTAGAGTTACCAAAATTATAAGGCAGCCTATGTTGCTTACCCAAAATACAAGCCTCACACTTGCTACTAAACTCTTTTATATATGGCAAATTATCTACCATTCTTTTCTTAGACAATAAACTTAAACCAGCATAGCCAAGATGTCCATACCTTAAATGCCATAGATTTGAGGGGTCTTCAATCATGCACTTGAAGGCTGATTATTGTACTAGTGTACATGCTTTCTTGGGAGATGCAACTATTGAAATTGAAGAGAAACACATCTCTACCTTCAATGGAAATATTCGATTCTTTGTCATTTGGACTGCTGCAATAATTTTCTTACTCTCATCCTTCTCATAAATGACACATTTGTCATTCTCCATCAGCACTTTATATCCATTTTGAATGAGTTATCCAACACTCATCAAATTATGCTTTATACCTGGGGCAAAATAAACATTCTAAATTTCTTGTTTCTCACCTTGATTTGTGTGGATCATAATAGATCCTATGCCCACAACTGGAACAATTCCATTGTTCCCCATTTTAATTTCATACTTTATAGATTTATCAATGAAAGAAAAAATATTTTCATTACCACTCATGTGGTTACTACAACTGTTGTCTAAATACCAAACTTTGGGGCGGCCTTCTTCACCAATATTACACATGATGTAGGTTGTGGGATTATCTCCATTACCCACTTTAGCATCAGCCACATTAGCACTTTCCTTTGATTGATCACTTTTCTTCTTCCAGCATTCACTTGCACAATGCCCAAATTTATGGCAATAATAGCACTTAATATTTCTCTTATTCGAGGTATTGTTCTTCTTTCCTCCTCTAGAATTATTCTGAGAGCTCCTAGCTCCCTCATTTGTGGCTTCTCATTCTGTGCTTTTTCCTCTAGCATTTTGTTGTCCAGAGTTGTCATGACCTCTACCTCTTGAGTCTCTTCCAGAGTTGTTTATTCCTCTTCCCTGCCTCTTGAATTGGATTGAGCTCTAAAATCTTTCTCTTGAGAAGAATTTGTTGATCTATTTATGCGATGCTGATGGATTTGGACATAACCCATTAACTCATCAACAATCAATGTTGAGACATCCTTTGCCTCTTCAATGACAATAACTAGAGTGTCAAATTTTGAGAACATACATCTAAAAAAATTCTCTACTATTCTTTGCTCCTCCATGGTTTCTCCATTGGTTGTCAACTCGTTTATCAAACCAGATAGCCTTGAGCTGAAATCTGAAATGGATCCATTGTCCTTCATGAGAAAAGTCTCAAATTCTCTTCAAAGCATTTGGAGTTTCACTACATGAGCTCTTTTAGTCCCTTTAAAACTAGTATGATGGATATCCAAAGCTTCTTTAGAATAATCAACTGCTACTATTCTGGGAAAGATTGCCTCTGTCAAGGCAATTTCAATCAAGCTCAAAGCTTTTGCATCTTTCCTCCTTGACTTCTTTAACTGAGTCTTTTGATTATTGTGAGGGAAGAAAACAAAGCTGGGTCAGTCACATCCACAAATCCATTGACCACTAGATCCTATAAATTATTTGCAACCATTACGGTTTTCATCTTCTTTTCCTAAACATCATAATTTTGTCCGTTGAAGGATGGTGGCTGCTGCCAGCTCTTTCCTACATCTCCAGCCATGTCTCGTGTAATAAATTCAAATACCCAGAAGAAGAAAAAATTCCCAAACTCACAAGGGTTGAGGGCCAACCTGGCTCTGATACCATGTAAAGAATATAAACTCAATCTATATCCTCAAAACTCACACAGAGATTCTCTATTCCAGTAATGGATTAATTCAAGAAACCCCAAAATAGGGAAGACCATAAAAATATAACAAAGATAGAGATATATAAGTCTTTCTTCTTCAACTATTTAAGTGAAAAACAACTTCTACAATAAGTAAATCTGAAAACTACTATATCAATAAATAAACTTATGTCTGTAACTACAGACTACAAACTAAACTTCCAGCAATGGGGCCTGCATACAAAATATCTTGAGCTTCTCAAAGCTCTAGCAAAATGTCTGGAGCAATCACTACTCAACAAGATAATTACAAATAATTATTTGTCGTGCCCTAAATATTATAGGAATCTAACCATAAACTAAAGAACTTATAATAATTTCCTAAAAATTATAGGAATCTAACCATAAACTAAAGAACTTATAATACTTTTCTATTAAAACTCTTTTCGCAACATTGCAATTTAAATAGATTGAAAACCTATCATAACAACTTTCTTAATCCAAGTATTCTATGAATTTTTTTTAAAAGAAGATAGTTACAATTTCACCCTTAATGTAAATAACTTTGCCTCCTCATTTAATGACATAAAACTATCTTTAAAATGAATAAACACAAACATAAATTAGGAATAAAGCTTATTTGAAACTTAATCTATTAAACACATACTTTTCTTTGAATTTGATCTAATCAACTTTGTTCTATCAGAAAAATAATTTAACCATCAATATTATTTAAACAACATAGATAAAAATTTCTCTCTTTTGTATTCACGTAAATAGCACTCTATAACATAGTTGATTTACAACTTACAAAAAAAAGGAATAATTTTACACAAATCCCTCTTACTCAAAACAACTTTACAAGACTTCTTAATAAACATTTTTGGCTTAAAAATAATCTCATTTATAAGGATGGATCACAAGACCACCAGATGTGGTATCCCATAAGAACACCAATGCAAGTCGTCCAAAAGCTTCTAATTGAACCTACGTAGAAATCTTTGGTTGACCACGGAGGCTCACCTCCCAACCTAGGCCTTTCCAAGGCCACCCCCGAGTTAGGGCATCCAAAAATGAATGGGAGACATAAATAAACACAAATATTCACAAGTTTGAAACCAACAATAGTTCATCAAGAAATTCCCTTCCAAGGTTTAACAAGAAGAAGGTCTCCAAGCAACCTTCTCCAAAAGCGGGGTGATAGTGTACTAGCCCAGGAGGAGACGCCAAAGCATAATAAACTATAATTAAGTCACACAAGAATTTAAACAACCAACCTTCACAAGGTTCAAGCCATGGCCTTTAGCCATCTAACTTCTCCTTATCGCCCCCAAATGCCCTTAGGCATGCTTGGCATCATGGGCACCCATATACCCATGTTTATCCATCCACACTTGGAGACTCTACACTCCTGGTGTCTCAACCTACCACCCTTCTAAGGTACTCTGTCCTCCCAAGGATGAGTGTGCCTTAAAGAATCCCAAAACAAGTATGAGCACAAATAAAATATAACATAAACAAGAAACTCAAATAAACATACATTGAGTAAACCAAAAATTTCATACAAGACTTAACACAAAAACTTCATGAAGTTGAAAACATAAACTCAATAAAACATACATGGAGTAGTCCATAAACCACATGTAAGACTTCATTAATGGAGCTCAAGCCATATACATGCTAAAAAAAAAAACATAAAGTCATCTTTACTCTAAGGAAACTAACCTCAAATCCAAGCTATGGAAATTAAAAAATTTATTGTGGAGAGCTTTCCCTTCCAATCCTTCTCCTTCTCTCCAAGACTTACTCCTACAAAAAAATTTGTCTCTAAAAGTAGAGAGTGGGTGTGTACCCAAAACTCCCTCTAAGGCCTTCCTTATAAAGGCATTCCTCCTAAAATATCAGGAGTCATAAATGGAGGGAAGACTCTAATCCATCTACTCTCCCCACTTGCCTTCTCATAAATAGACTTAAATGTTTGTAAGGAAAGAAGGGATGGCTTAACCAAAGTCTTCCAACTCTCCAAATTCGCCACTTCCCAAAATGGTGACTTTAAGGGAGTCATAAATGAGTTTGAAGACTCTTAATAGGCTGAAAATGACCCCAAACCCCTAAGGTACCTAGTGGGGTAGTTAGTTTTGATCCTAGTTACTCCCTAGAAGTCCAAATGACCCTCCTAAACTCGACCCAAGGTTAACTCTCTAAAATCCAACCATCAAGACCCAATCTAATCTCTCTTGACTCATCCTTATCTTTCTTGACCCAATCTCATCTCAAACTTATCTTCCTAAACCTTAGGGTAAGCATAGGGACTATACTAGGTAACTCCTGGGTAAAGTTAAGCCTATGCTAGTCACATTCACTAGCCATGCCAACACATAAG